>JAHRHZ010000082.1:613658-648441 GCA_024137785.1 Ginglymostoma cirratum
GGTGCTCCGGTTTCCTCCCACAGTCCAAAGATGTGCAGGCTAGGTGGATTGGCCATGCTAAATTGCCCATAGTGTTCAGGGATGTGTGGGTTATAGGGGGATGGGTCTGGGTGGGATGCTCCAAGGGTCAGTGTGGACTTGTTGGGCCAAAGGGCCTGTTTCCACACTGTAGGGATTCTAAAAAAAAATACACAGCAGAGAAGGAGGCCATCTGCCCATCATACCTGCACCATCCAAACACTCCCTGAATACTTTGCATTCTATTTAATTCCACAGGAACTTGGGGTGCCTGTAGACCCCTCTTGCTTTCTCCACAGTGATACTTCAGCCCATCAAAGTCAACTTGCTAACCAGTTGGCCCCCTGTTCTCTAGTGGTGTGAATTGCTGTCGTTGTTTGAGATTTGGCGTTCTGGCATTTGAGTTCAAATGAGGACAAGTCAATAAAGAAACTTCAGTAAAGTATCTCTTTTCAATGATGTTCTATCCTACTAAGCAACTGTTTCTTACAGTAGCAATACAACACTTCATATTAAAATATAATAGAAATATATTATTCATAGAATTCCTGAATATGGTATTATATTCAGAACTCTGCTTGCTTCATTTTTAATCACCAATTCAACAATAAATAATTTGCTAGTTCAATCTGTGCTTAATTTTCTTTGAGAAAATTTATGGCTTATTTCTGATTATGTGACTTTGTATCTTTCTAAACAACTTTAATGACAAATCATGCAGAACTGTAAATCAGCTAAATGCTAGATAATGGAGATAGCAGTGGTTGGTTGGTCCAATGTTTGGCTAACAGTTTTTTGGGTAGTAAGCTTCCTGAACCTGGTGTATCGATGGAATATAGTTTTATCTCAGAACCAAAGAGTGGTGGTCCTGTGGAATTCTTTGCCCCAGAAAGTGGTTGAAATCAAAATGTTGAATATTTACAAGAAGGAATCACATACAGTTCTTAGGGTGAAAGAGATGAAAGGATATAGGGAGAACACAGGAACAGGGTACTTGTTTGAATGATCAACCATGACTACATTGAATAGCACAGCAGGCTCAAAGGTTCAAATAGTTTAATCTTGCTCCTATTTCCTATGCTTCTATGTTTATGTCAGAAACACTGTGAGGTTGGTACCGCTGACTGAGGGGACAAAGGGTGTAAAGGCAAGGCAGGAATGCTGCGAACACCCTGATAGGCTCAATGAGAGTGAACGCTAAGATAACGAATGAGCAACCTTGGGATGTAGCCCGGTCCATTTGGTGAGCTGGGTGCCTGTCCCTGGATACAAGGTGTCTTTGCAGCAACATTGCAATGATAGATGCCAATGCACCCCAAGGTGCAACATAGCCATCCAACATTATGGTTCTTTTGGATCAGAGATAGAATACTGTAGAATACTGTAACCGTACACAGTATTCTAAAAGTGGCCTCACTGATGTCCTGTACAGCTCCAACATGATGTCCCAATACCTAAACTCAGTGCTCTGATCTATGAAGGCCAAAGTGCCATGATGATGCGGAAAGGTTGGCAAGTCCAGTGCCAAGATCCTTGGATGTGGCTGTTGCCCATGGAATGTGCCCTGGCCTCCTGATGCCTGGTATCCAAGATGAAGGCACAAAGGTTGAAGTGGTGAGCTAGAATCACCAGGTGTCTGCCCAGAATTTTGTGTTGGGAATAACTGGCACCTAATTTTCACACAATGGGATAGGAAACTGCATTTAGTGAGATGAAGAGTAAGCAATAGTTTAGATTAATAGGCATCTCACCACTCCTGACTAAGAGTCTTGCCTTGGCACCCGGATATATGTTAGGCATAGAAACTCGTTGCTCCCAACATTAAGAAAGACCTCACTGGACTTCTCACCTGATTCCCCCAGATTTCCACAGGCATCCACCTGTGGGTAAAATGATTTAAAATCATTAAAATTAGTTTTTAAAGAATTATACACAACTATTATATACAAACATGCAAAATTAGGAATTAGGAGCAGGAATAGATCATTCAGCTGTTCAAGTCCAGTCAACCATTCAATAAGATCATAGTTGTTTTGAATTCCTTATCCCCACCAACCCCAATAATCTTTGATCCCCTTCACTAACAAAATTCTACCTACTGCTGCCTTAAAAATATTAAACGACCCCCAACTCCAGGGAGTTCCAAAGTCACGTGACACTCAGTAACAAACAACTTACCTCATAGAATCCCTACAGTGTGGAAACAGGCCCTTTGGCTCAACAAGTCCACACCAACCCTTGGAGCATCCCACCCAGACCCATCCCCTTATAACCCACCTAATCTACAGACCCCTGAACCCTACAGGCAATTTAGCTTAGCCAATCCACCTAACCTGCACATCTTTGGATTGTAGGAGGAAACCGGAGCACCCGGAGGAAACCCACACAGACACGGGGAGAATGTGCAAACTCCACACAGACAGTCACCCACGGGTGGATTTGAACCCAGGTCCCTGGTGCTGTGAGGCAGCAGTGCTAACCACTGAGCTACCATGCCACCCTCATCTCTGTCCTGAAAGGGTAATCCCTAATTTTAAACGTGTCCCTAGTTGTGGACTAACCTACCTGAGGAAACATCCTTTTCATATGCAATTTGTCAAGACTTGTCAAGGATATTAAATACATCAGTCAGGTCACCCCTCATTCTTCTAAACTGCAGTTGAAATAAGCACAGTCTGTCCAACCTTTCCTCAAAAGACAACCCGCTCATTCCAGGTATCAATCCAGGAAATGTCCTCTGAACTGTGTGCAGGGTATTTATATCCTTCTTAAAGGAGGAAACAAAACCTACGTACAGTCTTCGAAATGTGGTCTCATCAATACCCTGTATTATTGGAACA
Source organism: Ginglymostoma cirratum (assembly GCA_024137785.1). Lineage (NCBI taxonomy): Eukaryota > Metazoa > Chordata > Chondrichthyes > Orectolobiformes > Ginglymostomatidae > Ginglymostoma > Ginglymostoma cirratum. The sequence goes on from JAHRHZ010000082.1 coordinate 616,517, forward strand.
TAACGTCCTTACTCTTATCCTCGATTCCCCTTGCAACAAGTGATATGTCAAATATCAAGCTAACTGGCCTATAGTTTTCTGTTTTCTTTCTCCCTGCCTGCCTGAATAAAGAAGTTATTTTTGCTACTTCCCAATCTGATAGAATCTTTCTAGGAACTAGCAAATTTTGGAATATTATCACCAATGCATTTACTACCTCTTTGGAAACATGAGTTCGAGTTCCACCAAGACATGGACACTCGCCAGGCTGCAGTTCCATAAGTTTACTCAGGGCTACTTCCCTAGCTATTTCTGGAATTTTTTTTTCCTATTCTCTATAATGAAGCAAAATATTTGCTCATTTGATCCATCATTTCCTTATTATCCATTATTAACTCTTAAATCTTACTCACCAGAGGGCCAACACTCACTTTACCTGCTCCTTTCTTCCAGAAACTTGTGCTATCCATTTTTACATTTCTATCTATTTACTTCTCATACTCTTTCTCTTGATTAATGTTTTGGTCATTCTCTGTCATTGTTTACACTCTGCTTAATCTGACTTGCCCCTCATCTTTGTACAGCCACATGTTTTTTATTTCCTTAAGCTTGATGCTTTCCTTAACTTCTTTAGATAACCTCTATGGTAGGAAAGTACATATTCCATGTACTCTGAAGTGTCACCTTATAATCTGCCACTACTTGTCTATAGATCAATCCCCTACCCTAGTATTCCAGTTCATTTCAGCTAGCTCAGCTTTCATATCTACACAGTTGCCCCTATCTAAGTTTAAAATTGTAGTTTTAGACCCACTCATCTCCTTTTCAAACTGAATGTAAAATTCAATCATAATTGCCTCTGGATGCCTTTATACAAAAGTCATTAATCAATCTTGTTACAATACACAATACAAAGTCTTGGAATAACCTACTGTCTGGTAAATTTCAGAATGTGCTGGAATATCCAGAGTCTGTTAGATTTTGCATGCAAATTTAGTTTGCTGGATTTTGCATTTGCAAAAATACTATACTTTCCTTGACTTTACTCAAAAGAAAAATCAGGCTGACAATACTGTTCATAGATTTTCTTGAACAGCTTTTTAATAATGGAGAAAATATTATTTTTGTGTCTGCGCTATAATGAAAGAACTTGTATTTGGAAAACTGTGTGACAAAAATTCAGTGCTTAATTAAAAATTCCACTATTACTGAATTGTACATTCACCTAAAAGGTTTCTATTAGCACAATGTCAGAATGATTAACAGTGTGTGGGAGTTTCAGTTGACTCAGAGCTGTTTATTCAATTTGAATAGCCTAGTGATATTAACATGTATATTGTAATGCAATACTTAGAAATAAATATTCTCTTTATATTGAAGAAGGTTTATCTGAAAAAAAATTATTCCAGGCAATTAACAGAAATTACACAGGCTTTATTGTGCAAACTTCATCACATGCTATTGATGGCATTACCTTTACCAATAATTAATAACTGTGCAATTGTGAATACTGAAGAAAATAAATGGAAAATATTAATTTTGTTGAAAATGAGAGTTTAGCATTGTGATCTGGGGGAATTGAGCTGAATGGCACCTGGGAGCTGAGATTTGGTCAAACTCTACGGATTGCTGAGCAGCAGGCTCGTAATTGCTTGCTCACCAGACTGCAATGGTCTAATTGTGGCCATAAATTTTCTGTGCTTCTCTGCATAAAAATTCAGCAGAGCCATTTACAGGCAAAGAGAGGGGCTAAATGCAAATATTAAAATAAGATTCATCGATTTTATTCAGAAAGCATGACTGTCAAAAGTAGAAGGAGTACAATGTTCATGCTAGACTGGGTGTGGTTAAAAGGTCAAGTCCTCATGAATGGCAAACCTTCATGCATTGCAGGGGGCTCTGTCTGTGGTGCTGTTTTGAAGAGACATGTAGAAAGACATTAGAGCCAGGGGCATGCTGAAGACAGGGTGTGTTGTGTGCTTTGCCTATTTATGAAGAAGCCATCAGCAATTAAACAAAATTCCAGTTTATCAAGAATGCACAAGGTAGTCAATGGCTTCAATGCTGATTAAATGTTGTGGCCATAGGCCAAGGCACTTAATTAAACTATGGGAACAGTTATTGCTGTGGACAGTCTAGCAGAAGTGATTACTATTGTATTAGCTTTCCCTAAAATTTGTATGATACATTTGAAAAAGTTATGCAAATTATGCTTGGATTGTTCTACATCTCATTCACACAATTAAATTTCTTTTTTGGTAGAAAGCAAGAAAAAAACAGTTACAGTTAATGTTTAGAAGACTTCTAATGGCTTTTAAAGCTAAATTGTGCCTCCCTGTGTTAAATATTTACACGGATTCTTGATATTGCCAAATAGTTTGATCAATTACCATATAGTGTAAATAATAATTTACACTAACGTTTTCTAATGATCCTAAGAAGTTTACCTGCTTAAACAATTTCTCAAAAATTACCATGATAAGAAGATTGGAGGATTTGAAGAGTGGGAGAATAACTCCCAAAACCAAGGTTGGGAACAAGAAAAAGACAGCTATCAATGAGATCGGAAATTTGTGGGTTACAAACTTAAGATTCATTACATTCATTATCATTTGGTGATCCATATTCATGAGGTACACTGTCTACTCCTTAGAATCAGTGATGTTAACTCATAGTTCAAGGTTCTAAAGGTTTTGGTGATTATTATTTGATGAGAATGAACCTGCTCAATCGTTCACATTTGTTGTATGAGAGAAAGTATAAAATGAGAATTTAAATGTGGCTTTAGTAATATGGTATTTTTCTCTAGGGTGGCCAATTTATAATCAATTCTATTCCTCCAATGGACACTATTAGAAGATTTGAAACAAACGTAACAGAATGGGGAAAGATTTTTATCAATTTGCAGTAAAATTGTGAACTTGTTATTTACAAGTAATTTTATAATTTCATTGTACACAGTGAACAAAGAAAATATCGACTAATTATATTACAACAATATTAGCAAAATCATTGAACATTATCAACAATTTGTGGAGAATTTTGTTTAGCATTATTTGGTATGGATTGTAGATCACTAAGGGTTACTTAATGTTGGCCACTTTTTTCTTTATTCTTATGTGGAAAGTGTGCCTCACTGGTGAGCCCAGCAGTTGTTGTCTACACCCGTCTGCTCTTGAACTGATTCACTCTCTGATCCATTTCAAAGGGCAGTTAAGAGTAAACCACATTTCTAAAGATTGGAGTCACATGTAAACCGGATCAGACAAGAGCAGTAGATTTGTACCCTAAAGGACTTTGGTGATCCAGAGGGTTTTTTTACAATAATTGATATGATCACCATTTAACTAGGAAAAAAGGACTCAATTGTCACCGTCCGCCATGGTGGGACTTGAATTCATGTCTCCAGAACATGAGCCCAGGGCTTTGCTGTACTGAAATGACACTGCACCATCACCTCCCCTATGTTATGCATCAGATATTGAATTAACAAAAGATGACTTATATGACTTATATAACAAAATTGCAGCACCTGCATACACTACTATTTCTTTACAACTGCCAAAACCAAAAGTCTTAAAAACTGCACATTACCTAAAGGCTTAATGATGAAACTTTGCATACTGAATAATACTCTTCAAAGCACAGATTCTGTTACAGAATTGGATATTTTTGGAATTGCTTCGAAAAATGACATCTAAGCAGTAATGTAGTTTTCCATCTTCTTCTCATAGAGGATGAGGAGTAGGAGTATAACATTCAACCACTTGAGCCAACTCTGCTATTCATTAAGATCATGGCTGATCATCAAAATCAATACCTTAATCCAATCTTCCACCCCCCTCCCCATAGCTCTTAAACCCTTTCATCACAAGAACTGTATCTACTTCCTTCTTGAAAACACTTAATGTTTTAGACTCAACCACTTTCTGTGCTTGTGAATACCACAGGCCTGCCACTCTTTGGATGAAGGAATTTCTCCCTATCTCAGTCTTTATTGTTAAAATATGATCCCTGCTTCTGGACTCCCCCACCATCAGGAACCCCTTCTTGTATCTGATCTGTCTAGCCCTGTTAGAATTTTATAGGTTTCTATGAGATCTCTCTGTCATTCTTCTGAGTTACAAATGTAACCAACTCAATCTCTCCCCATATGTCAGTCCTGCCAATTTGGTAAGACTTTGCTGCACTCCCTCTGTAACTAAAACATCCTTCCTCAGATAAGGAGACCAAAACTGCGCACAATATTCCAGATGTGGCCTCACCAATGCCTTGTATAACTACAGGAAGACATCCTTGTTCCTAAACTCAATCTTCCCACTGTGAAGGCCAACATACAGTTTACTTTCTGTACTGCCTGCTGCACCTGCGCACTTACTTAAATGCCTTCCTATTTTTGCTGCGAAAATGGATGACTTCATATTTATCCACATTATACTGCGTCATAGTTGTAACATCAACTACCCCCCAGACCTGCCGAATTTCTCGAGCAATTTCTGTTTTTTGTGAGTTTCAGATTACCAACATCCACAGTTCTTTGTTTTATTACAGCTACTTCCTAGTTGGCCTTTCTGGATGTGCATTTCAGTCAAGTGAGAAGGGCTCCCTTCTTCATGCAATTTTTCCAAACAGAGAATGGTTGTGACTGGCAAATATCCTTTGAAGCCAAATTGTAAATGCTAGTCCAGAGTAGAAATCAGACATAGGACTGGTAGCAAAGAAGGATTCTGTAGCTACCAACTCACTCATGTAATTACCACTTTAACTAAGATAATTGTGTTTTTTAAATCTAACACATATCAAATATGACTCAGAGTGTCAGACAGTTTGTTAACCTCACCTCTGCATTCAACAGTCACCTCACCTACCCACCCTAGTCCTTATTATAAATATGATAGAGGTTCACTATGTTCAGTAAACAATGATTAATGGAACTGAAAATGTGTACAGGCTTTTACTAATTTATCAGTTCATATATCATACAAATAAAATCTGCTTAAAAAGGTAACATTATCAAGAAAACCTCTCTTGAGCGGGAAGCAATGGCAGGGAACCAAGCTTCACTTTTATGGCAATATCATTCAACATGTGACAATGTTTTGTTGCAATTTACATGGTGTCTAAACAATGAAAAGTGGTATGATAAACTTCTTCACAAACAGTATCCCTTTGAAAGAACCATTTAAGTATATTGCAAAATATATTTATAGTTTATGAATAGGAATGTTTGAATTATAGAATTTGATTTTTATGTTGAAAAGCTTTTTTTGGCAAACGTTTATTATTTTGGCAAAGTAAATGACACAGTAATGAAATTCAGCAATTAGGCAATGAATACAATAAGACTTTTTGCAAACGCTGTATGTCAGAAGCTGAAAATAGGAGCTTACAGTCTTACAATATCTGTTTTGATGTGATAGTTTTAAATGGATCAGTCAAAGAAAAAAGTCTTAGAACTGAAACATTCACTTCATGAAGGGTCATCTTCAAAATTTAAAAAACTCTGAAAGAGGATTGGGAGATTCAATGGCTGCAATATTGTCCTGTTAGCTTTATATCAAAGACTGTAGAAAGAATACATAATGCCTGTGCTTAAAATTGCCTAATGACAGTTTCATCATCCCCAAATACTCATTTGGACTATCTATCACCCAACATAAAACCACATATCTACCACCTCTGCCCCATCTCCTCCTGAAACCCCTCAAAAGTGGAGTTGGGTCAGGTTGTCAAAACGGCACTGCCCATTGTGATTTTAACCTGGGGAGGGTTCACAGGTGAACAGGGAATCAGCCAGTATGTGGGTTTCCCAAAATGTATGAAACTGTGCCTGGCCAACCTTCAAACAGTGAAAATGAAGAACTGCCATGCCTAGTTGAGAGGCTGTTGCTCAGAGCACTTCTGAGGGTGCGCTCTTACTGCGAATAGGTGATTTCCAACTTGTTGGATTTCACTCACCTTGATCTGTATTTATCTGCGGATCAGTCTTCACAGCAGCATGAAAGCTACTTACCCGACTCTGTCTTAAATCTCTGATGAGAAACAAGAGGAGAAGCAGAACCAACAGCATCTGAAGCAGCAGGAGCAAATCAAGCAGCAGTTCGGCTGCCTTCTCCTCAGCCACATGTCATTCCACAGGATAGAAGGGATGGCCACTAAAACCCAGTCAGCACAAGGCAAAACCCACAACATAGACTGTACAAGCAATGGATACTTTGGTTTCATTCTTTAAGAACGGACATAATTTCATTAGAAACAATTCAGAGAATATTCACTTGACTAATTCTGGATTGAGAGTGTTATCTTCTGACTAAAGACCGGAAAGTTGCATCTGTGTCCATTGTCAATGAGAGATGATTTTATTGAAACTTATAAGATTCTGAAGGGACTTAACAGGATGGACGCTGAAAAGATGCTTCTCTTTGTGGGACAGACAAAAACCAGGAGACACAGCTTAAATAAGAGATCTCTTATTTAAGATGAAGATAAGGAGATTTCTTCTAATCTTAGGTTGTCATGCATCTGTGGAACTGTATGCCCCAGAGAACAATGGAGGGAGGATCATTGGATACTTCTGAGACAGAGGTGGATAGAATCCTGACCAATAAAGAAGTCAAAAGGTATTTGAGGTCAGCAGGAAAGTGGAGCTGAGGCTATATTCAGATCAATTATGATTGTATTGAATGGCAGAGCAAGCTCAAGAGGTTGAAAGGCTTTCTGCTCCTAATTCATACATTCATAACTACATATGTATGATCTCATAGTGAGTAAAAGCCTAATGATCACACTTTCATGGTAGGTCATTGCTACTGTCTTGAAAAATAGCCTTTTCTCAGGGACCCCAGGAGGCAGATACTGCCAGAGCTTATCACAGTGTCGACCACTGAAGGATATCTGCTCCAGAGTATAATAAGTCACAGCCCGGATAAATATTGTATGCATTAGCAACGGATATAGAAGATGGCAAACTGCAATGAAATTGCCACATTAAAACTAACTCTAACATTTAGCAAGGAGACGTCCACTTTCTTCCACCATATTGTTTCTGCATATGTTTGCCCCTATAATATTTAATTTCTAGTCCTCTATTCCTTATTTTCATGTCTCAGTTAGTCTGACCGTATCTGATTAATTACAATATTTTATTGTCTCCAGCTTCCGTTGTATTATAGAAACTGTATGCCTTATTGCACAGTTTCACTCATTTTTAGAGTAAATCATTTCACTTTATTATTAACCAGTCTTTTGTACTTCTATTCTATAATTCTATTTATTTATTTATTGGACCTCCCTGAATTTAGTATGTCCCATCCTCTCCATCACTATTTTAAGCCTGTTTCTTTTCTCGTATATCCCTCGTCCTGCCTTACTACTTCAACGTCTTTGCCACCTCTCTATTTATCCTCTCCATTGAGATAATCCTATTGAGAATAATAATGGGATATGGGTGAAGCACTTCACATCAGTACAGTGTCTCAGTACTTGTGCCAAAGACCTGGAAAAAGGAATCCCTATTTCTGCCATGATAAAAACAGAGATTATGCGGGAAAAGAAATAACTGATATAGTTAGCTAGACTCAAAACGTTCGCTTGCTGTCTCTCTCCATGGATGCTGTCTGACCCGCTGTGGTATCCAGCATTTGTTGTTTTCAGCATTTGTTGTTTTCAGAACTAGTTTAGCAATATCTGGGAATAGAACACTTTTCTCCTTTTTGGTACTTATTTTTCCACTAGTGTCTATATCTTTTCATGCTTTTCCTTTCAGTCAGAGCTGACCTTTATTCTGCTATTAACTCTGGTCCAATACTTTACTTCTTCACTATAACCATTACCTCTCCCTTTGCCTTTTGTTCTATTTCACCTTTGATCTCTCATCTCCAGCACCTTCTAACCTTCCCTGACCGACCCTTTTGTTCCACTTCCTCTCTTTTTCAATAGTATAAAATGGAAAATAACCAAAACCTATCACATTTCCAATACTCTTCAATTTCAAAACAAGTCGTATGAGACTCAAAACATTACTTCTGTTTTTTCTGACTGTAAATGCTGTTGAGTTTCTCCACAATGTCCTGTTTTTATTTCAAATCTCCAGTTTCTACCATATTTTACCCTTATTTTAATACCTGCTTTCCACCATCAGCCCTTCAGCCATGTTTGATCTCTCCTGATGTGGCTGCCTGAGTATTGATTTCAATGTAGTTCAGGCAGTTTGTATCCACTGTAGTTTAGAAGAGTAAGAGACAACTTGGTTGAAACATATAAAATTTCAAGTGGTCTTGACAACACGCAATTGGAAAGGATGTCTCCTCTGTGAGAGAATCTAGAATTAGTGTCACTGTTTAAACATAAGAGATGGCCTATTTAAAAGAGATAAAGAATTGTCTTTTTCTCTCAGTGTTTGGAACTCTTCCTCAAAAGGTGATGGAAGCAGAACCTTTGAATATTTTGAAAGCAGAGGTAGGTAGATTCTTCTGAAGCAAGAGGTACAGGAGGTTATCAGGGTAAGCAGGAGCGATCAATTCAGCCACGGCCTTATTGAATGTGGAGCAAGCTCGAGGGCCCTATTCCCGCTCCTAATCCATATGTTTGTATTGTAAAATAAATGGAAAAATGCTGGAAATCTGAGAGATCAAGCATTCAGGCAGAATCCATCCAGAGATTGAAGAACATCAAAGCTTCAGAGTTTGCCAGTTCTCTGCACAAAGGCAGGTCTGACTTACACACTACAATGCCCACCATGAGTGGGCAAAGAGGAAGGTCCTGAGTACATCCCAGCCGGAACGGGGAGTCAAACACAAACTGACCACCATAACTTTGACAGAAGAGTCATGAAAATCCTCAGCTGTTTGTTTCAGATGCTGTGCCAAATTTACAGAAAGAAATTCAAGAGTTCTTCAAAGCTCTGTCAAATGTGCTCATTTTATCTTATTTCACTTGCTTTTGAAATGAAATCCTGTTGAATGTTATTGGTTAAGACATGGTTAGATACTCAGGGTAAATGGGAATTCTTAAAATTATGTTTAATTACTGGTTCATGATAGTTACAAGCTCAAAGAGAAAGCAAATTTAAACTTGTGTTATGCTGCATCAGTTATACGGAAATGTTGAATAATGTTGTTTTGATTCTGTTCAGCGGAGAAAGCAGTTCTGAAAATGTGCTGTATCATCTAATTATCAGGGTCTGCGTAGAACATTTGATCACTTTTGCTTTCCCAGAACAAAAGAATAAGATTATTGTCACCAATACCATAATGTATTGAATCAGATGAATTTAATCTGCTCAACATATTAGTACAAATTTAATCATTGGATAGAAAGTTAGTAAGTCTGGTGTGGCTGTTCAGACAGGAGTACATTAATAACAAGCATAGGTTTGAACTGTGCTATGTTGAGTGTGAGGCCATTTTGGAGCAAATCACTGGTGTTAATACTGTTGGTATTAGATTTGTCCATGATTTGTTTTGCCAGTGGTGGTTTTATAACAGGTATAGAATACTTGTCAGCAAAAAGCAAAATATATCAGCAAAGTAATTTATAAATGCCCAAAAGAGCTAAAAAGAAAACCTGGAGCTGTAGGGAAAACTTATTTCCATCAAAAGGTAGCTCACAAACACCCGTCTGCTCTGGTAAACTTTATTGGGGAATTAACTGTGAGATTCTTGTGGCATTCCGCAAGGTACTGTGTACACAAAACTGGTTCCCTAAAAATACCTGAATATATTGAACTGGCAACAATCCTGACCTCAATCTCTCAGAAAGCACTTGAGTCACAGTAAAAGACACTACTTCTGCCTCAGCTGGAGCATTGCATCCATTTTTAGATGTGCCACACTTTAGGAAGACGTGAAGGCACTAGAGAGGGCGCAGAAGAGGTTTACAGGAGTTGTTTCAGGGATGAGGACCTTCAGTAATGAAGATTGATTGGAGTGGTTGAGACTGTTCTCCTTGGAGAAGAGAAGGCCACGGGAAGATCTGATAGAGATATTCAAAACCACAAATTGTCTGGACAGAGAAAATAGGGAGAAAATGTTGCCATTCATAAAAAGATTGAGAACAGAAAGGCACAGATATATAGTAATTAGCAAAAGAAGCAAAAGTGATGTGAGAAAAATCTTTTTTTGCACAATGAGAGATTAAGATCTGGAACTCACCACCCAAGAGCATGGTGGAGGCAGATTCAATCAAACCAAATGGAAATTGAGTGGCAATTTCAAAAGGTACTGTGCGCAGGATAATAGGGAGAAGGCAGCAGAATGATATGGCTCATTTGCAGAGTTGGCAGACAAGATGGGACAACTGAGTTCCTTTCTCTCTGTTACAATTCTGTGATTCGATGCCTCCATGGAGATTTTTGATTAGTCCTTTATTTTCTTTCCACTCCTTCAACCCTCAGTGTGTCTGAGCCAAACGTGGAAGATGACAGGAATTGTCACAATCCCTTCTCTGTAATTTTCTAAATATTTGTCATATGTGCCAAAGGGATGGAAGGTTTTTCCAATAGATACTTCTGTTTCCCTCTCCTGATCATTTTAGGGCTTCAGTTGGCCTAAGGGCTAGTAAATGGGCTGGTTCCCACCATACCAACAAACCAAATCATGAGGGACAGCTTGGAGCGGTCGGAAGATGATGGGCATAGTAATACATGTCAAAGTTAAGTTGTGTCATTGAATCATTTTGGAAAAGCGTTGCTTTTTAACAAAGAGTTTGATCAACAGTTTTGTCTTTAGGCATTCAATTAAATTTTAGGATTCTAGACTGACCAGGATATTCTTTCAACTTGCTTTGAATTGGTTTTGCAGGTTGACAGTTGTTAAGGCAAAAAACTTGCATGGAGATATAGTGGTGGATTTAATGTACTCAAATAATTTGGGATTGTGTTCTGTGAAAATAAGTGTGCATTTGGAATGGTTTAAGATTTTAACACAAACCAACATGGAAGAAATCTTCCGCCTGTTAATCTATCTTCGTGGAATTGAAATATTGTGGTTCTGAACACTTTCACAGATGTGTGTTATAGAGACTCTAAATATACCTGATTCAGCTCAATGTGCCTAATGATTTCACAAGTGTCCTAGTACTGGCCTTGATAGCGACAAGGAGGAATTTATTCTCTTACGGAGTAGTGAATGTGTGGAATTCTTTACCACAGACAGCTTTTGAGATTAGGTAAAGTATAAAACATATTCAAGACTCAGATGGACAGAATTTTAATCAGTCAGGGTATCCAGGGTTATGGGGAAATGATGGGAAAGTGGAATTGAGAATTATCAGAATGGCCATGATCTCATTGAATGGTGGAGCACACTCGATAGTCGAATGGCCTACCTACTGTTCCTACATCTTTTGGTCTTATGGTCTAGGTCCTTAAAGAGCAGACCATCCTCTTTCTTGCCCTATTCCCAAGTGTTGTTTATGCAGTTAAACTGTATCTACATCTCACTCACTGGGTAAATTTTGATGTGGAGGTGCCAATATTGGACTGGGGTGAACAAGGTCAGAAATCACACAACACCACGTTATAGTCCAACAGGTTTATTTGAAAACACAAGCTTTCGGAGCCTCAGTCCTCCTTCAGGTGTTAGTGAGGGAGGTAGTGTCAGACACAGAATTTATAAGTAAAAGATAAAGGTTCACACCATTGATGAGGATGTACCAAACAAATCTAAGATGCTGTTAAATCTTTAATCAGTTAGAAGGTTTTAATGGATTAATATGTATATGTAAATCCCCGAATTCCCTTCAAGTCACAGTCCTGAGAGAACTAAAGGTTTTATCACTGTAAAGAAGAGGTGACATTTTAGGTCAGACAGTGCATGTTAGGTGCGAGGCCTTGTTTAGAACCTGTTTGTGCTTTAGTTTGGAGTTTGCTACTACCATCGTCTTGGTCTAATATGGTAACAAAAGTTCACTTCTTGGTCTAACCAGGGAGGCTCTTGTATTTAGTTTTGGCAAAGATCTGTAGCTCGGATTTTGGATGAGGTTGTTGATTTGCTCACCAAGCTGGCTTGTTTTTGTTCAGACATTTTGTCACCATGCTAGGTGACATCATCAGTGGAGTCTCTGGTGAAGTGATGTTATTCTACTCTGCTTGGAATTTATAATGTCCAGTCCATAATGGTGAATCCTGTCAATTCCGGTTTTAATCAGTATGGGTTTGTATAAGGGGTCCAATTCTATCTGTTTGTTGATTGTATTATGGGTGGAGAACCATGCCTGTAGGAATTCTCATATGTGTCTATGTTTGGCTTGGGCTACTATGGCTACTTTGTCCCAGTTAAATTGATGGATTTCATTGTCTGAATGAACTGATATTAAGGAGAGTTTATCGTGCCATTTTGCTACTAGCTGATGTTCGTATATTCTGATGGCTGGTTTCCTTCCTTTCTGTCCAATGTAACGTTTGTGGCAGTCATTGCACGGTATTTTGTAAACCATGTAAACCATGTTGTAAACAATGGGAAGTTGAGATTCCCTGCATGTTAAGCATATTACATCTCAATTCTAACATGCAGTTGATGGGTTTAAAAAACTACATGTGTGGAGGGTAATTGTAGTTCTGCCTGTTGTCAGAATGGGGTCTTTAATCCTTTTAGCTTAAGCTCGGTGAGCAAGTCAACAATCAAGCTCTTGTATTGAACAAGGATACTTCATTGCACATTAGATTGATATGATGGAGATTGTTACAGACACTATGAGCAGTCTGGGTGTTTGGTCTAATTCCTCCTAAACTGTCCGTCCATGAGTCCATGTTATACAATCAAAGACGGCAGTGATTAAGATTTTCCTGTCACACCTTAACTGGGAACAGTGTACTGATACCCATGTCCCGGTGTTCCCCAAGCCATGACAAAACGTGCAAAATCTCAATTAGACCACCACAATGACTCATTTCTGAAGAATTGTCATGTTGGTCTCAAAACATTAACTCTGTTTCTCTCGCCACCGATGTTGCCAGATCTGCTGAGTTTCTCCAGCACTTTCTGTTATTTTATATTCACAGCATCCGCAGTATTTTGCTTTTAAGAAAGATGACCAATTTGTCTTACTGGTTGTTATTCAGAACAAAAGCAATTCACACCACGTTTTGTCATTGACATTTATTGTAACACACATAACTTTAACAAATCAAAGAGGAAAAAAAAAGAATTACTATGTGACTACTATGTAACTTATTAATGTGACAGGATTATGGACCAAGTAATGCGAAGTTGAGATTCTTTTCATGTTAAGCTTATTACATCTCAATTTTAACAGTGCAGTTGATGGGTTTAAAAAAATCGACACGTGTGGAGGGTAATTGTGGTCTCTTGAGTATTTGGTACTTAATCTGCGTACAGATACCACACTGAGGAAAGATTTTCTGCCTCTGGTAGGAGTGCAACAGTGGTTTAGCATATTAATTCCTGGAATCGCAGCAATCAATTTATGAAGAGAGACTGGATCAGTTAGGATTACATCCACTGGATAGTTCTTATCTTTCATGCCAGCACGGTGGCTCAGTGGTTATCACTGCTGCCTCACAGCACCAGGGACCCAGGTTCAATTCCACCCTCAGGTGACTGTCTGTGTGGAGTTTGCACATTCTCCCTGTGTCTATGTGGGTTGCCTCTGGGTGCTCCAGTTTCCTCTCACAGTCCAAAGATGTGCAGGCTAGTTGGATTGACCATGCTAAATTGCCCCATAGTAACTAAGATGGGAAATGCAGGGTTAGGGGGGGTGGGTCTGGTTGGGATGCTCTTTGGAGCATGGACTTGATGGCCTGCTCCCGCACTGTCGGGATTCTATGACATAACATAACTTATACTAAACCTTTTTAAAGATCCCAAACATACACACACTTGTACACAAGCAAGACAGACTATTTAACCCATATTATGGGATAATGAAATATAGACAACGAACAAAATTCTGAAGCTGAAAAGTTTAGATTACAAGGGTGAATTATGCTGTCTCTCACATTTCTCTCTGACTTCAGCAATGATGACTCATTGCTGTTCTGCACTGCAATGGCTATTCTTCCCTTCAGCAGTGGATCTAGTGAACCTAGATCTTTTCTTGTTAGGATTCTTTCTTTTCAGCTTTCTTGCTTTTTGTCTTTTCACCTGTATGTGGAGAAGGGAAGAGAGAGATGCTTTGAATTGTCTAGCTATGAAGGTCTCGGATTGCTCTACATTTACAGATTTGTTACAAACTGTATCAAGGTAAAGGCTACATGGTCTCTGAGATCTGCTCTTCCATTAGCCAGAGACAACTGGTGATGGTCACCTGAGGGTCACCATGCCTCATGTGAGGGGCAAGGTTGAGAAAGCCAGTCCTTCATTGTAATCGCAGCTGGTGCAAGAACTGAGCCCATACTGTTTGCAATACTTCAAAGATCCTAAATACACACGTTTGTTCACAATTATGACAGAGAATCGCAACACAAACCAGCTGTACAGCAAACTGATCTAATTGACTCCCACTCTATTAGTGTTCCCAATTCTCAAAATATGTCAGTATTTGCACACTTGGTGGTTTGGTACAGCTTTAAATAAGCTGGGCCACAAGATCACCTTCTACTAGTAAGATAGTCATAGTGATTTGCAGGTGAAGGGGTTTTCAGCCTATATTTGTTTTATCTATGTGATGTTGCATTGTGGAAAGAGGTAGATTAATCATAGGAACAGAGGCTTCAATTCTATTTACATTATTAGAGGGCCAGCAATGCACAATGTGTCAAATATACATCCTAATGTCCTCCATCCTAGCCATCCTCAGGGACCAGGACAACCTTTTTCTCTGAGGCCATCTTAACCAGCTCCCTGACCTTTTTTGTGAGTAAAGGAGGGTCACTTTTTGTGTGGATCCTTCCTTTGGTTCTTCCTCATCCCTTTCCTATTGCTTAATGTTCTGTCCAGCAGTGGCCTATTCTCTTACAGTTGCTGCACCTGGACCCCTAGCTTCTGCTGTTTGTTTTAGACTACTGTGCAAAATGTCCCAGTTTACCACAAGTGTAACAATTCATGATGATGGTAATTGCTGCTACCACCTTCTTAACAGTGAGTATTCCTTTATTACATCTTGCATCTGCAACAGTAGTCCTCGGCAGTCAGTGATTTTTGGTGGAGTACATTGAAGAATGAATGTTGGCCAGAACAATGAGACTGCGCTGTGGATTGAAAAATGCAGTGCAAGCTTTTACTCAATATGACTTAGACTGTGGGCTTAACACAAAGTGTAGAGAAGCATTTTTAATTCGAATTGTGGTCTCTTAATCCTGAACAAAATCCCCAGTTTCAACCAACATTAAGTCTGAAAAATTTAGAAACACAATATCCAGTGAAAAGATTCTCCAAATGGCCAACTTGTAAAGTACAGACAGCTCAAAGTGACTGATACAGTGCTAATGAAAACTAAATAAAGGGCTCCAGTTAAGTGTCTGCTGTTGTGTAGTAACTTAAAAAAATGCTTGTAACTTATATAATATTGCATTAACAAATTATTTTAGTGTTTACTTAAAAATCTCTCATAAGATCTGCCAAGGTAGCAAATTATCACCAGCCAAAAAGGTTGGCAGGCCACTCACTTCCATATCTTTGCAGTGCCAATCCTAAACTAGCCTGGAGAAGCATGACACCAGCCTTGAGTAATTTCCTCTCCAGTACCTCCCAGTGCACTCTCCCTAATGGAGTGTTCTA
Organism: Ginglymostoma cirratum; assembly: GCA_024137785.1. Taxonomy (NCBI): domain Eukaryota; kingdom Metazoa; phylum Chordata; class Chondrichthyes; order Orectolobiformes; family Ginglymostomatidae; genus Ginglymostoma; species Ginglymostoma cirratum. The sequence goes on from JAHRHZ010000082.1 coordinate 632,173, forward strand.
CATCAGTGATTTCCCATGTGGAGAAAAGGTGGTGTTAATTGTCCTGACATCAAGTTACCTGCTTAAAACCAATTGGAATCTAGCAGGTATAATGTTGAAATGTATGGATTTATTCAAGCTGAGCTGTTTCCATTATCTTTAATATATTCAGCATGAGGAACATCAGAGGAACAGGAAGGAACAACACGAGTTTGATCTGCGCAACGATGCAGCTCGGGCTGTAGGGAATGTCTGCAATGTGCTCACATGCCTCCTTTCAATAATTCTTACTTTTTTTTAAAGACTCATTTGAATTCAACATGAACTGAAATACATTATGATTTACTTTGGACTTTAACAAATTTGTCCAACAGAAATGAACAGTGTGATTGATTTAAATGAGCCTGTGGATGGTTGATAGGTTTTCTGTTGCAGCTGTTGGTGATGTTATTCTCCTTGTAGGTGTTGTTACTTAATTTACATTTACAAAAAATGTCTGTCTAAACTGATGAGGAGGCCCATATTTCATGTTGCAGCAGGACTTGCTGAGATAATACTATGTTGCTATCATTCACTAATAACCATTTAAACAACCTCTGTCTGCCAGTTTATTAACCAGGAGTCAGCTATTATTGACACACTAGCTTATAAAAACAGATCCCCACTAAATTAAGCGAGCCTATGAAACCCTAGTCATTTCAGGCATTCTCACTTTGGATTCTCATTTGTATCTAATTTTCTACTCTTAATACCCAAATATATGCTTTCCATTGATTAATATATGGATGCTATTTTGTGCCCCCAGCCTTCAGTGGCAAGACCATAAGACTGTAAGTCTCAGAAGCATGTCATTCGTCCCAGACTCTTCCCCAACATTCAGTGAAATCACGGTGGATCTGATAATCTTCAACTCCGAAGTTCCAGCCTTTTCCAGATAACCTGTGATTCCCTTCGTGGTTAGAAATCTGTCTATCTCAGCCTTGAATATACTAAATGGACCAACTTCTATGGCAATGAATTCCACAGATTCACTACCCACTGACAGAAGAAATATCTCTTCGCCTCAATCTACAAAGTCTAGTTGTGGACTGGTATTTCTTGCTATACTAGAAAGCCTAAACAAACCCCTAGGAATAAAATTTTGACCATCCAATAATATGGGACACTTATTAAGTAAAATGCAAGCAAAACCCGTGACACATTGATGCAATTGAATGCAGGATGGTGTGTTGAAGATTGTCCTCAGCCACACACAGACTACATTTTCCAACCATCCATATAGAATAATATTGCTGAGTTGAAGACAATCCAGCAAGCAATTACACTGGCCAACAGTATGGGAAGCCATAAAGGAGGACAGGACTTACAATGCCCAATCTAGCCCAAGTCATATTTAGTTGGTAAAGACTTTTGTGTGGGCTGCCAATGTCTAATATGTGTCAGGTTAGCCACTTTCTGATCTAACAAGAAGAGTCCTGAAGAAGAAACAAGATGTTGTTTATTGTCACTCTGCAACTGTTTACAGTTTATAAAAACAGGGTCTAAATTATGAAAAGGACCTAGCCTTAGATTAGTCTCCCATGAGACCCTACTCTATTCTCCTGCCAAATCTTCATGACATCACACAGTGTGTGATTCTTATTGTGTCAATTAAATGTTAACTCTTTTATATATAACGCAAACCTAATCATCTGACATTCACTGCCCCTTTGGTAGGTTAGTGTAGCTCCCAATATTTACAGTAAGGATTACGTTCCTACATCATGGAAAACAACATCTACACTCTCAAAAAATATACAAGTAAAGCCAGAGATGCCAGCCGAAAAACGTGATACATAACTTGTAACCAGGAAACACAAAACAGTCTGAGTCCCCTACTTGATGATCATTTGTAGGGACGACCCAAAGAAGGAAGAGGAATTGACACATTCAGAACAGCAAAGAACTGTGGTGCTCCACTCCAAATAGGGCACCCACCTTTTGTCACTTTGCAAGGAACTGTTGCTAATAAGTTGCTCATCTTCTCATGTAAGTGCCACCAAAGAATCCACAGTTTTGCCAGCACACTCAATGTATGCAGTATCACATGAATCCAGTAAAGGCTGTTTACATAGGGTAAACTGATTGTCCTGTATTAGATTTTAATGTTACATTCATACACAGGCATTTCTTTGCTGTACAAAGGTGACCTGGGGTTCCATGAGAGTCAAGCTGTATGACCCTGGATTAAGTAGAGGCTGCTGGGTAAAGAGGCACACTGCGCTAAAGAATAGCCTTGGTGCACCAGCACTATATTGATCTCTTTTAAAAAATGCCCCTCCAGCCTTTACCTCCCACATCACCTTACAATCCCACAATGCACATTCTTCATCAATGCCAACCTAAACCACACCAAGTCCTCCACTCATCCCATAGCCTTTGTAGTCTCTATGCCAACATATATCCATCTATGGAACACTATGGTCCTTGCACTTACTATGTCAACTCATCTAATATCCACAATGGGCAATCCTCATAGCCCACCCTGAGATTAAATAAAATGAAGTTCTAAGTGTCTATTGCAGACTACTTTCAGAAACACTCTCGTTCATTTAAAAAATCCGTTTAAAAAAACCCTTCGACTGCATAGTCACTTATGTGTACAAACATTTCTTTCAAAGGCTTAATCCTTTATAAGAACAAGCACTGAAAATCCCAATCCTGCCTCAAAGAGTTTTTATAATCTCTTGGGGCTGTAACCCGATGATGAAATGGCAGGCACCCTACTGTGGTAGTGGAAAGTTGTGAAATCAGTTAAACAGCTCCAATCCAATAATTATAATATTTATGACAATATCTACAGAGGTATTAAAATAGCAAACAATGTGTATTATATAAGTACCCCAGTTTCTTTTAATACTTAAAGGAGAAGAGGTGTAATCGCCTTGACAATTTTGACAATTTCTGTTGACACTTTTGACAGTTGTATTGAAAGTTCGTTTTGACTATTCGCTTGACAGTTCCATTATTACACACTTATTACACACAATTATGTCTACATTTAACAAACCCAAAAGACACCTTGCTACTCCCAAAGAACATTTGACATCACCATAGGGCACCTGACTTCCCATAAAGGTGTCTCAGGACAATTACCAAAGAGATACCTGACCCCTCTAGAAGGATACCCTAACTCACCCAATAACTTCACAAAGTTTTGACCTGCACCAACCAGGTCTAATGTGCACACGTGATGTTTCATACACCTAGGCATGAGCGGAGGCAGCTGTCAGTCTTTCTTCAAAACTGCCTCTGCAAAATGTGCATGCGCTAAATGATCATATGAAAATAATAGGTCTCATTCTGAATTTTGACATCATTCACCATTTATGCAATGTTACATGGAAACCAGACATAAGTTTATTTCCAAAGAAGCAATACCAGATAGCAAACTACGAGGCATCAAAAATATACAAAGATAATTACAAGGACTTCCTTAAACTAAGAAAAAAAAAGTTAGCTTTATATCAATGCTTGATAGTCAGAAAAGGAATTAAAGCGGTAGACACCAATGCAAGTTGTTGAGATAAATCAGGGTGGTATAGTTGGCTAGCACACTAAAGACATCTGGAAAGTTTCCTTTTTGCTGCAGGCTGTAAGAATTCTGTGAAAACGTATTTAGAGAGCTTCAGCCTGGTTCATAATTTAACACCAATTAGCAATTTTATTCAGATCACCATAAAACTGACTGGTATGGGAAGTGAAAATTAGCATAATTCTTGTCAAGGGCAATTTTTTGAGACTGGAGCAACAGAAATTTCATACCAACAATCAAAATGTAAAAGCTGCTGCATTCCCTATTTTGTATTCCTTATTTTAATGAACACAACAAGTTCCGTGCAAAACATTCCTTTCGATAAACATAGATAACTGGGTATTATTGAAGGGGAAAGTAACCTTCATACTGCCAACTCCTTCCTAAAGCTACTTATAGAGATTATGAAAACATAATCAGTGACACTTCAGTTGCTTATGGCACTTCATTGTAAATACCTTATTTTCATGGAGAACACTCAACAAAGGGTCATGGCACAGCTTATTGTCAAAACAATGGAAGAAGACATGAGATAAATTACAAAGTAGTGGTTAGATAATTTATTTGTGTAATTGGAGCTAAACTCTTTAATCCAAAAAGTGGTGGTTTGAGTCTGTCTTCCATTCTGTTTCCAAGATTACATTTTCAACAGGGATAGGAAGCACAAAGCCTTGAACAGAATAGGAATTTATTGCTGATATTAAAGAAAAGTTAGGAGATGATCTTCTGCCAGTCCTTAACTGCAAGTGACTTTCACATTGGGAACAATGAACACCAGGAACTTTTTTTTGGTCAAGAATCACTCTTTGTAGCTACGTTTTGATTTAGATTGGGATGTCTCCAATTTGATTTCCTCTGGGGACGGCAGTGTGGACAACACAGATTTTAAGCAATGTAACCTGACTGTCCACTACATGCAAAGGCTGCTTGGAGACAAATTGAGACCAAAGGAGTATAACTCATCTACCATGCTAGCACCAGTACTAGTTTGAGGGGTTTAGATGAATCCATACTAATTGCACCCAGAACATTATGGAATTATGGTCAGCATGGACAGGTTGGACCAAAGGGTCTGTCTGCATGCTGTATAATTCTATGACTCTACAACATACTTCCCAATATTTGGACTATTAAAGCAAGGTCTTTGCAAAAGTGAGAACCTGCTTGATTTCCTGATCTTTGCCCATCACCCCATCAACTTCCATAGTCTTCCTGCACTACTCATCTTAAATCAAGCAAGATTCACTACTTATTATCTTGAATTGAGATATCTTACAACAAAAAGTTTTGGAGTTTGTATTGTAGATTTGCTGCAGGTAGCAGTAGTTCTGACTCAAGATTGACTGATTATTCTGAAATCCAGACTGTATACACCAACAAAAAGAAATTGGGCAGTTTCAACTGTTTGTTTACCAGACAGATTACCCCTCAGGGAATAACTCCAATCTAGGAGTTTCCTAACACTGCATCTGGATTGTGATAGCAGTAAAATCAATGAATACTGATAGAACTGAATTTACCAACAATGCTAATGAATGTCTGCGTCAGGCACAAGGCCATATCACTGATATATGGCATGACAGCTCAGCACTCACGCAGGCCATAAGCAAATTGAAGTCAGAAAAGTCAATCAACTTGGAAGCAGAATGAACATATTAAAGGGGCTGCCAAAAGCAAGTTGAATATCAACAGATGTGGAAACTGTGCTTGGTAAAACGGTGGAATAGCATTTTACTTCAGAAAGGGGGCATTGGCGTGGAATTTTGCAACTGTACAGAGAATGAATTCAATTTAGACAGGATAGACAAAGATTTCTTTTTGTGAATAACGTCACCAAACCCTATTCTTTAGTGCTTTTCTCTTGCTTTTTCACACGGAGTACTTATGTCTGATTAGGAATAGCTCTTTTAAACTCCTATAGTCTTGGCCAGTACAGGAACTATACTATAATGAGATATTATAACATAATGAAAATGCAGGCAAAAAAAACATGCTCATGCTGAAGTCAGGACCAGACCTCAAATAGAATATAGGATTCCTTAGGTACACCTTGTCAAAAGGCAATTATTAATATTAGGACATGGATAAAACGTAACTATTGAGCTACAGCCTGTTTGCAAAATGGATGCTTTCATGGTGCATTATTATTCACTCTAGTCAATAATACTGCTCAGCATCTATTGTTTATTTATCACTGAAAAGGAATTATTCCATGGTGGTATTAAAGGGGGTTGAAAGTAAAAATGACAGTTTATGCAAAATGGATAAAGTGTTGAGTCAGAATAATTGTACATTAGTGAAAATGGCTCAGGTATTCTGATGGGAAGCTGGTTGTTGCAGCAGCAGAAATTGTATGTCAGGATGGGGTCTGTTAGCTCATTTGGCAGGAAAGCTGGTTCATGATGCAGAGTGACACCATTAACGTGGGTTCAGTTCCTGGACTGGCTAAGGTCCCTATGAATGTTCTGTTTTCCCAGACTTGGTCCTTGCCTGAGGCATCGTAAGATCTCCAAAAGCACTTGCCTGATTGGGCAGTCAATTATCCCACCAAACTCCTCTAAAACACTCACCTACTTATCTGCCATCTGCCCTCCCTCATCCACCTGCTGCCCTTCCTGCCTCAGATTGCACCTACTACCAGTCATCTCTCTAGTGACTGAGCAGCCTAGAGTACTATCGGTCCCTGATGACTTTCATTGTGTGTTGGGACCATGCAGAAGTCTCAACTTCCTGGGAATTACCCTGAAAGTTAAAACCTCTGATGGCCAATTACCAGAAGCTGCTGTCCTTTCAAAAGTCTCTAGTCCTGAGTGACAGTCAGAGACTGTGGAAAGTTTAGCTTAACCATTACCCACTTAAAACCTGCTCTAAGTCCTGGGCAGCTATTAAACCAACATATCCAAACACCCCAGGACTCAAGCATACCCCTCAACTCAACCTGACCTGATTTCCTCATGCCCCCACTCAGATCTCCAAGACCACTGCCCTGATAGGACCCACACCAATCTTTCCCAACTTTCTCCTAAAGCACTGTCTACTTAATCTGTCACGCTGTCCCCTTACTTACCTGCCACCCAAACCCCTTCACCCACCTAGCATCCTACACCCTCACAAATCTGGCACCCAATCCTTCTGTATCTGCCATCCTACCCCCTTCACTTACCTATAGTAGAAGGTAGCTAAATACCATTCCAAACTACCAGAAGTGGCTTCAAGACCTTTGAATCCTATAATACACAGCAATTGTCACAAGTGTCACGGGGTCTTACAGTGATCCAGTTCACTCCTGGTTGTGTGGATGCCTAATCAAGCCTGAACTGCTTTAGCTGAGAAGGTTGCTGGCCCAGACATTAACATTAAAGGTTAAAATGCAATTTTCTGCTTCATTAAGATCGCAAATAGCATTTCTGATCCTGATTGGAAGATATGGGCCTGTCAGAAAATGTTCATAATAAACATGGAGAGGAATGTCCATAGAGTAACGACAAACTTCTTGTAAGTTAGCCTCGTCGTAGTTTCAACAATCTGGAAAAGAAGGGCAGCACAGTGGTTAGCACTGCTGCCTCACAGTGCCAGGGGCCCAGTTTGATTCCATCCTTGGGTGACCGTCTATGTGGAGTTTGAACATTCTCCCCATGTCTGTGTTGGTTTTCTCTTGGTGCTCCCGTTTCCTCCGACAGTCCAATGATGTGCAGATTATGTGGATTGGCCATGCTAAATTGACCTGTAGTGCCCAGAGATGTGCAGGCTAGGTGGGTTAGCCATGGGAAATGCAGGGTTACAGGGTAGCATGCTCTTCAGAGGCTGTTGCGGACTTTTCCTGCACTGTAAGGATTCTATGTGATCTAATAAAGTTGTTTCCAAACTTAAATTCTTAAAATCCATGATTATAAAGGTTTTGCTCAGTCCATAAAGAAAATGGGAAGTCTATTGTCACATGGCAACAGGGTCTCCTGTTCTCCCAAACAACTTTAATTTAAACTTTGATGACTCGTGGCATATGGTTGGATTTCAAAAGTCATGTAATGTTCGAAAGGTCATCATGCTATGACTTACTTGTTATTTTTATATTGCATTAACTTTTTGTTATCAAAGTGCTCTAAAACTGAACTGTGTGTTATATTCAATCTGAACTCCAATTGTAACTCAGTCCCATATCACCAATCTTTCTGAAGGAACACCGCAGGCTACAGCCCACGAGAGAAGTCATTCAATTCCTTTGTTAATTCCCTGAACAGACTACTAGGGGCTAACTAAAGGCAAGAGCCTTCAATTCTACTGGTGAGGTTCATTACAAAGGCTAATGCCTTTAGAGTACCGGAACAATATTATTCAATTCTAACCTCACATTATCAAAAGGAGATAAGTAACTTTAATTAATACTTTGAAGTGCAGAATAAATGGTATTAATTATTCAGGAAATTTAAGCTCAGTCACAAAGTCTGTGTGAATAGAAGATGTACAAATTCTATTCAACATAAAGTCAAAGTATGTTAAATGACCAAACTGAAGTTTAACTCTTTGATGCCTATTTAAGTAAGATGGCCTTTTTTTTGTAAAATTAAATTTATGAATACATGCTGAATATCATAGAGTATTCTGAAAAATGTGGCAGCATGCCTCACCTTCTATCACAACGCCATATTAAAAAAACCATTCGGCTATAATGTATATTTTCACTTGTACTGTTCTTGTCTAAGGAATTGTGGAATATCAGCTTTCGATATCAGCTCAGGAGCTTGGACATTGTCCATCGACTGTCGGAGCGGTTACAGTCACTTCATTGGAGGTGAGGAGCCAACATCAGGCACGCCACCACAAGTCTTGGCTCTTTCTGCCTTAGTATGGGCTGTTTTCTTCTGGAATGAGAGAAAGGGAGGGAATGAATAAAATGAAAGTGGGTGACACTGCTGTTTGTGCTGGTGTAGATGGAGAAGTGGTGAAAAAAATGGCAAGATGCCCCACATCAGTGAATAGGTGGCACAGAGGGAACACAGCTTTAGGAATGTAGGTTGTTAGGATGGATGACCTGGTGAACTTGACCCGGTGAACAATGGCCTTTAAATACGGTGCCAGCACCCAGAGTCCCAGGATGTCTTGGCAGTGGTGAGTAGTTTCATCCACAGTGAGTGGGAGAATCAGGCTAGCATCAGACAAGAGGGGTGCCATACGAGTGGTGGTATTTGGTTAATGAGGCAGGTCTGAGATGAAAGTGCAGGAAAACTCACTGGGCCTCACGGAAACAAAGCTCACATGAAACTCAACAAAAATGACAACAACCGATATTTGGTAAGGTTCAGTCCTATGATAGCATTTGGGTCCACATTTCTTCAGCACTTTCTGTTTATATTGCAAATACCATTGCGGTCTGGTGGTAGTATGCTTTTTTCACATAAACCATCTGTTCTGATGGTCAGGTGTAAGGCCTCATCTAAAGAAACGTATTTCTAGAGTTGCAGCACTCCCTCAATACTGCAAAACTGCTAACTTAGAATACATGCTCAAATCCTTGAGTGTAGTTCAAGCCTTCTAGCGGGGAGACAAGAGCGCTATCAACTGAGGGGGAGTTTCTCCAGCAGTTTCTGGTTATTTGTCTACCAACTGAACTAGGTTGACAATTACAGCAAGTTACAAGTCTTCAAATTCGAACAAACATGATTGCATCATTCATCAGAAGGTCACCATTTATGGCTAATTGGTGCTTGAGAGACTGAGCAAGAGCCTCCTTCTTGTACCTCTGCAGTCCTTATGCTGTAGTTACTCCAACAGTGCTATTGGGTATGAAGTTCCAGCATTTTGACCCCACGATAATGAAGGAATGGCAGTATACTTTCCAGTCAGGCTGGGAATCAAAATTACTGTAGTAAATAAAAGTGAAGAGCATTTGAAGTTAAATTAATGAAAATAAATCATACAGACCTGACAGAGGTTGCTATTTTGTGTTTTTAATAGAATGTAAAATCACTTTCATGCTTTTTAAAAGCAGTAACAAACTACACGGCACAGTGAGTAGATGCTGGTCAAATGTGATTAGGTCAAAATACAAGAGCACTTGACAATAAGTATCAGTCAGCAATTTAAAACTTATTGCAATCCATCCAGTTCAAATGAGCTAAGGGCAGTGACTCTTGACCTGGTGTCAACATGGTGCCACTTTTGAAAATGCCTCCGTTTACTTCGCTTTGGGTGAACCTTCAATTTTTCATCTCTCTTAAGGGAAGCTGTCAAGCTACTAACTTGGGGACATCACGAGTGTCCTCTTGCCTTATGGTTGTGCGATCTTGCCAGGCTTCTTCAGATCCTTCTGATAAAAGAAGTTTCTTCCTTAGAGGTTTCCATCACTGTCACTATGTTTGCTCATTTTACAGCGCCCCACCCTCCGACCCATTGTGTCATTAAGAATTTATCAATTCTAATCCCATTTTCCAGCACTTATTCTGTAGCCTTGTATGCTATGGCATTTCAAGTATTCATCTAAACACTTCTTAAATAGCTTGGGGGTTTCTGCTTCTACCAGCCTACCAGGCAGTGAATTCCAGATACCCTCCAGGTGAACAGCTTTCATCAAATCTCCCGTTAACCTTCTGCTCTGTATCTTTAAATGGTGATCTCTGGTTCTTGAACCCTTGCAGGGATATGTTTTTCCCTATTTATGCTCCTCCTAATTTGTAGACCTCAGTCAGGTGCCCCCTCAGCCTTCACTGCTCCCAAGAAAACAATCCCAGTGACCCTATTCGCAGCTGAAATGCTCCAGTCTTGGCAACATCCCAGTAAACAAACAGAAATTGCTGGAAAAGCTCAGCAGGTCTGGCAGCATCTGTGCAGAGAAATCAGAGTTAACGTTTCGGGTCAAGGGACCCTTCCTCAGAACCTGTTCTGAGGAATCTCTGTACATAGTCTGCTTTGAATTCCCTCATATTGATATTGGCTCAGACCAGAATCTAAATAACCATTTCTTTATAGTTATTATTACACTTCTTATTGGATCACTCACACATGATCACTGTGACATCATTGCTTACCTCATGATTCATATTTACATAATCAAGCCCTGTCACTAAATATCCCTCCACATATTTTTCCAGTTTCCAACTAAAAGTATTTTTCTTAACATTAATAGTTCATACATTTAACTAATGATATTCTCATCATGACTGAATGCATTGCCAACACCACTGTCTCCCTTCAGAGTCAATTTTTCCCAGATTCAAACATGGAGGGTATCTCATAATTCTCTAAATAATCCTTTGGAACGGCATAGGAGGAAAATGGTAGGAAGGCTAGCCTGAAACCATGCTTTCAGGAGATGAAACTAAAAGAATGGAATTAATAAGAATATCCCAAAGCTCACAGCATCGCAAGGACTAATAGCCAGAAGGCTGCTGCACCAGGATGAGGACTGCTGGATGCTCATGTGGTCGATACCACTAGCGTTTGACTGGATGCCAATTTCTTTTACCACTTCCACGGTACCTTCTGGTGAAGCAAAGATCTGACAATGAAAGATTTCTGAATAGTGAAATTGCATCATTGATGAAGAGCTAAGGAATATCACCATTTGACTGGAGGACAGCAACATCTTAAGATTCCTACATTGTATTTGTGATGAAGAGAGAAAATGAAACTAGAAATATTACACAGCATGAATTCACTCTTTCAAAAGGACTTGCTCAAGAACCACAGAACATTAATAAAAATCTCTTCAGGGATTGCTGCTTTAAATGGAAGAGTTTAGAGTTGAGAGTGCTGGAACAGCACCTGGAGGGGCCATAAAACATTCTGCACAAAAAAAATGAGATAAGGGCACCTTCAGAATTGCCTGCAGCCATGTCTGAGATTGTTGCCAAATTACCAAATGAGGTTGAAGAATAGTCTCAGTTCTTATACAAGAGTAGACTATTATTCGCATGCCTTAGTTGTCATCTATGAGCCTATTTAACTGACAGGATCTGACCAGCCTTGCATCAAGTTGCTCTGCCAGCACAGTGCCCAGTGCCTGGCCTGCCTCGTATGCTGGCTCCTTTGTTTGAAGTCCATGCCCCAGTAACAATAAGTCAGGGAATATACGGCTGAGTGTTTCATCTTCACATGAATCAGTGACAGTCTTTACATCTTTAACATGTCTATTGGTTTCTGAGGCCACCAACTGGGCTGAAAACATGCATTAACAATATTCTCAGGACAAAAATACATGTTGAAGGCTGCTAGGACTGTGCGAAAACCTGTTGAGGTTTAATCAACACTTTGCATGATAAGGATCTCTTCAACAATAGGGTTCCCTGCATGTACAGACCTGGAGCTATTTCTGCTTCAAAAGAAAACCTGAGGCAACACTGTATCAATGGAACTATATCCTCCACACATTCTATCAAAGTGCTTGCATTGGACCTTTGATGACATCAGAGAGCATTAGAAAGGGCCGTTCGGCTGGTGTCAACATGCCTCAGTTCACCTCATTTCAGGCAAGTCTTCCATTACATCTCCTCATTTCAGGTAAGCCATCAAGCTACTAAAATGGGGAAATCTTCTGAGGATCTTCTTGCTTTGTGTTTCAACACGGCCTCATGGTTCTTTAGATTCTCCTGACTGAAAACAGTCTTCCTTCGGCTGACATCTCCATCGCAGTCACTGTACTTGATCATGTTTTGCTATAGATTCTCATCCAACTTATCCAAATCATGATTAAGTATTTCTGCATCCTCCTCTCAGTTCACCCCCCAAGCCAGCTTTGTGGTATAAGAGACCTGCATTTGTCTTTACAAATGCATTTCTCTTCACATACCTATAGAAGCTCTTGCAATCAGTTTGTATGTTACCCACAAGACTACAATATATCCAAGAAGATTAATGACATAAATGTTCCTTATTTCCTAAAAGGTAACCTTTTTAGTGGTTGATTTACCACCCACAAGGCTAGATCATTAAATATATTCAAGGCTGAGTTAGATAGATGCTGATTGACAGGGAAGTTAAGATGTGAGGAACAGGAAAATTAAGTTAAAGCCTCATTAGAACAGATTGTATTAATTGGTGAAACAGGCTCAAGGGGCTGAATGGCCTATTCTTGCTACTATTTCTCATGTTTGCCCAATTAAGGAATAGTCGACCAATGCAAAGTTAGGGAGATGAGATAAACAGATTAGGAATGTAATGCAAAGTCTTCACTTCTCATCAGAGTAGTCACAACTTGTCATGATTGGCAACAGTCCAATGGACTTTCACCTTCGGGAAATGAAAGGCAGAGTTATTCTGGACCATTTCCTGACAATAGGAACTGACTGACCCTATCTATTATATCACACAAATCTAGCAGCCAGCAAATTACATTTTCAGATATATTAAATTTACAGATAAATTTACATAATATTTACATACAATGCAGTGTTCCAAATCTACTTCATCTGCAAGTTTTATATTGAACTTACTTTGTAACATCATGTAAAATTACTTGGAAGTCCTGACATAAAATTTTTCTTTATAAATGCCATATGCTTTGTGGACATGGGAATGCTAAGTGATTTTTTGTGCATTATAACTGCATTTCTTTCACAACTTTGTGCTTTTGAGAAGCTCTAAATTGCATTTTCCAATATATAAGCCAATATTAATGCTGACAATACTAGTTTCCAAAGCATGCAAAAATAGAAATAGGCAGCAACTTGCATTGATATAGTACTTTTAGAATAGAAAAGGTGCTCCAATGTTATTGGGCTTCAGTGATATTTGCTACACTGAACCTACTTTGAAGATTACTATAATTACTTTAAGAACACCAACTGTGAGGACTCTACACCTTGATCAGATGGGACAGAGGGCCGAGGAGTGGCAGCTAGAGTTTAATTTAGATATATGTGAAGTGTTGCATTTTGGGAAGGCAAACCAGGGCAGGACTTATACAGTTAATGGTAGGGCCCTGGGGAGTGCTGCCAAACAAAGAAACCTAGGTGTACACGTGCACAGTTCCTTGAAAGTAGAGTCACAGGGAGATAGGGTGATGAAGAAGGCGTTTGGTGCACTTGCCTGCATTGGTGATAGCACTGCATATAGGAGTTGGGATATCATGTTGCAGCTGTATAAGACATTGGCGAGACCACTTTTTGAATACTGGATGCAATTCTGGTCGCCCATGTATAGAAAGGATGTTGTTAAACTTGAGAGAGTGCAGAAAAGATTTACAAGGATGTTGCTGGGACTGGAGGGCTTGAGCTATCGGGAGGGGCTGAGGAGGCTGGGGCCTCTTTCCCTGGAGCGTCGGAGACTGAGAGGTGACCTTGTAGAATTGTATAAAATCATGAGGGGCATTGGTAGGGTGAATAGCCAAGATTTTTTTTCCTAAAGTGAGGGAGTCCAAAACTAGAGGACATAGGTTTAAGGTGAGAGGAAAGATTTAAAAAGGACCTGAGGGGTAACCTTTACACGCCAAGCATGGTGCATGTGTGGAACAAGATGCCAGAGGAAGTGGGTACAATTACAACATGGTTGAGTACATGAATAGGAAGGGTTCAGAGGGATATGGACCAAATGCTGGCAAAAGGGACTAGATTAATTTAGGATATCTGATCAGCTTGGATGAGTTGGACCGAAGGGTCTGTTCCCGTGCGGTACATGACTCTAGACTCTACTGTACACACGTCCCATCTCATGCTCTACCATTCCCTCTTGCAACATCTCCTCCTCTCCCTGTCAACCACCCTGGCCCCAAAACCATTAATCCTGCCTACTTACTCACTCAGCGCACCTACCTACCTGCACCAAAAGTAACAGCTATGCTATCCACTTTCATCTCCCTTAATAGCTGCCTCTCTCCCACTACAGGAGAGGAACAGCCCACAATTAGGGAAATAGAAAGAGTCAAGATGGATAGTGGGCTGCCTGGCATTCAGCTCCACCCCTTAGGAAAGGATCCTGACTTTGACGCCTTGAGTGGCGGCTAACTGAGCATCTCCAAGCTCTCGGACTGGTATCAGTGACTGCCCTTCACTGTGCTGGAACCTCTTGACTGAAAGCTACACAGTTTTGACTTGATTGAGGATTACAGGCAACCATAACAAGACTTCTGGCTTTGTCTGCCCGCTAAATGACAGGGCAATACAGCAATTAGATCATAAGACCATAAGAAATCGAAACAGGAGTAGGCCAATTGGCTCGTTGAGCCTGCTCAGTAAGATCCTGGCTAATCCCACATTTCTTACATTCACTTTCCTGCCCTCTCCCCACATTGCTTGATTCCCCTATTGATCAAGAATCTCTTTCAGCCTTAAATATACACGAGGACTCTGCCCCCACAGCTCTCTGCGGCAAGGAGTTCCATAAGGAGCTCACAACCCTCTGAGACCAGAAGTTCCTCCTCATCTCAGATTTAAATTGGTGGCCCTTTATTTTGAGACTGTGCCGTCAGGTCTTAGAGTCCCCCATGAGTGGAAACATCCTCTCAGCATTTACACTGTCAAGCTCCTTACAAATCCTCCATATTTCAATGAGATCACCTCTCATTCTTCTAAATTCTAGTGAATAAGAATCCCAATGTGCTTAACCTTGGCTCATAAGACAATCTTTGTGAGACAATTTCTATGAGCCTGATATCTCTAGCTGAGGAGCATGTTGCAAAAAGGCAAGACAAAGCAATACAAGGCAGGAATGCTGTGACCATCCAGATAGGCTTGAGTAAATGAGGGCTAAAACTCAAACATAGAGCCCAGAGATACAGCTTGGTCCAGACCATGAGTTGGGTGTGTGTCCCTGAGTGCTCTGTGCCCATGTTGCAAAATTACCACGATAGATGCCAGTGCAACATTGAGGTGGAACATTGAAATGCAGAACCGTCCTATTAGTGGACAGGATATCACACATTAGATATGAATGTCTGAGGGCATGGGCTGCATGTGACTGGTATCCATGGAACGAGCCCTGAGAGGTTGGTGCCTTATGTCCAAAGTGGAGGCCCTTTGAAACACATGGTGAGCTAAAGTCGCCAGGTCCGCACCGTGACTTCCATGTTGAGAATTCTTGATGTCTATATTGTTCAACACATTTGGTAAGAAGGGAAGCTGAACATTAACTAGGTGAGTCATGGTGTCAATAAGGCATGTAACAAGCTGTAATCGCCTTTTATTGGGAACTCAACACTGCATGGGGAGAATCTCACCTGTCGCTCAGCAAATGCTTTGGAGATGCAATGCATTATTCCCAATATTGGTAAAGGGTATGGTAGATTTGTCACATGACTCTGTCATTAATCTCACAATAGTCCACATCATTCAGACCCTTATAAGATTTCACCCAATGCATTTCAAGTGTTTGGAATGGGGGGGGCGTTGAACCTGGTAACTCAGTGGTGACAGCATTACCACTGTGCCATGATTTAAATCCATGTGCAGAGTAAGAAGTTCAGATAAGTCATGCAAAATATGGAAATATCGGAGCTAGCTAAGAAAAAGCCTTATGGATGATTCAGCATTGACCCTAATAAAACAAAATTATATACATAAGCCTCGTATTTCTCTGTAGACCTTATCAATGATTAAAATAGTTAATATTTAAGAGAAACAACAGAACATGAGTAAAAGTTTGAGATAACAAGGTGTGGAGCTGGATGAACACAGCAGGCCCAGCAGCATCAGAGGAGCAGGAAAGCTGACGTTTTGGGTCTGAACCCTTCTTCAGAAAGATGAAGGGTCCAGACCCGAAATGTCAGCTTTCCTGCTCCTCTGATGCTG
>JAHRHZ010000082.1:654719-696708 GCA_024137785.1 Ginglymostoma cirratum
ACTTAGTAATACCTCTAAGAACATAGATGTATCCAAAGGGTAGCTATACAAATGAGGGAGAATGGAATAGAAGATTATGATAAGGTTAGAAGAAGATGGGTGAGAGAAGGTTCATGCAAAACATAAACAAACAGGCCCTTTGGCTAGTTTCACTGTTGTATATTCATCATCTACAAAAATACATTGTGTCAACTCACCACATCTCCTCTAACAGTGCCTTCCAAACTTGCAACTTTAACCATGTGGACAATCAGCAAATGTATGGATCATCATCACCTGCAAACTTCCCTCTAGGCCAGATACCATCCTAATATGGAGTTATATTTCTGTTCCTTCACTGTTGCTGGGGTAAAATCCAGGAAACTTCTGCTGCACTGTGAGTGGAAACTGCATACAGACTGAAGCACATCAAGAGGGCAGGTCAGCATCACCTTCTTAAGGGCAATTGGGTACAAGCAATAAATGCTGGCCCAGTCAATGACGTCAACATTCCATGAACAAATAAAAGAAATTACAGCAGACGAGAGAGATTGGTCTTCTTATTGCCATTAAAACAGATTTTCAAATCAGGTGGACAGTTCAGAATTCTCAGCGTACAACAAAATGCAACCATTATATTCATTTGTCATTTCACAAACTTGAGAGGCTTAGATTTTTTGTTCTAGTACTATTCATGCAATCAAGTTATCTGATGGTGGGGATATTTTCTGAGCGCTCAGGAGTTTCTAACTTAACATTTTAGCTGGCATTCAGTAAATCCTAATGTTAAATCATAGAATCCCAACACTGTGGAAACAGGCCATTGGGCAATCAAGTCCACAACGACTCTCTGAAGAACATCCCACACAAACCTATCCCCCTACTCTATCCCTGTAACCCTGCATTTCCCATAGTTAAGCTACCTAGCCTACGCATGTTTGGACTGTGGGAGGAAACAGGAGCACCCAGAGGAGTCCCACGTAGACGTGCGGAGAACATGCAAACTCCACACAGACAGTTGTCCAAGGGTGGAATCGAATGTGGGTCCCTGGTGCTGTGAGGCAGCAGTGCTAACCTCTCTGAGCCACCTTGCCACCCTGATGTCCCGTTAATTTTGGGTTAATCAACATCACTTCTGACTGATCTTCTCAACTTTTGTGAGAATTTTGTTGAGAATTTTGAAAAACCATGAAATCAATCTGTAAAGTTTTAGGTTGTAAGCTTTCGAACTGTTTCCTTTAAACCTTTGTGTGGATTCCTTTAATTCTCATACTTAAAGGCCTCCCTTTTCTATTCATCATTTCTAATGAACTCAAACATGGTCTAGTCTCCCACCAGGAACTGTTTTGCAGTAGATGCACTTTATGAATAGAAATTGCCATTTCTGTTTGTGCTCCTTTACTTTCATGTGATATCCAGAAGGTATTAATTTCTCTTTTCTTTTCAATTTGTGAAGGCAGTTTCCGTTCTTTACAGGAGACTGATGATCTCTTCGCTTTTCCATTCCTTGCCCGAGTGGTTCTACCAATTTCCGTCATGACTGCTTCACATTTTTACTATTGTTAACTAAGGCTATTTCTGTTCAATATATTTGCGCTGGGCAACCACAGCTGTGAAGCCACTACAAAGGTTAAGATGTATAAATTAGTTTGAGCGAATGACCTGCATTCACATGACTATAAACTCATTTTCATTCGCATTTTAATTACAGTTGCTGTCAGTTCCAATGACTTCTGGAAATTTTTTTTAAAAAAATAACTGAAAGATTTCCGTAAATTGTTGTGAAGAAAGTGCAGATGTTCAGTTACAGAACAGGCTGAAACAATTTTAGTACCAGGCAATTTGCAAACTAGATTTGAAGGATTAGGGAAGGCATACAGACTTCACTGTAATCTATACATTATAAAGCTAGGCAGGTCTTTTATACACAAAAAATAAACATGTGCAAGTCCTTGACCTAGCACAAGAGGGAATTGGTTAGGCTCATTACAGAAATATGGGAATTTACTTAATCAGAAGCCATCACAGTCCATCTGTTTCATGCTGCTCCCCCATAGCCTTTATCTTTTTTTCTACCTAATTAACATTTGTTTCAACTGACTGATCAAACCAGCTACCATTGTCACTCTAGGTATTCCACCCTCCATCTTTCAAGTTTGAGGTTAGACATTCTTATAGGACAAACCTATATTTTGTTTATGCTATATTGAAAAGGACAATAAGTTTAGCCTAAATGTTCTGACTCCAGTGTAAACACTTGCAGCTTCCACATAATCAAATGCCCGAACCCCTAGCAACAAATGCAGCTGCAATCTCTCCAGAACCTGGATATCTTTCTGATAATACTGTGATCAGCACTGAAGGCCCATATCTGTACAAATGCAGATTACCTGTCATGAGTTATGGCATTTTCTCCTAGCCATTCAGCTCGAGCTCCTACTTGCTGCCTTTATTATAGCCACACACTGAGCAGGTGGCTTCAGTGATCTATCTTGCTAGAGTGGTGTCCCAGAAGGCCAGGTAACAAGGTGAATAGACACCTCATTCACAGTGAAGGATTTAAGGACCAGCCTATTTTAACTCCCGAGCCTTACTAGCATGTTCCTGGCCCTCTTCCTCTCCAGGATCGGAGCAGCTGCTGACTCCAGAATATCACGTTGCCCCAGGTCACCAGAGTTCAGTAAATGTGGAGATGGGGGAGGAGAATCCAGGCCAGAGGAGATCTAAAGCAAAAACAGCAAGAGTTCTAATGAAGATTGCAATGGAAAGCAAAATAATACTTGTCTGGGCCTCCTGTCTTCCTGGTGGATCTCTCCCACTCAGGCACAAGTTAAAATTAAGGTCTATCGGGGCTCAGTGATAATATTGGCCTTTAACCTGTGCTTTTGAAGTGGGACCCTATTGATTTTGGGTGTGGGGCCATGGTGAGTTGGCTGTCTGGGAAAGAAATGCAGTACTGTAGTAATGTACCTCTGGTTTGCTGGAACCATGTGGCTTCTACAATAAGGCACACAGAGTGCAGGCATTCACCTTACAGCTAATTCAATGAGGACAGATTACAGTTAGCATCATTTTTCACTGAGTTTACAACATGGTATTAGAGTGTGTTTAAGACTCAGTGCTGAAGAGCTGCAGAGAAGCACTGCTACTTAAAGAGGAACCAGAAATACTCAAATACTCAAAACTGGCAATTTTTCTATTCAAGATGGCAGAAGTATAAAATTCTGACAGATTTACTGAATAAACCAGAGCAGCTACAAATACTATTGGACAAAAACTATTACAAAGTGTTTCCAAAGGACAAAAAAATGGAAAACGGAAATTTTAGAAGCCTTGAAGAAGCATTTTGAACCAAAACCGAATGTAACATATGATTGTTGTGCTCAACATTAGAATTAATGTAAACAAGAGTCCATTGATAAATAGGTAACTAACTTAACATAGTTTGAAAGTTCCTGTGAATTCAGTCACTTGAAGATGATCCCATCAAAAACAGAATTATCTTAAGAATTAAAGACCCTAAGATGACAGCACAGCTGCTAAGGGAAACTCGTAATGTAGATAAGTTGCTCAAATCTGTCCACTATGTTGGAAGCAGCCTAGACTGAGCAACAAGGTGGAGAAATGCAACAAGTATTGACAAAAAAGTCAGAAAATTTTCAGGCAAATATCGTACATGTCATCACATCAAGCAAAAGAAAACATGTCCAACATGGAGAAAACAATGTTTTAAGTGCAAGAAGCTAAACCATTTTATATGCCATTGTTTAGCCATAAAAAAGATAAATGAGCCTATAAAGCCTGTAGAAATGATGCTGATACAGAGACATTGGACAGCTATTCTGCTATGAGATTGCAGACAAAGATTTGCCAATTCAATTGACACCTTAAAGCAGATTGGCAAAGTCAAATCTAAAGAAGACAAATGATTTGTAACTATTGCGATGAAGGCAGCAAAACAAGAATATCAAACAACATTGATGTGCCAGATAGACACTAGTGTTTCCTGCAACTTTATGAGCTTCACAAACCTGTGTGAAGTTACACCCAATGGTTAGCAAAAAGTGAAAACCTCAAAAGGTATGGTTGAGCCCCTGTGACAGAACACAGCTCACACCAAGATGGCAAATTAATCTGGGTGCCAATGTCACGCAAGAATGAAGACTGGGAATTCCAGATATTAACACAATTAAAGCAACTCATCTCAACAGATGAAGATAAGTCGAAAGCTCAGACCAGGAAATGGCTTCTAGTATTTCGGATGCCACACTGAATAACAAAAGAGACAAACAACCAGCACAAGACAAGATAGGGATAACACAGTGTGGAGCTGGAGGAACACAGCAGGCAGGCAGCATCAGAGGAGCAGGAAAGCTGACGTTTCGGGTTGGGACTCCAGACTCCAGCATTGGCAGTTCTTACTATCTCCAAGACAAGATAGGGTCTTATCGCAGGAACACAAAGGAAACTTGATGCTGAAGTCACAAAATGAGAAGATTGGCTTTCTGGACAAAACTAATGCAACTAAAGGAAAGAAATGTCAAAAGATTTAGCAGTCAGTGGAGATGTTTTGAATCAGAACCAAAGAGCACATCATTCCAATCAGTGAACATTGAAGGGAAGTCAAAAACCCACATGCACACCATCATAAGACAGAAACCACCACAAAACAGAACCTTTCGAAAGACTGTGTGTAATACATGTGCATAGACCGACAAGAATGATGAATGGCACATGCCTGAGAACAGTTGTTTGCATATTGGGTTAGCTTGTGTAACTTAGTGGAAATAATTGTGCAAGCACATGTTTTGTATGAAAAGACATATGTTTGGGATAGAAATGTAACACTGTACTAATGTGTCCCTTGGCTTGCTACTGTCATGTGACCCATTCCATGCAACACATTTACTGCAGGTATCCATCTTACAGCCAGTTCAATAAAGAGAGTACAGGCAACATCGTATTCCATTATCTTTTGACACTCTCCAGGAGCCCACGTAAAATTCCTGTAAATAGGATCCTCATTCAACAGCATCACTGCAAAATTGAATTACGTAGACCATGAGTTATTACTGGACAATAAGACAAAGGTGATGGTAATGTGTTAGGACAAAGGAGCTAAGCCTTGCTTCAAGCCTAAAAGTACAATATGTAAGCAGCAACAGAAGCACAACTGGAGGAAAAAAGATTTTTAAAAAACCTCCAGGATCAAAATCTGGTGCACCTGGAGACAATAAATTTATCAGAAGGTCTACTGCATCTATAGCATTTCAGATAAATTCTACCATACCTCATAAATAATGGAGTTAAAAATTTTCCAATGCTACTCTGTAATCAAAAAAGGTAAATACGTTTATTAAAAGTGAAAAGGAAGTCAAGTCTCTCAATCCATTTAGCACTTTGTGTACTTCTTGCTTGACGTTAGCATTGTTGCACCATCTACATACTCCATATTCCCACAGATGAATTATTCAAAACCTACAAAGATGCAGGACTGATATCAGTGCAGATTACTCCTTCTACGTCAGATAAGAAGATTAAAGATTTCTATCCAAATAAATAACTAGGCCTTTTGTCCAGCAGCTATCAGTGTGAAATGGGACTCCCCGCAATGATCACTGAATCTTAAAGTTTCTTCTGTAACTAATTTTAAAAATTAGTTATAGGAAAAAATCAGTATATTTTCCATTGCAATCCTCGCAAACTGAGGAGTGGAGACCCAGAAGCTTATAACTGCTGAGAACTGGGTTGATGCAGTGCAGAAAGCCTGGAGGTGCACTGCAGGGCTGAGGAAATGCCGCTGGCATCAGCATATGTGGGCTGGCTGATGATTTGCCCTGACTTTATGAACATTGGGCTGGCTGTGCAGATTGAGATGAGGAATTCTTAGAAATAGTTTAAATAGTGTGTTAATTTTCTTCCTTCTCTCCGAAAAGTAAACAAGCAGTCAGGCACCCTACACATCTGCTTATGATCAGTTACTAGAGATGCAAATAACAATATAAAGAGGGAGAATGCATGAATTTTTACCTATTATCACATTTCTTACTCCTGCCATAATATTGCATCTGCAACTAAAACACTTTGTACGTCGGCAAGTGTCTCAGTTTCCTGTGCTAAATACTTGTACTTCTACAGGTCCCATCTTAATCTTGCCCATCTGTACCACGGGATTTGATGAGTTATTTTTTTCCTTTCTCTTCTTTTCAATTCCTTTTTAGGTCTTATCTTTTGACACAAGGTTATTTGCACCCCAATACTCTCTTTCACTCACTGATTTTCAATTTGTCTTTTGCTGTCATCAGAGGCATTGTATTCCACCTTTGATAGGGAAAAATTATGCCAGTAAGTAAAACGTAAGCTGCTGAAACAATGTAGACCAAGTGGAGATGAGTCTAGGAGAGTGGTGGACTCCATAGGAGGTTTCAAAACAGATCTGGATATATATCTGAAAGTAATGAAGTTAGAGGGCTGCAGATATAGGGCTGAAGAGTGGGATGACTGGGTAAGTTTTTTCAGGAGCTGGTGCAGACACAGTGAGCCAAATTGCCTCCTTCTGTACTGTAAAATTCAATGATTTTATGTGGCATAATGTGATTCCTGTAAATTATGATATAATTCATGTCAGTCATGGGATCAGTACACTTGGATATTAATCTAGAATAAGTATATGAAGACAGAGCACTTGGATATTAGAAGGCTGCATTTGATAAGCTATTATGTACAGATGTAATTAACTTGCGGTACATAAGCTGAAGAGACTTAATTAGTGATAAGAAGCAAGAAGCCTCAGGGACAGTATACATGCAGGCACCCACAGCACAAGTATCTCAATGAGCAGGTAACAGAAGTATTCACTGCAGCAACTCACCATTGATACTCCATCATCTCACCTAAACCCATGACATATACAATCCAGAGAACAAGGTCAACAGGCACGTGGAAACTCCAAGTTTCCTTCCAAGTCACACAACATCCAGATGTAGCACTGTTCCTTTACATACACTGGATCACCAACCTGAACATCACTTCCCAACATTGCTGTGACTGGAGTCTGTATCTTCATCACACAGACAGCAGTAAGGTCAAGGTGATGGCTCACAATCAACTTCTCAATGGCAATTAAAAATTAATAAACACTGATCTCGACAGAGACAGCACAACCTTTGAATGATAAAGAAAATTAGTGGCTTTATAACACTGACAGCACAACAACATTGAAATGACTTTCCTCTATTGGATAACATTTCCTTTCTGACTTCATCACAGTTATAGATTTACTTAAGATTCACTCCTATGGTGCCATGCAGGTTGGTGGACAGCCCCCGTCCATCAAAATCTCTTCTGCTCCTATCTACTCTTGAAGGTCCTCTTTCATTGTACGTCTTCTTCTTTCATCTGGTGGTATGCATACATCTAGTAGGCAAAATACGTCTCTTGGGGCCAGTCTCAGTTATCTCTCTCTGTGCTGCCCAGTATCTTCACATGGGCACCGAGACAGGTAGTTCAAAGGGAATGTTGCAATTACATAGTTAGCCAGCAGAGGGAGCCATTAGACAGAAACAAACATCCTGTTGATGGAGCCCTCTTGGTATTTGCTAATGTTAAAAGAAAAAGATACAAATGCACAAGGGGAAGATTCCAGTCTAACAGCAGTCATTTTAAAAGACTATTACATCTGCTGCCTTATAAAAATTAACTGACCAAGGATAGAATAAAACTATGTCCACAACATCACATAAATACTGTTCTTCAAAAACAAACACTGCAGCAATTTCAAGGCTGTTATTTCACCCCAGGGTTCATATAACAATTAATAAGCTACTCAATATTTACACTCATTATTTATGAGGCCATGTGAACAGTTTGCTGAGATTATTGACTTGCAACCACCATGGAGTAGACACTTGTTAAAATCAAAAACACTACACACAATGGACACCTTTATTAAACCCTTCCATCTTTCTAAAGCTGGATCCAGTTACCAAGCACTTTTACAAGTATTGACAATTCTGCCAATTACGCATTCTGTTCCCAGTTTGTAGCTTCCTCAGTGGTACAGTATAACTACTTCAGATATTAAATTAACTGTGCTTTTAAATAGCAAAGAGGCAGGACTTACTACAGAACACACTGCGATAAACTTTCATCAGGCTTGAAGTTCTGCAGAAATTTGAATAATTGCAAGCTTTATACCCGAATCCTTTTTGCCACACACACACACACACACACACACACACACAAGAACCAATATGCCCCAGCTCTATTGGTTGATCAACTACCAATCTCCTTCTACACCAGTGTTGTCAACACTTCAGGGTTGTTCTGAGTCTTCTGGAGACACAGCTGTGGGGAAAAGAGAAGAATCATGCTATGCCTTTGTTCCCCTCCATTTTCTTTGAACTGTCTCATTTATTAATTATAAAATATAAAGGTTTAAAGTTAGAAAGTCTTTTACAATTGGAAAATACTTGCTGGATAATCCGAAGTGCACATTAACAATCAATTCAGGATGATCAGTCAGGCTTACTTATGTTTTCTGGAAACTATATATATATTATACACAAGGACCTGACCTATCCTGACGAAAGGAACATGAGCAGGCACGTTTTAAAATGAAATAAATGTCTGACAGTCAACAATTCTCTGGTGCATTTTCCATGGCTATGCCCTGACCACGGAGTCAACTTGCCAACCAAATCATCACTTTTCTGCTGTAATATAAATTTGTGTTTCCTTTGAAATTTGGCTTTTCTGCCTTTGTTCTGATGAGTATAAGAGAAAAAGATTCAATAATATTTTGTTTTCAGCAATAATATAAAGATTAGAGACAGGGGTCAATGGCTGTTTGACTGGGTGGGGCTGCTGGAGATGAGGGATTACGTGGTGGAACACCTCCAGAGGATTATCCAGACAATGTTAGTGATCTTCGGTTTTCACCAGCAGAGCAGCTAATTATATTCAAGATTATTCATTTCATTGCATTGGATCTGACATCTGTGTGATATGTTTTTGACATGTTTTCCTTTCTATTCTGAAAGGAGTCTAGAATGTTCCTTTGTTTCCATTGATGAAGTCGGCCAGTGAGTCCATGAGATCCACTGAACAAGACTTGCCAAGTTTACCAGCTGTCTTGCACCAAACCCATCAATTGATGACAGCTTCTTCATGTGGAACTAATACAACAGCTTGGGAGTTTAAGAGTGAATACACAAGCATAGAATCTTGTTCTCACTTGCTCTCACAGGTCACTGTGCAAAATAGTGTAATTCCAGGCTGAGGCCTTTGCAATGAGTTGAGTCAGTCCCAGAATAAAAATGGGGCGTGGAATGGGATGGAAGAATCCAAATGTGCTGAGGCTTCCGCTCGGGGTTATGTTGTGCTGACCTCCTGCAGTTGTGGATTTGGATGAAGGTGGGTTTCCTTTTCATGCATTGTCCCCTCCATGATAATGTACAATGTTAAAGCCAGCACAACCATTCAGTGAAGGACCACAAGACTGTCAGTGTTCACAGGAACTGCCCCCAAACAGAAGGTGATCATTTCCACTACAAGGGAAAGATAACTGGTTCACAAAAGTACACCATTGAAGTGACTGTCCAAGAGCATGAAGTACCAGCACAACTGTTCAAGAACTCTGTTAGTAACATCTATTATTGTATTTGGGTATCCGTGAGCAGGATCCAACTTCTCACCAGTTCACAAGTAGCTTTCACCATGTCTTTTGAAGGAGGTGAAACTCAGACTGACTGAGACTTCAGACAACTCCTAACCCTCATGTCTAATTCTGCACACAAGGATTCACTGCATCCGGGGAAGGGTTGACATTTGCTGTTATTCTAATCCAGAAAGCCAATAGGTGGAGGATGATACTGAAGTCTTATATCTATTTAGAGGCCAAAAATTACAAGCATACACCTCCTCACCCTCTCAGAGTTTGTCTGTTTATATGTACTCAGGTGAAATCCCAATTAAATGTTCTCCACCTACATATTGTTATGATCCTCATAGAGACTAATAACTTTTTAAAGAGATATTCTACTTTCCTGACAAGATTTCACATTTTAAAACTTCTGCTATAGCAAACAAACTAAAATCCACATCAGCTAAGCATTACCTTACAGATTTTCTACAAACTACAGAAAAAATAATCTTTATTGGTTTCTTAAATCAACATGATAACCCCATACTACATTTCTATTTCACAGCACACTCTCCACACGACTGCAACATTTACAGCCTTCAGTCTGAAGTTATTTTCAGCTTTCAAGTGGCTCTCCTCTTCCTGCTCACTGAGTCGTAACATCCAGTGACCATCGAATATCATCTCCCTCAATCTTCCAAGAAATTCTAAGCTGACCTACAGCAGCACAGATCACTCTGATGACCCTTTCCCCCAGCCAGACTAGGCAGAATCTCTGAGTTTCCCCAAATCTTCATGAGCTCCAACTCCTCAACCAGAAGATGAGCCCTTGTTAGGGTTATGCCTGATATTTAACACAGAATTGCTGTTTCCACTGCTCTTGGTTTCCTGAGTCTCTCTCTCTGGGACACACACTTTTTCTGCAATGTCTCCGAGCCCAGCTGTCTTATGGTTTGTTCTCAGGAGTTGAACATGGCACATGCATTTCAATAGTACCTAACCTGATTCCCCCATCCCCATGGTAACCAGTTGGGCAGAACTAGCAACAGGTCATACACCCTTATTTATTACTCTATTTTACCTTGAATTAAAGAAATGGTTGAAAACATAACCATCTTATATGTGTACAAGTATTAATGGGGGTCAGTTGGCTGGTTTGTGATGCAGACTGATGCCAACATGATGGGTTCAATTCCCCCACTGACTGAGGTTATGAAGGATTCTGCTCCTCAACCTCTCCCCTCACCTGAGGCATGGTGACTCTCAAGTTAAACCATCTCCAGTCAACTCTCTCTCCTGAGTAATGGTAAGACCATGGCAACATTACCTTTGCAAGTATATCCTACGTTTGTAACTAAATAAAACTGTCTACAAAATCATGAGGGGTATAGACAAGGTGGATAGCAAGGAGCTTTTTCCCCAGAGTGGGGGACTCAATTACTAGGGGTCATGAGTTCAAAGTGAGAGGAGGAAAGTTTACGGGAGATACGCGTGGAAAGTTCTTTACGCAGAGGGTGGTGGGTGCCTGGAACACGTTGCCAGCGGAGGTGGTAGACGCAGACACGTTAGTGTCTTTTAAGATGTAGCTGGACAGGTACATGGATGGACAGGGAGCAAAGGGATACAGACCCTTAGAAAATAGATGACAGGTTTAGACAAAGGATCTTGATTGGCGCAGGCTTGGAGGGCCGAAGGGCCTGTTCCTGTGCTGTAATTTTCTTTGTTCTTTGTTCTCTGATATACAAGTTAAAGCTATGGCCTGTCCTCAAAAACAAAGATGATCAGTGTGTGGTTTGTTTGCAAATAGCCTTCTGTCCTCCTGAAAAATCTCTCCGTTCATTAATGCATACCAGCACATGAAAATGACAACCAGGAAAAGTGCAGTCAGTCTCTCTAGCCCATTCTATGCAACCTATCCAACGCATGGGCAGACTCTTCTCTCCATCCATGACCGGGGAGAAGCTCCTACCTCCTGCTGTTCGTGGATGCAAATTGCAAAAAGTGCCAGTCTTTTATCACCAGGCGGTTCTTCTCCCCACATTTGCAGTGAGGTTGATGAAAGGTGGGCCCACCATGTCAGCTGTAGCACTCCGGCCTCTCAGTCAGAGGGTTGTGAGTTCAAAGCTCACTCCAGGAACTGAGCACACAAAAACCGTGCTAACCTTCAAACCCCGTACAGAAGAGACGCTACATGGTTGGAGGAGCTCGTTTTCAGATGAGATGCAAAATGGAGACCTCTTGTCTATCCCCTTTGTCTAAAAGATTCCAGGACACTTCTACAAAGAAAAGAATGGCAGTTATCCCTGGGCAATATTTACTCCTCATTCAGCAGCGACATTACATTGCTGTTTGCAGGAGCTTGCTACGTAAAAAACTGCCTGTTGCACTGACAACATTCCAGCATTGGCACTAAAGTGCTTTGAGTGTCCAGTAGGGTAAGGTGCTACATAAATACAAGTCTTTCTTCAAGTGTTTCTTTCTCTCATTTTCCTCACCACCACTTTCCTATATAACTAGTGGGGGACCAAGATCTAACTCCAGTAATACAAGGTGGAAGAACTCTGTGACCATAACTTTGCAAATTCCTCCCAAGTGTCTTTTAAAGATTACCTGTTTTGCCATTCCAAGGAATTTCATGAAGTTTTCCCTTCTCCAACACCTACCCCCCACTAAAATTAATCTGTCACAATCATTTGTGTTGTTGTTGAGTCAAGTTTTGATGTGGTTAATTGGTTCACACAGCATTATTGCCTGCTAACCAATGAGTGAGGAGGTGCTGCAAAGAAATACTGGGGACTGGAGGAGCAAAGTAGCCAAGAAGACATTTTCCTATTTTATAGCTGAGCCTCCACTCTAACAATCTACAGTGTTAGCTGCAAACAGATTATTTCAGACAAGATAATAAGCCAGGAAGATTTCTAGGCTCAAAAAAACTCTCATTGACTTCAGATCTTAAATTACTGCTGGAAGTGTGACTTGGGTTGTTTTCCTATACTTAAGGTACTATCTAAATTCAAATTCTTGACATTGTTTTCTTTTTACTCATTCATGGGAATGTGGGCATCACTGGGTGGGCCAGCATTTATTGCTCACCCCTAGCTGCCCCTTGAGAAGGTGGTGGGGAATCTGCCTGCTTGAACTGCTGGAGTCCCTGTGCTGTTCCAGATTTATTAGCTGCATTTAAATGCTCTATTGGGTTTTGAACCGATGCCACTACAGTGTTAGCCTGGGTCTTTGGTTTACTAATTCAGCGACAATGCCACCACTTTCCCATTTTGCAGCAATGCACATGGCACATAATGAGCAAGTGCAGAAAACTGATTTGGAGGTTTGCAAAGTGGGAAGGTTACTTTATCCCACTAGCCTCAGAAAACAAAGCAAGCTAACACGGGTTAATTGACTACTGGACATTACCAGCCACGAACACACAAACACAAGCCAACATAACTTTGAATTTATTATAATTTCAGACAGCAATGCTACTGTGTGTTACTAATTCCAGGAGGTTGGGTGTAATTGAGAGTTAACCTTCCACACACTGACTGAGGTAATAAAAATCCTGCCTGAGTCAGCGGCTGAATCAGAAACTCCACTCGACAGGGCTTGCCAGCAGGAGCACTGTGAAGTTGTAAATTCACCACACGGTAAAGGTTTGCATTTGTTCGACCAACACAAGTCGGCTCGGAATCTGTAACATTTTGGTTTTTATGGTGGCTTAGTTCTCGACAGTATATCTTGAAGCAACTTGCTGTGTTTGGAGGGTAAGTCCACTGCAACGTGGCACTCAGATACAGCTGGTCTGTAGCTCCCGGAATCTTTCTCCACAAAATGTCAAAGACGGTAAGATTTTCTACTGCCTTCTGTTCCACATTCAATCTCGCAGCGTCCAGAATCTTAAACAAAGCACAACATTCATTTACCCACTAGTGTACTACTGAATACCTTTTACTTTAACAAAATAGATTTTTTCTCTTAAACATTAGCAAGAAAGATATGGAACAACTGTAATCTATCTTTTCTTCCCTGCCCCATTTACAATCTAAATTTTTATAAATCACTGGAGTCTCCAGCTGGAGTAGACGGACGGTATGGCCCAGGAGAGATTACAGGAGAAGGTTACTCAGAATGAGAAACTTTGAATTATATGGAGTGTTTTGGAAAAGTTGGGATTGTTCTTCTTAGGACAGATGAGAAAAGTTATGCAAAATTATGAGGGATATAGATAGAACAAGTAGCGAGAAACCATGTCCTCTGGCGATTGCATCAGCAACAGATTTAAAATAATTGGCAAAAGAATGAGATTGAAAATAATTGAAGACATGACTACTGCTTATTTCTGAATCTTCTCATTTTTAACTTCAAACTGGTTGTATGTATGGTTTTCATTTTAGTACTGTCCTCTACAGGTAGATTTTTGTTTGAGAAAGAACAATTGTTTGCACAATTCTAAAAGTAAAATGCAGGTTTGAAACCGGTGCACTGATATTACAAACTGTGCATGAGTGGTGTAGACGGTGCAGAACTAGTTGGAAATAAATGATCGGCTGGGAGCTGATTCCCACAGAAACCTGTTTAAATGGAGTTAAATTGCCTGGTTGTCATATGATGATGTAATCAAATGATCCGCTCCATACACCTTCCCAAAATGTCACATTTGATCAATAGAATGTTTAACATTTTCAATCTTCCTCAGCGTTTGCAAAGTACCTTCCTTCCCTCAAGCACTACACGAGTCAAACAGTATGAAATTACACTCTGACGCATATGTCTAGTTGTACTGTGTAGAGGAAAACAAATGAGGACTTAAATCAGTCCACTGACATGACCATCATTTGAAACCTTTTGATTTTGCAGATGGTCTATATAAACAGTCATGAGGAAATGGAACCGTTACTGTATCACATTTGTGTCGTGTGCTTTAATTGATAACAGCAGCAAAGATCAAGCACCATAGCTGCTGTGTAAACAGGATCTGCAAAGTCATTGACTCCCATGCACAGGTACCGTTGCAGCAAACAGACCACCATTGCACAGCACCACAAATTGTACATTCAATGAGATAATGAATGGTACTGTTCAAGAGCATTTAATGGTGTTTCTTCTGAAATTTCTTTTAACTCACAGCAGAAGTTCTGAGGTTACCTTGATTTCTCCAATTCTGCACTGAAACCGTACGTCCTGCTCATCCTCCGTTAGACGAGTAATGACAACAAAGATATCTCGAAGAATGCAATCCGTCAGCTCTAAGAGATAGAAGCTGAAAAATACAGAGGTTTTTAGTAATTGAAACACAGATTGGTTCCTTGCTAATTTGCAAAGTGGTCAAACAAAATTTGCGATTTAGTGCTGTTAACTGAGCTCTCTAAAGACAAAGATAACAAGGTGTAGAGCTGGATGAACACAGTAGGCCAAGCAGCATAAGATGAGCAGGAAGGCCGACGCTTCGGGCCTCAACTGAAGAAGGGACGAAGCCCGAAGCGTCGGCCTTCCTGCTCATCTTATGCTGCTTGGCCTACTGTGTTCATCCAGCTCTACACCTTGTTATCTCAGATTCTCCAGCATCTGACCATGGGGAGGGATTCTTCCTTGACTTGAAGCCACGAAGATTGGACGCAGCTGCAACACACTACACATAGCTTCACAAATAAAGCATGGTTGCTTGGGTGCAATGCCTCAAGGTTGACACCATCCTTACAATTGTATCAAGGTGATTAATGCTTTGACAGAAGGAATAACGGGGTAAAGAATTGGGAAGGGAAAATAACAGAAGCTAATGAAATAAAAGAACTTGTAATTATTTAGTGAGTGCCAGCTTTCACCCAAGAGACAGCTCCGCAGCATATTATCTCAGCTGAGACTCCAGGGCAGCACCGAGACAGGGCTACACTGTCAAAGGCACCACTTTCAGTCAGAGTGTTAAAATGCAGAAGTTCCTTCTCTCCAATCAGATAAGAGTAAACAATCATATGGCATTTTGTGACAGAGGAGAAAGGGAGTTATATCAGTGTCCCACACAATATTTATTCCTCAAACAACATTGCAAAAAATATTTTTTGGTCATTTATTGCATTGTTTTCAAATTATTGATTTTATTTTGATCATGTTGATGCCTGTTCACGAAAGGAATGACAAGCCTAAAGGCCACATATCACCACAGATGAAGACAATGTACAGGGTACACAGTAACTTTAGCACTTTCACGTATAGCACCAATACATGTTCATACAAAATCTACTGGAACAATGGTGCCAGTTACGTTTAAGCTTCAGTGATTTGTAACTTCACACTATACTTCTGTAAATTTTAGGATTGATGCTGATGTAGTTCTGTTCAAACGCAGGTCATCAAAAGCAATTAGAGGAAATGTTTCAACATTATGTTGGATGTAATTACCCAGATTATTTATTAAGAAGGATCTGTGCAGTATTGTCCTTATGTTGAAATCACAGTCTTGGCTATCCAGACTGCAAAGGTTAAACGGTCAGGAAATAAAGTGACCAAAATGCAGTCAGAAACTTCCTAAATTATAATCAACAAACTTGCATTTATAAAGTATCTTTCCATATCTAAAACATCCCAAAGCACTTTTGGTTTGGACAAAAGTACAACAGCCAATTTGCAGACAAGACCCCACAATAGCAGGGAGATAATTTCTCCTCAGTCTGACAGCAAAGTGGTTATGTGACTGGTTATGTTGATCTAAAACCTTCAACTGCTAAGCTTGAAATACAAAGTTCCAATGCTACATAGCAGTTTATGAAATTAGGTTTCATTAATTAAATGAAAATCTGGAATTAAATGGTGACCATAAAGAAATCCAATTTTCAATAATAAACTAAAAAAAAGCCTTTTAGGGAAGGAAACTTGCCATCCTCACCTAATCTTGGCATAGACATGACTCCAGATCTACTGTAATATGGTTAACTCTTAATTGCCCTCAAAGAAGGACTAGCCCTGCTCAATCCTATTGAACTGCTGCAAGGAATATAGGAATAAAACCAGATGGACCATCTGACATCCACCCAGAGATTATAGTTGGACATGTCACCTGACCTATCAACTCTACAAACAGCGAGACATGTGTCAAGACTGGGAGAGCTGTTCTACAGACAAGTCAAACAAAATCCTGACAAAATCACATTGACAGAATCACACCTTCAGCTAATGTCTCTCACTCCTCCATCACCATCTCTGGGTATGCCTTCTCCAGCTGGCAGAGCAGACCCACTAAGTGGCAACATAGTGGCACAGTCAGTCAGGAATGGCCTAGGAAGCCTTCAACATTGACTCCAAACCACTTAAGTCTCTACTTTGAACACCATGGGAGAATGTACCCGGGGTGAGGAACTTGAATATACATCACCAAGAATGCTTTAGCAGCCATGCTATTTACCAAACTGGCCAAAAATTGAAAGGCATAGTTGCCAGACTGGCAATGAAAGACAAATAGATTTTTGCCTTGTGTTGGTTATGTTCTGACCAATCTATCTAACCAAGACTGTGACCACTATGCAGTGTTTGTGGAAGAAGTCCCATATTCACATGGAGGGCAGTGACCTCTGTGTCATGCGGCACTACCACAGGGCTAAATGGGGTATATTCAGAACAGATCCAGCGGCTAAAACCTGGGCATCCATGAAGCACACTGTATCATCAGCAGCAACAAATTTCATTACAATTTGTAAACTGACTACCCAGAACACCCCTCCCTCTATTATTACCGCCAAGTCTGAGAGCCAATTCTTGTTAAATTAGGTGTGCAGGACAGCATGCCAGAAGCAGCATAACATGCCCCTAAAAACAAGGTGCTATAACACCTCGGGCTATAACACAGGACCATATGCACGCTGAACTGCAAAAGCAGGGTACATTGGACAAAGCCTCACAATCTGAAAAACAGGTCAAATCAAAAGTCTGCAGTTCCTCTGCTTTCAGTCAAAATGACAACAGTTGGTTATAACAGCTAAGGTAGCTCCAAAAATGTGCCACAAAGTACAAGGGCTAAGCCCAGCAGGAGTATCAAAGAAAACTATTTCAGCCAGAAATGCTGAGTGGATGAACCACCTCAACATCCTCCATAGGTCTGAAGCATCACAAATGCCAATCAATTCACTCCATGTAATATCAAGAAATGCTACGTGCACTGGATACAGCAAAGGTGAAGGTAAGATCCCAGCAGTGGTACTAAAGACTTGTTACAGAGAACTAAATGGATATCTAGCTGATCTGATCCAGCAGCATCAATCCAACAATGTGAAATATTGCTCAGATATGTTTTTATCGCAAAGTCAGGACAAATTCAACACTGTTTGCTGTCATTTGCAAAGCGATAGGAGGTGCCATTAACGTGCAATCAAGTGCTGAAGAAGGATCCCAGCCCGAAACATCAACTCTCCTACTCCTCTGATGCTGCCCGGCCTGCTGTGTTCCTCCAGCTTCACACTGCGTTATCTCTGTCTCCAGCATCTGCAGTTCTTGCTAACACTTACTCACCAGTTCTGTCACTGCTTTCACTCACTGATGCTCAGCTTGAATTCCACTCGGCTCCAGATTTTATTACACCCTTGCTTCAAAGATAAGACAGGGCAAGAGCAACTTTTTTTGACGTTAAGATAGTGTTTGATTGAGTATATCAAGGGGCATTAGCAAAATTAAAAGCCAAAAGGAGTGCAACTAAAGTCACAAGTTGTACCAAGGGAAGTGGTTGGCATTGTTGGAGGTCCAATCAGTTCAGCCTGAGCACACTGCTTACAGGGGTTTCTCACTGGAGTTTCCCAAGATCAACCAGCTTCAGCTGCATCAAAACTGAATTTTTTTCTATCAGAATGTGAGAGGTAGGACTGTTTCCCAATGGTTGCCCAGTATTTAGTTTCATTTGCAATTGAAACAGTTTGTGCCTGCACATGCAGCAAGAACAGGAGAACACTCAGACTTGCAACAGGGGCAAGTAACATCTAAACCACACAAGTGCCAGGAAATAACCATCTCCACTTACTATCAGCACGTTGCCATTGCTAAGACCCCATTATCAACATCCAGGATTTGCCATTGACCAGAAACTTAATTGTCCAACCACAGCTATAACAGCAGCTCAGAGGCTATGAATCCTGTGGCAAGTAACTCACCTCCTGACTCCCCAAAGCCTGTCCACCATCTACAAGGCACAAGTCAAGCTTGTGAGGGAATACTCTCTAACTGCTTTGATGATTGCAACGCCAACAACGCTCAAGCAGCTCAACACCATCTAGGACAAGTTGCCCACTTGATCCATTCAGCATCCGAAGCTTTCATTCCCTCTCCTGCCAGGGTAGAGTGGCAGCAAAGTGTACCATCTACAATATGAAATGTGGTGAACGGCATCTTGTGCTTGCCACAACAGTCCTCTGGAGGCAGTATGGAGGCCTTTCCATTTTGACATATTACCCAAGATGAACTCATGTGTTAAACAATTTTTACCTCCTCTCTAAACATTATTGGTAAGACCACTACTCACAATGAGATAGATTCATTATTGATCATTATTGATGCTTTGGGAACAAACTGTGTGATTCCATCAATTTTGCCATGAAAACAAAGAACAGTGGCACTGATAACAGAAATTTCAAAAAAGAAAAATCTGATTGCACCAAAATGGAAACATTTGTGGAACAACTGGAACATAGCTCCACCCAAATAATCAAACTTTGTTAACTTTAGGTTAGGGCAGCTGAGTTATTTTCACAAACACCATTTACACTTTAATCAGGTTTAACGTTTCACCCCAAGGGTGATGTGTGCATATAATGTTATGAACAAGTCACATGCTATGGTCACTGAAACTGTGCATCACTGTGTGCCCATTCAATCCACAAACGCACTGTCACACATGGACTTACCAAGCTGTCCATCCCTTAGGGTTCCATGGAGCACTGTTCTGAATAAACTTTTGAACAAGGGCATCATCTCCTGGAAGTGATAATGGTTTTAGCACTGCAAGATTACAGAACATGACAAAAGGACAATTAGTGAAGAACCTTTTAAATACATCACTGACTAATTAAATTTGTTTCAGAATATCCCTAATTACTCTCCAAGTAATTTGAAGCAATTCAGGCCACTGTGGATTTCTTTTTATTCACTCATGGGATGTCCACATTGCTGGCTGGACCAGCACTTATTGCCCGAACCTAATTGCTCTTCATAAGGTACTGGGAGCTGCTTTCTTGAACTACTGCAGCCCACATGCTATAAATTGACCGACAACGCCACTAGGGGGGCAATTTTAGGATTATAAACCGACGACACTGAAGGAATGGTGATATATTTCCGAGTCAGGATTTTGAGTGGCTTGGAGAGGAACTTGCAGGTGGTAGTGTCCCCATGTAGCTGCTACTCTTGTCTTTTTAGAGGAAAGGCATCCTGGGTTTGGAAGGTGCTGTTTAAAGATCCTTGGTAAATTTCTGCAGGGACTCCTTGGTGCCAGACCTGGTCGAATGCAGCCTTGACGTCAAGGGTTGTCACTCTCACCTCACCTCTGGAATTCAGCTCTTTTGTCCATGTTTGAACCAAGGCTGTAATGAGGTCAGGAGCTGAATGGCCCTGGCAGAATCCAAACTGGGCATCGCTCAACAGGTTATTGCTGAGCAGGTGCTGCTTGACAGCGCTGTTGATGACACCTTTCTTCACTTTCCTGATGATCAAGAGCAGACTGATGGGGCGATAACTGGCCGGGTTGGATTTGTCCTGCTTTTTGTATACAGGACATACTTGGGCAATTTTCCACATTGTCGGGCAGATACCTGTGTTGTAACTGTACCTGAACAGCTTGGCTAAGGGAGCAGCAAGTTCTAGATCATAAGTCTTCAGTGCTATTGCCGGAATGTTGTCAGGCCCATAGCCTTTGCAATATCCAATGCCTCCAACCGTTTCTTGATATCACATGGAGTGAATTGAATTGGTTGAAGACTGGTACCTGTAATGCTGGGGGCCACTGCAAGAGGCTGAGATGGATCATCTACTTGGCAATTCTGACTGAAGATTGCTGCAAATGCTTCACCCTTATCTTTTGCACTGGTGTGTTAGGTTTTTCCATCATTGAAGATGGGGTTATTTGTGGAGTCTCCTCCTCCACTTGTGATTTGTATAATTTTTCACTACCGTTCACAACAGGATGTGGCAGGACTGCAGAGCTTAGATCAGATCTGTTTATGCGGGATCACTTACCTCTGTCTATCACTTGCTGCTTTTGCTGTTTGGCTCACAAGTAGTCCTGTTTAGTAGCTTCACCAGATTGACACCTCATTATTACGTATGCCTGATGCTGTACCTGGCATACCCTCCTGCACTCCCCACTGAACCAGGGTTGATCCCCTGACTTGACGGTAATGGTTGATATGCTGGGCCACGAGGTTACAGATTATGCTGGAGTACAATTCTGCTGCTGTTGATGGCCCACAGCACCTCATGGATGGCCAGTCTTGAGTTGCTAGATCTGCGTGAAGTCTGTCCCATTTAGCACAGTGATAGTGCCACACAACACGATGGAGGTTATTCTCAATGTGAAGGTGGGATATCGTCTTCACAAGGACTGTGCGATGGTCACTCTTTCCGATACTGTCACGGATGAATGGTAAGGATGAGGTCAAGTATGTTTTTCCTTCTTGTTGTTTCCCTACCATCTCCGGCAGACCCACTCTTGCAGTTATGTGCGTTACAACGCAATCAACTCGATCATTAGTGTTGCTGCCGAACCCATTCTTGGTGCTCAACATTGAAATCCCCCACCCAGAGTACATTTTGCGCCCTTGCCATCCTCAGTGCTTCCTCCAAGTGTTGTTCATTATGGAGGAAGCACTGATCCATTAGCCGAGGGAGGACGGTATGTGGTAATCAGCAGGAGATTTTCTTGCTCATGTTTAACCTGAAGCCATAGGACTTCGTGGGGTCCAGAGTCAATGTTGAGGATTCCCAGGGCAACTACCTCTTGAATATGCAATTCACATATTTCTTATTGAATTCAAATTCCAGTAATGCCATGGATGGATTCAAGCCCAGGTCCCAAGAACATTAACTGAGTCTCTGGATTAACAGTCCTGCAATAATGCCACTAGGCCATCACCTGCCTGTCTGATGAACAATCGAGGGTGCCATTTTAACTGTGACCAGGTGGGTTACCATAGTTACTCTTAGGGAATAGAAATCAGAGATGCAGATTTTATCTGTATAGAACATATGCAACCTGACATTTCAACATCACAGAATGGCTCCATCAAAGACAGATGCCATTCAGTCTGTCATATGCCTGTCAGCTGTCTGACTGTCAAAACTTCAAATTGCTTCCAGACACAAACTTGGTCTGCAGCAAAAGGGTGTAGAAGGACCAGGGCAGCACGCGAACACCACCGTCTAGAAGATTCCCTCCAATCCACAGGCCATCCTAACTTGGAGCTACACCCCCATTCACTGTCACTGGCTCAGAATCCTGGAACTCTCTGCTTAACAGCACTGGGAGGGTGTAGCTATACCCCAAAGACTGCAACTGTTCAAAACAGCAGCTCACCACCAACTTCTCTAGAACAATTTTAGATTAACCAGCGATGCCCACATCTCAAGAATGAATAAAAGAGGAAAGAAACCTCATTACTGTAACAAGATCCAATTTACGCTTACGACAAGAAATTACCTGCATTCTTTAGTTCTAAATCAGCATTGACTCAGCAAGGTCCAACTCTGAGCAGTATTCAACATTATAACTTCAATAGCCCTCCAGACACCTGCCCAATAGAAACTAGTAGTGCTAAAACCTTAATTACTTACCAACAGCTTCTCTGACACTGAAAATGTACTTCTGTAAATTTGGAGGCTCATTCCTTCAAAGTTTCATTTTTTTCCTGCTCTCACAGATCTTAGATTCTCTTTGGAGAATGACATTTTGTTTTGGTTTTCAGCACGTCACAGTTTAAAGGCCCACAGAAGGTCTGTGGGAAAGGGGACGTGCAATTTTTTTTTAACATTCATTAACCGGATAAGGGCGCTGCTGGCTAGACAGCATTTATTGCCCATCCCTAACTGCCGAGAGGGCAGTTCAGAGTCAACCACATATTGCTGTGAGTCTGGAGTCACATGTAGGCCAGACAAGGCAAGGATGGCAGAAAAACCCAGATGGGTGTTTCCAACGATAGATTCATGGTCGTCATTAGATTCTTAATTCCAGATATTTTTTCTTGAATTGAAATTTGAACCCCGGTCCCCAGAACATTATCTGGGTCTCTGGATTAACAGTCCAGCGATAATACCACTAGGCCATTGCCTCCCCAGTGATGTTTATTAACTGCTGACACCAATATCAGGGGCAAGATCCTTTCTCTTGGCTATCCAATACAAAGTCTGGATCAATACAAGCAAATTTGTTTGTAAATAATTAGTAGTTGATTAATACGCCTGTCATTTGTACTTTGTTGGGCTCCTGAAGCTAACTGGATGAAAACAAAGTGGAGTCACCATAACCTAGAAATTGTGTTAGGAATACATCCACTGTGCAGGGCATGAATAGAATCATTAACTAGGATCTTCAGACTTGGACCAAACATGTGTTTGTCCTGGCTGCTGTACATTATTATAAAATAAAATGCCAGAACAGCTAGTTGCATAGCCCAACAAAAAAACAAACACTGCAGTGTGTGTTTTGGAAACAGATTCCTATAAAGAGATCAAATCGCCAAATGCATATTGTTGCACAATTAGATCTATAGTCCCCACAATATACTGGTGAAACATAAGTCTGATACATCCATTAGACTGAATACAGTTGTTAATTGATGTTAAATTTAGAAATCATACGGGAGGTATACAGTGGAAAATAAGAGTTACTGAATTCTAAATAAATCAGTCTAGCTCTTGGTAAAATAATAAGCTAAACGAACAGTTCTTACAGTAACGACAGAGCATCCCAGGCTCAAGTGCTGGAGGGAACATGGGAATCAAATCAAACACAACAGCAATGCTGAATTCCTTAGTAATGAGATCCGAAAACAGTCTCATTTCTGTACACAAAAAAGGCTTTGGATGACTATTACTGGGTTGGTGTTTTACACGGATAGATACGGATTCATTCCCATTCACATACCATTCACTGCAGAAGTGGTCTCTGAATTACACCGTGAGGTGGGACAGGTCGTCAGCTCTGGACTCACAACAACTTTGGTGTCATCTTCAACCTTATAAACAAAGGCAACAAATACTCTGGGAGGGCTCTGCACCTGCAAACTGAACAACCTGTGGAGAGTAAATGGTTTAAATGTCACACATGGTCATTAGAAAGACTCTTTACACAAAGATGGTGATAGTGATGGAAAGCAGCGTCACAAAGACATATCCTCAAAA
The DNA here is from genome assembly GCA_024137785.1 of Ginglymostoma cirratum. Taxonomy (NCBI): domain Eukaryota; kingdom Metazoa; phylum Chordata; class Chondrichthyes; order Orectolobiformes; family Ginglymostomatidae; genus Ginglymostoma; species Ginglymostoma cirratum. The sequence goes on from JAHRHZ010000082.1 coordinate 678,703, forward strand.
TAGGAATTCTTAACTTTGTAGGCATTTCTCGACTAAAAGTCACCTAACATTTTTGAAGTCATTCATCAAACTTTATACTACAATGTTGAGCATTTCTAACAACCACCTTATCTGTGTAGTTTGAATGTTGGCAATAAATAATGGTGACAGCCATAAGACAAATGAAACTATTTGTTACAGGGACTTCTGTCATGGATTACACATTTTATGCATATGCATATTTCAATCCATGTCAGTGTATCCACTGGGAATACACTGCAATTGCAAGGGGGGTATTTGCCTTCACTGCCTAATAATCAGTCATATGACAGCACGACCCAGGGCAAAGACTGTTGAAAGTGAAACTCCTTGTTGAGTGACCTGGATACTGCCCCCATGATGGTCTCTGCTGCCTTCCAATGATGGATTGATGAACACATCAGTAAGGCTATGAATCAACTAATAAGTTGATATTTTTCAACAAATAATGTGAATGATCAGAACAGCAGATGCGGTCAATTATAATTTATCATTCAGCACTATAACACATAAAATGATAAGCACATAATAAAGTTTGTACACTAAACAGACCTTTTGACCATTACGCTTAAGCCTGAACAATTTCAGAGAAGTTAGGGAGAACGTTCTGGTTGAGATCCTGTCTAGATCCAACAGGACCCTCTGTCTGTCAGCAGTGTTTCCTCTTCCCTGAACAGATAAAGACTTGATCTCTGACCCATGTAATTTTGAGACTTTCTCCAGTTGAGCTGACATTTAAAATGACAACCTTCCTCCTGGGTGAGTACTGCTATGGGGTTCAAATAAATGGATCCATTACAACATGACTTGTTAATAACACTGGAATGTGCAAAACAATTTATCCATTGCGTCAAACCGATGAGAGTAACACTTTGATCGCTGTCACTTTCCTCTTGGGAGAGCTTCTTAATGTACCTCATTTGCTTAATCTGACTTCACCTCCAAGGTTTGTTAAACTAGAAGTCCCTCTCAAAGCAAACAGTCAAAATCCCCAACAGAACAACAGATGGTGAGGTGGTAATCTGATTGTTAAGTGCTGCCTGGCCATTTCCTGTCTGAAGGATGGACAATTAGAAGAAACAAATTATATAAGACAGTGGACACCCCTGTGAACCCAAGGGCCCAATTCAATCCCCACTGAATTGACATTTAGCATTTGTCTTCAAAGTAGGCAGAAGACTGCTTCAATATGCAGACTGTGATTAACTGGGGACACTGGTTGCCATTTTCAAACCCAAATGGGAGGGTGTTGCACCCTGCACTCAAGCTCCGGTCATATCAAGGCTTTGAGTGATCTAATTACTAATGCTTAAAGGGTCAGCTGGTAGTCACTCCAACACAGGAATTTTCATTTTTGGGAGGGGTAGGTCAGTGGGCATAGATTTCAGCGGGGCCCACTGCCTGTCCAACATCGCCTCTCGAACCTGGGCCAAGCCACAGCTCATTGAGTGCAGTATGCCAATAATCAGCAGGGGGCAGCAAAGTCCCTGTCTAACACCAGCAGCTTGCTGGCTAAAGTCAATTGATATCTCAATCAGAAAATCGTTCAGACTTACCAACAGCTTCATTGGGAGGTGCACTTGTGGCTTCATTATGTTTTTAAAGCTGGATAAAAATAACTCCCACTAAATCTGTTCCATATCTGAATATGATTTTTTAAAAAATCCCAATACATCTTTGTTCCAAGAGATAAAAATACAGCTGTTCACATATTTTCTACCATTCTAGTATTGGCAGAACCATAACATACCGATGTTCCTCCTTTAACAACAATTATAGGAAAATACAAATTCAATTTCAATTTAGTCTTTAAACAGGTTCATTTGTTGAAAACTCAACCATTCTTTTCACTGGAAGAAGGTGCCACAGATACCAAAGGTAACACCAAAGCCACTGATATTGGAATGGGAAGAGAAGCCATTGGAATCAGCCGTCTGGCTATGATTAGGCAGATGAGAATGGAACTAGGTGAGTGTAGATACCCAGTTGCACAACAGTGGAGAGGTATTGCCCTTACCACAGTCATACAGCATGTAGTTTGGAGTCAAAAACCGAAGTTGCCAGACCCAAAATGTTGACTGTAATTTCTCTTCACAGATGCTACCAGGCCTACCAGAGCTGTTCCAGCAACTTCTGTTTTTGTTTCTGATTTACAACATCTGCAGTTCTTTCGGTTTTTATGCAATTTGGAGTGTTGATAAGAGCTGTTTTCTTACGGTAGAGGGGCAGAAGCAAGATAAAAGAGCAAATTAAATAGGTGATAAATGTAAGAAGATCATGCATATTGAATTTTCAATTGACCGGGTAGGCAGTATCTCTTCCTTCACTCGCCCGCCCAATTTGTCAACAAATGTCTAATTCCATAAAGAACACACAAACATAATTAGATATTAAAGGAAAAGAAACACTATTTACACAGTTATAAGCTAAACATGGTGCAGAACTCATCCAGGTATGTGTATGCATTTCAAAAGACTGCTCCTGACAAGTTGGAACCACTTTAAGGTAGGCTTAACATTAACAAAGTCATAAATTTCTTTCCCCATTTCCCACTAAGTCAGGTACATGGATAGAAACTGCTGGATAAACTCAGCAGGTCAGACAGCATTCATGGAGAGAAAACAGAGTCAACATTTCAGGTCCAGTGATTCTCATAAAGGGTCACTGGACCTGAAACCTTGAGTCCGTTTTCTTTCTACAGATGCTGCCTGACTTGTTGAGATCTTCCAGCAATTTCTGTTTATGTATCGGATTTCCAGCCGTTCTTTGTTTTATTTTGTTTAAAGATATATGGACAGCTAGAAATTCTTCAGATGCTAAACTGTCATCTTTTAGTTCAGTGAAAATCCAAACATTTGCTCTGATTTTACTGGGGGCAATCGGCATTTGCAGAAGGAAAAGTCAAGAAACCTAACTGCATGTTACAAATGGAACCAACAGGACACAGTTACAATCAAAACAATTAATTCCCAAGACATTGAGGGATTGGTGACGCGGAAGTTAGAAGTGCTCCAACTTTGTCCGGGTCCAGCATGATTTGAAATTAAAAGCCATGAAAACTTTGGGATGACACTGGACAGCCCACATTGAATTAAAAGGTGTTTCACAGAAGTAAACTCATCCTTAGTTGGAAGGGGTGTAAAATAATGAAGACTATAAACTATATTTATTTAAATGCACTAACCTCACAGACACACTTGATCTGTTGGCAGGGATTAGCCCTTTAATCACAAGACAGCATCCTCCACTCCAGGCATCCTCTGAACACCCACGGGTCTTCACAAAACCATTGGCCGGATCCAGCTGCTGGTCCACAAACAAAGGCTGAATTTCCTGTGCACTGAGATTAAGCCAACTTCCAGTAAGCTCCACCTGCAGGAAGCAACACCACAGTGCTGGTAACTGACCGATACAAAAATACTGCAGACTACTGGCAGGCAATGTGAAGTGGGGATCAGTAGATTGTTTAGATTCTGATTTTTATTGATGGTACTCCAAAAATAGAATTGTTAATTTTCTGCGTTTTTAATCTCAGTGGATTAATTAATCGTCCAAACAATTAATCCAAAATACCAACAGCCTGGCATCATAATCACATATTTCCAAGAATATGTCCATGACATGTGTCAATTTAAGAACAAAACTGCATTTAGGTAGAGATAACAAGGTGTAGAGCTGGATGAACACAGCAGGCCAAACAGCATCAGAGGAGCAGGAAGGCTGATGTTTCGGGCCTAGACCCTCCTTCAGAAATGGGGGAGGGGAAGAGGGTTCTGAAATAAATAGGGAGTGAGGGGGAGGCGGATAGAAGATGGATAGAGGAGAAGATAGGTGGAGAGGAGACAGACAAGTGAAAGAGGCAGGGATGGAGCCAGTAAAGGTGAGTGTAGGTGGGGAGTTAGGGAGGAGATAGATCAGTCCAGGGAGGACTGACAGGTCAAGGGGGCGGGATGAGGTTAGTAGGCAGGAGATGGGGGGTGGAGCTTGAGGTGGGAGGAGGGGATAGGTGGGAGGAAGGACAGGTTAGGGAGGCAGGGACGAGCTGGGCTGGTTTTGGGATGCGGTAGGGGGAGGGGAGATTTTGAAGCTTGTGAAGTCCACATTGATATCATTGGGCTGCAGGGTTCCCAAGCGGAATATGAGTTGCTATTCGTGCAACCTTCAGGTGGCATCGTTGTGGCTGCGGGAGGCCCAGGATGGACATGTCGTCTGAGGAATGGCGGGGGGGGGGAGAGAGTTGAAATGATTCGCAACTGGGAGGTGCAGTTGTTTAGTGCGAACCGAGTGGTCTGCAAAGTGGTCCCCAAGCCTCCAGTAGGTTTCCCCGATGTAGAGGAGGCCACAACGGGAACAGCAGATGCAGCATACCACATTAGCAGATGTGCAGGTGAACATCTGCTTGATGTGGAAAGTCTTCTTGGGGCCTGGGATTGGGGTGAGGGGGGAGGTGTAGGGGCAGGTGTAGCACTTCCTGCGGTTACTTGGAAAGGTGTCGGGTGTGGTGGGACTGGAGGGGAGTGTGGAGCGGACAAGGGAGTCACGGAGAGTGGTCCCTCCGGAAAGCAGATAAGAGTAGGGAGGGAAAAATGTCTTTGGTGGTGGGGTCGGATTGCAGATGGCGGAAGTGTCGAAGGATGATGCTTTAGATTCGGAGGTTGGTGGGGTGTTACGTGAGGATGAGGGGGATTCTGTTTTGGTTGTTATTGTGGGGAGGAGGTGTGAGGGATGAGTTGCGGGAAATGTGGGAGACACGATCAAGGGCGTTCTCGACCACTGAGGGGGGCAAGTTGCGGTCCTTGAAAAACAAGGACATCTGAGATGTATGGGAGTGGAATGCCTCATCCTGGGAGCAGATGCGGCGGAGGCGAAGGAATTGGGAATAGGGGATGGCATTTTTGCAGGAAGGTGTGTGGGAGAAGGTGTATTCTAGGTAGCTGTGGGAGTCGGTGGGCTTGAAATGGATATCGGTTTCTAGGTAGTTGCCAGAGATGGAAACAGAGAGGTCCAGGAAGGAGAGAGAGGTATCAGAGATGGTCCAGGTGAACTTAAGGTTGGGGTGGAAGGTGTTGGTGAAGTGGATGAGCCGTTTGAGCTCCTCGTGGTAGCACGAGGCGGTGCCGATACAGTCATCAATTTAACAGAGGAAGACTAATTTTCTCCCCCTTGGTCCAGGAACTCCCTACCTACGTCTGTGACACCACCCACGCCCTCCACCTCCTCCAGAACTTCCAATTCCCCCGTCTCCAACACCTCATCTTTACCATGGACATCCAGTCCCTAAACACCTGCATTCCCCATACAGATGACCTAAAGGCCCTCCACTTCTTCCTGTCCCGCAGGCCCGACCAGTCCCCCTCCACTGACACCCTCATCCGCTTAGCTGAACTCATCCTCACCCTCAACAACTTCTCTTTCAATTCCTCCCACTTCCTACAGACAAAGGGGGTGGCCATGGGTACCCACATGGGCCCAAGCTATGCCTGCCTCTTTGTAGGATACATGGCACAGTCCCTCTTCCATAGCTACACTGGCCCTAAACCCCACCTCTTCCTCCGTTATATCGATGATGGTATCGGCGCCGCATCGTGCTCACATGAGGAGCTTGAACAGTTCATCCACTTCACCAACACCTTCCACCCCAACCTTAAGTTCACCTGGACGATCTCTGATACCTCTCTCTCCTTCCTGGACCTCTCTGTTTCCATCTCTGGCAACCACCTAGAAACCGATATCCATTTCAAGCCCACCGCTACCTAGAATACACCTCCTCCCACACACCTTCCTGCAAAAATGCCATCCCCTATTCCCAATTGCTTTGCCTCCGTCGCATCTGCTCCCAGGATGAGGCATTCTACTCCCATACATCTCAGATGTCCTTGTTTTTCAAGGACCGCAACTTCCCCCCCTCAGTGGTCGAGAACGCCCTCGACCGTGTCTCCCTCATTTCCCACAACTCATCCCTCACACCCCCTCCCCACAATAACAACCAAAACAGAATCCCCCTCGTCCTCACGTAACACCCCACCAACCTCCAGATCCAACGCATCATCCTCCAACACTTCCGTCATTTGCAATCCAACCCCACCACCAAAGACATTTTCCCCTCCCCACCCTTATCTGCTTTCCGGAGGGACCACTCTCTCCGTGACTCCCTTGTCTGCTCCACACTCCCCTCCAGCCCCACCACACCCGACACTTTTCCAAGCAACCGCAGGAAGTGCTACACCTGCCCCTACACCTCCCCCCTCACCCCCATCCCAGGCCCCAAGAAGACTTTCCACATCAAGCAGATGTTCACCTGCACATCTGCTAATGTGGTATACTGCATCCACTGTTCCCGTTGTGGCCTCCTCTACATCGGGGAAATCAAGTGGAGGCTTGGGGACCGCTTTGCAGAACATCTACCCTCGGTTCGCACTAAACAACTGCACCTCCCAGTTGCGAACCATTTCAACTCCCCCTCCCATTCCTCAGACGACATGTCCATCCTGGGCCTCCTGCAGCCACAACAATGCCACCCGAAGGTTGCAGAAACAGCAACTCATATTCCGCTTGGGAACCCTGCAGCCCAATGATATCAATGTGGACTTCCCAAGCTTCAAAATCTCCCCTCCCCCTACCGCATCCCAAAACCAGCCCAGCTCGTCCCTGCCTCCCTAACCTGTCCTTCTTTCCACCTATCCCCTCCTCCCACCTCAAGCTCCACCCCCCATCTCCTGCCTACTAACCTCATCCCGCCTCCTTGACCTGTCTGTCCTCTCTGGACTAACCTATCTCCTCCCTAACTCCCCACCTACACTCACCTTTACTGGCTCCATCCCCGCCTCTTTCACTTGTCTGCCTTCTCTCCACCTATCCTCTCCTCTATCCATCTTCTATCCGCCTCCCCCCTCCCTATTTATTTCAGAACCCCCTTCCCCCCACCCCCCCCTTTCTGAAGGAGGGGCTAGGCCCGAAACGTCAGCTTTCCTGCAGCTCTGATGCTGCTTGGCCTGCTGTGTTCATCCAGCTCTACACCTTGTTATCTCAGATTCTCCAGCATCTACAGTTCCTACTATCTCTGCATTTAGGCAGGGCCTCTTATCAGTTCAGCGTGCCCTAATGGACTTTACAGCCAATACAAGGTAATTCTCCAAGGTTCCTTTGGGTTTACAACTTATAAGTTATGTTCGTGTATAAAAGCTCCAGGCAATTACCATCTTCAACAAGAGAATTTAACCATTGTCCCTTAACATTCAATGCATTTAGCATTGCTGTATTCCCCACTATCAACATCCTGGGGATTACCGTGGACCAGAAACTGATCTGAATAGCTGTAAGTATTATAGCTAACAGAACAGGTCAGAGGGTATGAACCTTCAAACTTCAGACTCACCAGAGCCTGTCCACCATCTACAAGGCACAGGTCAAGAGAGTGATGGAATGCTCCCCACTTGCCTGGATAGGTGCAGCTCTAACAACACTCAAGAAGATTGACACCATCCGGGACAAAGCAGCCCTCTTGACTGGCACCACATCAACAAGCATCCATTCCCTCCACCACCACCGCTCAGTAGCAGTAGTGTATACCATTTACAAGCTGCACTGCAGAAAATCACCAAGAGTCCTTACACAGCTCTTTCTAAACCCATGTCCATTACCATCTAGAAGGACAAGGGACAGCAGGCACATAACATCATGACCACCTGCAAGTTACTCTCTAAGTCACTCACCATCCTGACTTGGGACTTTAGCATGTTTTCCCTAATGGCATTGTGGTATACCTACACACGTGGATTGTAGTGGTAAATGAAGGCAGCTCACCACCACCTTCTCAAAGGTAGTTAGACACAAGCAATAAATGATGACCCAGCTAGTGACATCCATATCCCACGAATGACCAATCACTGTTGTAACATAAGAACAACAACAACAAATATTCTGGGCTGAGCCAAGCAGCAGCAATTGCATCCAGGGGCACACAAGGAGTTTTAGCAACATTGGCAGATGGGGTCTCGCCTTCATGTTTTATCTGATTTCTGCAGGAAGTATTGCTCTGAGAGCGTCAGCCTTGATTACTGTACTCGCACCTCTGGAGTGAATCTTCAATGCACAACCTTCTACCCGAGGAGGTGAGAGTGCTACTGCTGAGTGTATATTGTAAACGCTTAAAGGTTCTTCTTCTTGTGTATTGTTGTATGAAGGTCAAACCAGAGTAAGAACTGAGCAGGTACAGTACATCAAAGATCACAGACATGAAGACTTGGAGAAGTAGTAATGCTAAATCTGCATGTTGACTTTTAACGCTTTTAAAACACTCAATTAACATATCACTTAACTTGTAATGCTGTAAATGCTACTACATTTTTGCAAGAGACTAAAATTGAATGTCCAATATATATAAAAAAATGATAGGTAGCAAGGATTGGCTACAAGCTTGTAACATAATCAAAGGGCTGCAGTTCTTTGGACTGACCAACTATTACATTATTCAAGCTCAGACTTGATTATGTCTGTTATTAGGCTCCATATTATTTGTGGCAATAAGGGTGGAAATTTTGGATCATTACATTAATGAGCCTTAACGTCCTTGGCTGTGGTTCTGTCTACAGGTTTTGAAGGTTACTTTTAATATGTTCTGCAATTCGGTGCTTTTGTATAGCTAATGCAAGACTTTCCAATTAAAAAAAGAGACATTGAAACTTACAGCAATTGTTGGCAAGACCATTTGTGACTGAACAGGTTTATTTTAAAACTGGAATATTTTTACTTGAGCATTTTGACAATTACCGTTGCTACCGTGGCTCACCTCAGATGTCGTTTGCAGCAAATGAATCTGAGTGAGCAAGTCCAAGTCAGTGTCAGCAAATTCCTTTTATTGTAAAATATTCAACCACGAATATTCAATCTCACCCATGACAGCGCACAGCTACCCACTAAACAAACGGCAACAACCTGTGTAGATGTGTAACTTGCTTTGTATAGAAAATTGGTTAGACCACACATGGAGTACTGTGTGTAGTTTTCATCTCCTAATCTCTTTAGTTCCATAGAGGGACTGCAATGAAGGTTCAGCAGATGTGTTCCCAGAAGGGCAGAAATTTCCTATAAAGAGTTTGGGCAAATTGGGCCTGTATTCTCTAGAGAATGACAGGTGATCTCATTGAAAGCTACATAATACTTAAAAGGGATAGACAGGGTAGATGCAGTTAAGATTTTCCTCTGTCTTGGGAGTTAAAACAAGAGGGACGCAACAATCATGAAAGTACGCCAATGCCTCTACTTCCTCAGGAGGCTAAGGAAATTCAGCATGGCCACAAAAGCTCTTACCAATTTTTAGAGATGCACCATAGCAAGCACCACAGTGTGGTAGGGCAACTGCTCCTCCCAAGACCGTAAGAAACTACAGAAAGCCGTGAACACAGACTAGCCCATCACACAAACCAGCCTTCCATTCATTGACTCCATCTATATTTCCCGCTGCCTCAGGAAAGCAACCAACATAATCAAAGATGCCTCCCCCGCAGTTGCACTCTCTTCCATCCTCTACCATTGGGCAGATGATACAGAAGTTCGAACTCATGTATGAACAGATTCAAGAACAGCTTCTTCCTCACTATTATCAGACTTTTGAACAGACCTCTCAAATGTTAATGTTGATCTCTCTGCACCTTCTCTGCAGCTGTAACAATGTATTCTGCACTCTGTTCTGCTACCTGATGCACTCTGTATGATACAATCTGCCTGTATAACAACACTTTTCACTGTATCTTGGTACATGTGACAACAAGAAAACAAACTCAAACACAAATTAAAAATAAGGGGGATGCTCCTTTGGTCTGAGATGAGAAAAAACTACTCAGAGGTGGTGAACCTTTAAAATTTTGGAGGGCTGTGGAAGCTCGGTCTTTGTATGTGTTAAAGGTCGAGATTGACAGTTTTCAGACTACCAGGGGATGGAGTGTGTAAAATATACTGAAGTGTTAAGTCAGCCATAATCATATTAAATGGTGGGGTAGGCTCAGTGGATGGAATGGCCCACTCCTTTTCCTACATTCCTTAGTGATGCCTTTTACATCAAAAAGGTCCCGTGAGAATGAGACCAATTTGCATGCACATGGAAGAACTCAAATATTGCGTGGATTGGTTCACTTCTGTTATTGGAGGTAGATATTAATTGGGCTGTAACTGTTTGTCATTGGATTAAATCTGAGTGATGATGTGAGAGGCAAGATGAGACGATGGGAAAGTGATATTAACTGTTTTCCCTTTGAAGCTGAGCGAATATTCTAGGTAGCTTAAGAATCTGATGCTCCAAAACAGCCAGAAATGAAGCATAGTTTTATCTGAGCACTGAACGGGTATTCCTGTTCTTACAGCATACACACTCAGGGATATTTGAGGTCCATTCTGTGCTAAATGGAGTTTGCAGGAAATTGTCTTTAATGCTGATTTGTAAACACTCATTAAGAAATAGATTCACAAATGAATAAAAGATGTATGTCCAATATATTTAAGTGCTATTTACATGGAGTCACAGAACATTTATTTTACATGTGCTTGAACAGACTGGCAAATTTTATTTTCATGCTGAACTGCAGAATCAATCCTCAAACAGAACGAACATCACTGCAGCATCAAAATTCTCTGCAAAAGGCAAAGTGACAGTGACAGTAACTGTTTTCAAAGTTAAGGCAGCATTTGCTCCAGTCCAGGTCAGTAAGGGTCCAGTAGCTGGCGTCTCAACCAGGATTTCTGGAAATGCTCATCAGAAGTCAGTCACTACACTCTTCCCCCTCACCACCTCCCCCAAAAAAAGACATGACTGCAGGAAAACATCCTGAGTCAATCATTTTAAATTGTTTTATAAATGACCTTCCTTCCTTCATGACGTCAGGACCAGGCTGTTCATTGAGGATTCAACTTGCTTTAGCTCCATTCCTGTAATAATTAAGCAACTTGAGCCAACTTACAACAGAACCTGAATAAACATAGACCCAAGATAACAAGCCACTAGTAACATTCACAAAAGCGCCAAGTAAGGATGGTCTATCTCCACATCTCCAACTTTCAAATCCACAGTTATCAACAAATCTCCCTCCACAAACACACTGCCATCACTGACGAGAAGAATAAGTGAACTAACCACATCAATAAGTAGCTACAAGAGCATGTCAAAGACTGCACCCTATAAAAGGAGGTTCACTTCCTGACTTCTCAGAGCTTCTCTATCATTTACAAGTCTCAAGTCAGGAATGTAATAGTGTACTCAAGATTCACCTGGATGAATTTAACATAACAACATCACAAAGGAAGCTCATCACAAAGAGCTCAGAGAGTTTTTACTGCACAGAAAGAGGCCCTTCAGCCCTGTGCTATGGTGTTTCAAGCATCCATCTAAACAGTTCTTAAATGTCTCGAGGGTCCCTACCCCTACCATTCTTTTAGGCTGCAAAAAAGATTTTCCAGAAAAAGGTTTTCCGCAAAAACCTTTGAAATTTCCTGCTCCATACCTTAAAACTGGGCCTTCTGGTTATTGACCCCTCTACCTAAAGGAAAGGTTTCTCCCTACCTATCCTGCCTCTGACCCTTCAGAAATTTGGATACCTGGATCAGATCCACTCGCAGCTTCCACCACTCGGAGAAAACAATCCCAGCCAATCTATTATCTCTCCATAGCTGAAACTGTGTTAATTGTATAAAGGAAGATTACATGTTTACAAGTCAGGGAGGTGCACTCTTTTGTGATAACAGCATGAGAGTACATGATAAAGCCATTTTCACAACTAAATTCCAATTTATATGTAACACAGTGCTGCTGAGGATTTGACGCGTGTTACACAGCCCCATTAAGGGGCTATTGCTAGTCAATTTGGTTATTGCATCTTTTATTGGTTTATTTAAAGAGTGTCAAGAGACACTGGTTGGGGACTGCAGAGTTAGGCGCTATAAATTTCCGATGTCTCACTTTGTCAGTGAATCTAAAAACGAAGTAAAGATTGACATCCGGACCTCCTCACCAAGAGGCTGTCAAACTGGTTAACACACAGCAATTCACTTGAGGAGTGCCTCCACCACTGGATGCAATATCCAGTCTCTCCACTAGTAGTGCACTGGAGCAGGATGCCGCAACTTACCAAGGATACAGCAAAAGCCCAGAGATAGTAGGAACTGCCGATGCTGGAGTCTGAGATAACAAGGTGTGGAACTGGAGGAACACAGCAGGCCGGGCGGCATCAGAGGAGCAGGAAGGCTGACATTTCGGGTCTGGACCCTTCTTCAGAAGAAAGGTCCAGACCTGAAACGTCAGCTTTCCTACAGCAAAAGCCTATTCTTGTCCTTTCAGCACTACCACCAAGAAGCACAAGAGCAGCAAGATCTTGACCATCTTCTCCAAATCACACACTATCCAGAGCTGGCTGTGAACTGCCACTTCTGTAATGTTGCTGCACCAATCCCTGGATGTTCCCTATCTTATGCTATTGTGGGAGTGCTAGAAGTACAGGAACTGCACTGGTCCAAGAAGGACCAGCACCATCTTCTCAGGAGCATGAAGGGCAATAGAAACAATGCTTTACCAGTGTCACCTATGTCCTAAGAACACATTTTTAAAAATAATAACAAAAGAAGTTGAATTGCTTAGTCCTACCAATTGCAGCAATGTTGACTAGTTACAAAAATGAATGTGTTCAATACTTTTTTCATGCAATTAAATTCAAAATTATTTTCCTCCACATGAGTGCAACCTGAGGATAGGGAAGGGAAGAGTTAATGTTGTATTGGGAAGTTATGCATTCAAGCCCTACCTTTCCATTCCTGTAAAGATTCATTCCAAAGCCTTGGCAGAAAGAGGTGGCAAAGGGCAATGTACAGATGCTATGACTGGGCAAATATTCAGTCAACGAGTTCCAGAACCTAGACAGAGACAGACAGACAATAGATTTCAATGTGATCAATAATGTCAAGCTGCCCCAGAACATAATACTTACATAATTCCTTCAACATAGTGAAGTGTTCAAAGGCACTTCAAAGGAGCACCAAATAAATGTTATCACGTGCACAGATATTAGGATAGGCAAGATTGGGTGGCTCAGTGGTTAGCACTGCTGCTTCACAGCATCAGTGACCCAGGTTCAATTCCCACCCTCAGGCGATTGGCTGTGTGGAGTTTGCACTTTCTCCCTGTGTTTGAATGGATTTCCTCCAGGTTGCTCTGGTTTTCTCCCACACTCCAAAGATGTGCGGGTTGGGTGGATTGGCCATTCCAAAGTGTCGAGGGATGTGCAGGTTAGGTGATTATCCATGGGAAATGCAGGTTTAAAGGGCTAGGGGGTGGGTCTGGGTGAGATGCTCTTCAGAGGATTGGTGTGGACTCAATGGGCTGAATTGCCTGTTTCTATACTGTCGGGATTCTAAGATGGGCCTTAAAAGGAAAAGAGAGAGTTGGAATAGAGAAGCAGTTTTAGGAGGAAATCATACAGCAGCCCTATTAGTTTCTTCTCTACCTGCATTAACTGCACAGCACTCATTCCTGTAACGCCTACTCTTTCACCCACTGTGTCAAATAGAACAGTGGAAACACGAGTGGCATTAGTGCAGAGTTTACTGTAGCATTGTTTGACACTTCTGTGGCATGTGGCGAATCAGCCATTGAGCTGTGGTGAATTGATATTCTCCATTAGGTGAGACATTAGGACCCTGTGGCAGTCTATTTGACTGAGAGCATGCAGACTCGATCTGTCTCAATCCCTGGCTGTGTTAAAATTAAGTAGAAAGTCCTGCAGGTAGAAACAATCCTTAATGTTACAAAAAAATTCTCCAGCCTCGCTGCATTCAGTTACATGGTAAAGAGGCCGCCATTGATAAAAATGAAAACATGGTGAAATATTGGTAACACAGTGTGCAGCTGGAGGCCAGGCAGCATCAGAGGAGCAGGAAAGCTGATGTTTCGAGTTTGGACCCTTCTTCAGAAAAAAAAATTGAATTATTGGTAGTTACTGTACTGCAAATGGATGCTGAGTAGTAATTAGTTGCCAGAACTAAAACTATTCTTTGACTGGCACAAAATTAAAACCAGAAAGGTGGCCCAATCATGGGTAACAAGGGAAATTAGGGATAATATCAGATCCAAGGAAAGGGCACAAAAATTGGCTAAAAAAGCAGCAGACCTGCAGATTGAAAGCAGTTTAGATTTCAGCGAAGGAGGACAAAGGGATTGGCTAAGCGGGGAGGGGGGGCATGGGAATAGGGTACCTGTATAAGTTTGTGGGGAACATAGAAACTGACTGTAAAGGCTTCTGAGGGGATGTGAAGAGAAAAAGCTTCCTGAAGTCGAATGTAGGTCCTTTACAGTCAGACATAGGATGTGTTATAATGGGGAACAAATTGGCAGACCAATTAAATGTATATTTTGGTTCTGCATTCATGAAGGAGAACACAAATAACGTCCCAAAAATGTTGAGGAACACAAGGTCTAGTGACGAAAGAACCAAATGAAATCGGTATTAGTAGGGAAATGGTGTTGGGAAATTGATGGGATTTAAGACTGATAAACCTCCAGGGCCCAGTAATCTATATCCCTGAGTAGTTAAGGAAGTGGCTCTGGAAATAGTTTCCAAAACATTGGTGCCATCTTTCATGATTCTATAGACTCTGGGACAGTTCCTGGGGATTTTTAGGGTGGTTAATGTAACCCCACTGTTTTAAAAAGGGGTTAGAGAGAAAACAGGGAATTATAGAATGGCTAACCTGACATTATAGCAGGTAAAGTGCTGGAGTCCGTTTTAAAAGACTTAAAAGCAGAGCACTTTTGGACAGAGTGAACATGGATTTGTGAAACAGAAAACATCCTTGATAAAGCTACTGAAATTTTGAGGATGAAATTCGTAATGTTGATAAGGAGGAACCAGTGGATGGGGTTTACTTGATTTTACAGAAGGCATATGAGATTAACATATAGAATTAATGTGAATGGGATTGGGGTAGTGTAATGACATGGATAGGGAACTGGCTGGCAAACAGGGAACAGATTAGGAATAAATGGGAACCAAAAGAACTGTGGATGCTGTAAATCAAAAACAAAAATAGATATCTCTGGAAAAGCTCAGCAGGTCTGGCAGCATCTGGGAAGAGAAATTAGAGTTAACGTTTCAGGTCCAGTGACCCACCCTCAGAACCTTCAGACACAAAATGTTAACTCTGATTTCTTATCACAGATCACGCCGGACCTGCTAACCTTTTCCAGCACTCATTACTTGTGGTTATGAATAAATGGATCTTTTTCTGAGTGGCAGTCAGTGACTAGTGGGTTACCACAGTGATGAGTAATCAGAACCCAGCTTTTCACAATATCTATTCATGATTTAGATGGGGGAGCTAAAAGTAATATCTCTACGTTTGTAGATAGTACAAAGTTGGTTGAGAGGGTGAGATAGGAGGAAGAGGCAGAGATACTTCAGTCTGATTGGAACAAAGTGAGTGAATGGGAAAATGCATGGCAGATGAAGTATAATGTGGATAAATGTGAGATTATCTACTTTGGTAGAAAAATACAGGAAGGCAGACTATTATCTGAATGGCAACAGATTGGGGAAGGGGGAGGTGCAACAAGACCTGGGTGTCCTTGTATACCAGTCGCTGAAAGTAAGCGCTCCAGGTGTAGCAAGCGGTGAAGAAGGCAAATAGTACATCGCTGGACTTCAGAGTGAGAGGATTTAGGAGCAGGGGTGTCTTGCTGCAATTGCAAAGGGCCTTGGTGAGAACAGCCCTGCAGTACTGTGTGCAGTTTTAGTCTCCTTATCTAAGGAAGGATGTCCTGGCTATGGAGGGAGTGTAACAAAGGTTTACCAGCCTGATTCCTGGGATGACAGGGCTAATGTATGGAGAGAAGTTGAATCGGTCCAGATTATATTCACTGGAGTTTCGAAGAATGACAGGGGTTCTCACAGAAAGCTACAGAATTTTAACGAGACTAGACAGGATAAATGCAGGAAGGATGTTCCTGATGACCAGGGAGTCCAGAATCAGGGGTCACAATCTAAGGATACGGGATATACCATTTAGGACTGGGACGAGGAGAAATTCCTTCGCCCAGATAGTAGTGAGCCTTTGGACGGTTGAGGCCAAAATATTGAACATTCAAGAAGGAATGCGAAAGGGATCAAAGAGTGATGGGGCAATAGCTGGAACAGGTTATTAAATTGATGATCAGCCATGATTATAAGATTGAATGGCGAAGCAGGCTCGAAGAGCCAAATAGCCATCCCCTGCTCCAACCTTTCATGCTTCTCTGTTTCTGTGACAGGACTGCAATCGCAATATTGCTCACCTTCTGTATTATCCTATCCCAGCCCTCAATTCCAATCCATCTTTTGGAGATTGCTACAACAGATTGCTTCATCTGTTGCACTTACTTTGTATCACTTGTGGCGAACTTGGTGACCTGATCACCACAAGTTTGGCAAGCATCAATACCCCATTGGGCAATGCTGACTTACTTGTGTTGGTTTTGATGGAAGTCTTCCTTTCCCAAAGTCTCGTAGACCCAGCCAGGAGCAAATATAGCTGCTGAGAAGTTGTACTTGCGGATCAGTTCCAAAGACTAGAATACAATACAAATTACTATGAGGTTGTGATACTAGAAAGAAACTTTGTGATTGGAAGCTTTCGACAAAGGGGATAATTAAATATACCTTTGCAACTTGCGTAAAATTATCCTTAGGTTTCCACAAAACTAAAACAGTGTCAAACAGGGCTTTGCAAAAACTGCTAAAATAAGTTGTACTTAGAGTAGAAATTTTCATTAAGATAGAACCTTGCCACTGCTTCAGACATCATGAAGCTTTTATCCAGAAGGAACTGTTCTGAAACATCGATGAATAAGCCCGATACTGGCACGCTGCAATTTCCCATACACAACTGTGAGATGGTCAGTTAACCAATTTAATATTTGTAGAGTTAGTGGAGGAAGAAGGTGGAACAATTACTGGGAGAACTCACTGCTTTACTTCAAGTAGTGCCACATAATCTTTCACATTCACCTGCAATAGGCAGATAGTCTTTCTACTTAATGTTGCATTGTTCTGAAACTTTTAGTTTTGAGTTCACAGGAACCAGTTACATGACTAACTACAGCAATTTTTACTAAAATTAGCTTCCATTTATATATTGCTTTGAACTGTTGAAATATGTTCAGACTATTTTCCAAAGACACAATTAGTGTTCTATAATGTACACAATTTTGTTGCAACTTCTCATGTTTATAATGAAATTGTTCCATGTTCCTGTTATCCGTATTTTGCTTGAGTAACATACAGTATACAAAGGAATGACCTGCAACTGCCTTTTCCTTAGAAACAGTCTTGGTCTTTGAGCTGCCCTACAGACTTGTATGAAATAGCCAGAAGGAAAAGTTCCAGTCAATACAGGAATTGTCAGGAAATCTGATATTCAACCATCAAGCAAATTCTGTGGCATCTATATTTGATGAAGAACTTGTCTAACACACACAAACTGTACCTTCAATTCATTCCTTTCTTTATTCACCTGAACCTACAAGATGCATTACATTGTAAGTTGGACTAAAAAATATTATTCAGACCCCCTAGTTGAAATAGCAGAATCTATTCCCTTTATAATTGCCCGTTAAATATTAATTCATTCTTTGGCCTTAAACTTCATGTATTTGAGCTATTATGCAACAGCTGCAAAAACAAATTTCTGGCCAGTTCTGAATTCGTATCTCAACATTCAAACTCAAATAATTGAAACAATGTTTAGCAGTGGTCTGTTATCATCATTTGAGCAGGTTCAAAGAACTGTGCTGTGAAACCTCATTTGGTCGCAATGCATGTTGCAGTGGCTGTAAATACAATGAATCAACAGCAGAGGGCAGCAAAAGAACTAATATGAAACTCAGAGATAGTAGGAACTGCAGATGCTGGAGAATCCGAGATAACAAGGCGCAGAGCTGGATGAACACAGCAGGCCAAGCAGCATCAGAGGAGCAGG
>JAHRHZ010000082.1:697108-771180 GCA_024137785.1 Ginglymostoma cirratum
GTCAGCCTTCCTGCTCCTCTGATGCTGCTTGGCCTGCTGTGTTCAACCAGCTCTGCACCTTGTTATCTAATATGAAACTCAAATTCCTTTGCAAATGTCAAAACACTGTGTCAGCAGAGAATGGAACTCCTTATTTCACTGCACTATGCTTAACTCTTCCTCTTCCTAACATGTCACTGGTTAGATAGTCTGACAAAATTGCTGCACTGAAACCATAATGGTCCAGAAAATCAAAGCTGTGAACTTTTCAAAAGAAGTTACTAATTACTTATTTTCTATATTCCTTGATAGGATCCGAGCATCATTGGCAAGGCCAGTATTTATTACCCATTCTTGTGATTACCATTGAACTGAGTGGCTTGCTAGGCCATTTCAGGCAGGATGAGGAGAGTCAACCACTATGCTGAGAGTCTGGAGTCACATGTAAGCAGGACCAAGGGTTGATTTCCTTCCTACAAGGACTGTAGTGAATCAGATGGGCTTTTACAACTGTCAGTGTTAACTGGCAATGGTCACTATTACTCAGACTAACTTTACATTCCAGATTTATTAATTGAATTCAAATACCATCTCCTGTCACATGGGATTGGATCCAGTGAGAGCCTTGGTCACTGGAGTACGAATCCAGTGACATTACTACAAGACCACCATCTTGCTTTACCAGTAGACTGACAATTTCAGCAACAATCTGTTCACTAAGCACAGGACAATATTTATGCCTGCAATTCATGCAAATGATAACAGAATATCCCATTAAAATGACCAAAAGATTCAAAGTCGTTCTCAGAGTTCCCTCTGATTTGAAGGGTCCATTGCAAAAAATGCATTCAAACTTACACAAATAGAGTTTTTGGGAGGAGGAGTTAAGAACTACCTTTGGCGCTATTATTACATGCCTGAGTACAGCTCTAAATCAGCTTTACCAGATTGGTTGCAAACTCTCCCCCTACGACATCTCCTCGGCCAAACACATCAACTCCAACATAGATATCAGCATGGCGTCCCTCCATCATCAACGCCATTCGTTGAAGATGTTCCTCTGTCCAATTATAGTTCAGGAAAATACCATCACAGGAATCAAAGAATACTCTGCAAGAAGAAATGAAAATGTGCGAAGCAACATGAAAAAAATTAGGCACTCAATATAAAAATTATTTACTCAAAGTAAAATGAGTCACAACAAGATCACATACTAGCAACATAAAGCACTGGCCAAATGCCCAGTTATTATGCATTTGTAAATAAAATGCGCAAGTTTCACAGACACCTGCTGAAATGTAATCACATTTGGAAATACTCTATTCAGTCTCATGCTGGAAGTTAACAGAAAGACATGCAATTTATCAAACCAGTGTGATAGCATAATCTTTTACTTCCTATGAACGTGGTAAATTATTCTTCTAGCCTGCTGTAAGCACTGCAGTCAAAATTAATAATAATTTGACCTTTCGTATTATGACCAAAATCTCATCTTTCTAAACTGGTAACATTGCCATGGATTATTGTTTTATGTTACAGACAGTCTCACATTCCATTGGACATTGCACAGCAGTGACTGGTGTATGTCCAGCCAAGCGTTTGCAGACTCTCAAAAATGCAGCTATTACTCAGGAATTCAATAACATCTATCAGACTCAAATCACCATATTTGGACCTCAAAAGGTTCTAAATTCTGAATCCTGAATCTTAGAAATCAACTCTCAAAGATGATTGAAAAACTGAACAATACATTGTTACTTTTGCATATTGCATCGTGAGAAGCATTTTAAACACCAGTTTTTTTTTTTAAATAGTGCAATATTTCCAAAATGTGGAAGATCTGAAAAGAAAGCACAGAAATAATAACTGATGTCATTAAAAGGAGATAGTGAAGTAAGAATTTTACTCCAAAGAGAGTCCCCAAGTGTTTTTCAGTCATAATTTACCAGATATTTGTAGATCTATGTTCACACTCTTTTGACTGATTTCTAATAAAGGTTATGGAACAGATGCTTTCCTCCACTTTATATACTGCTCATCTGTGAAATGTAGTAGCCCCACAAGTGATTCAGGATAGTTTTAAGAGATGCACAACAAAGAATTATGATCCATGGGCAAATGATTGGCTATAATTTATCACAGTTACAAATTGCTGTTGAAGCTACTGGGCAGTTTTAAACCATAGGATTATGGCAAAATCCAAGCAGTAATGCATTTTCTACAACAGCAAAATGACAGTCATTCTAACAGGGAGATTGTTATAAAAGACAAGTAACCCCAATATTATTAGGATGTAAATAATTACAGGCAAGATAAAAGAAAAGGCCAGAGTACATAGTAAGTCAAATACACTAGAGAAATGGGGAGTGGAAAAGGCAAAGGCAGATATTGTCAGCATCGTAAGACATCTTATCAAGATGGTATATACAGACAGAGTATAACAGAAGCTATAATTCGCTTTCTGAATTCTTCCCCTCCCCATCCATCCTCTTAACAACAGCTTCCCCACTCTCAAGTCCTGAGATCTCATTATTCAGACTGCAGAGACAGCAGTCTTCATCTCACTACACGTTATAGGGAGATGATATATGACTACACTATGACTAGCACACAACTGAACTGATGGTCAGAATCAAAGTTATATAAAATAACAAGACGCAAAGAGATGTTTGAACAGCAGATGATACCTATTTTAGTCACTCACTTGTTCTGCACATTCAATTCATTCTGCCATTCCAAATGTCCAGACTCCAATACACTGTCATACCAGATAACGAGACTGTGCGGGACTGCTTGCTGCATCTTGGTGCGGAAGTAACTAAGAAAGTCTGGCACATTCTTCACTGCATTAGTCTGCATTAAAATAGAGGGAAAGAAACATTATTCACATGTAAAATGGAAGGCAACCTGTAAATATTATCTATTTGGCTTCTACAGAAATTACAGTTCTTGGATTCTAATCTGTGTATCTGGCCAATGAGATTTCCAAGATCCAATCCAGTACTTCCTGGAGGAGTACACTGAGGTACTAGACTACATCACAAACAGCTTCAAATGACTTCTTCCCACATGTCTGAATTTCAAAGCTTCAACTGAAGACTTTAAAATGACGCAAGGTTCTGAAAAGTTGAAAAAAGAAAAGATTTTACTCCTGGTTGGCAAACTAGCGACAAGAGCTAACAACTTACAACTTTCAGTAAGACAGTTTGCCCCCATTGTGTAGGACCAAGCTCTAAACAGGCAAAGAATCAAGCAGGTAGCCCATATCATGGATGGAAATCTTTTTATGTCAACCATGAGCCACTGCTTTGCAGAGTACAAGCTGCAGCTCTGCTTTAATAAACCTGCTTGATATTGTAGAATAAGACATATGCAGGCTGTCTTAGGACTCTGCATTAAGCCTGTTGTCCCAACATCAGCCACAGCTGTACCGTTCGTAGCGTCACCTCATTATGGGGCTTCTCAAGGGAAATGCCGAGGGGATATTTCCCATCGTGGGAGAGACTAGAACCTTCTGGCTTAGAATCAGAATAAAAGGATGCCAATTGAAGGCTTAATTTAAGAGATGAGGAAGAATTTCTTCTCTCAAAGTGTTCAGAGTCTTACGAACTCCTTGCCAACAGGATTCTGTGGGAGCAAAGTCCTTGTGTATATTTAAGGCTGAGATCAACTGATTTCTGATCAACAGAGGGATCAAGGGTTACCGGGAAAAGGCAGGAAAGTGGGAGCGAAGAATGTTGGATCAGCCATGATCCTATTAAATGGCGGAGGAGGCTTGAGGGGCCCAAACAGCCTACTCCCGTTCCTATTTCTTATGGACTTATCCAAGCATGTGTCTCACCATTCTTCCTGTGTGCAGTGCACAAAACAATCATTGAAATGTCTTTCTAGAAAACACTGGTGGATTAAAAACATATCCATTTCGAGGAGAACATGGTCTCTTCAAAGTATTTTCTCAACCTTTAACCTGACGCAAACGCTAACACCACTGACCCATATTCTCGAGAATCAATCTTCCTATGTGACTGGTGCGATATAAAGTCTTAGAGAAGTTTCATGCACTGTATCAGAATCACAACTTCAGATCAATCTGCAAGTTAATCAGCATCCAACAAACTTAGGAATGCATACTACAGGTAGAGTACAGCGTCTGCAGCATTTGTGACCAGTAATGGCATTTCTTGGGGTCAGGTACCCTCAGGCAAGCTATTTATTCACCTCTCCAAGGTTCACTTTCCCTCTAAATTATAGTTGCTATGGGCTCAGACAATAGATTTCTGACTTCTTGCCATCCAGGAGTATATCCAATTAGGCAAGAGCACCATGAGTTTTAAAATAAATGAGATACTAGTGAACAATCGATGTTGAGCTGACTGTGGCTCAGTTGTTAAAAAAACACCTCTGGTTGTTAAATTGTAATTGTGTCCCCTGTACCCCCCTGTACAAAGATTCTAGTCATTGCTCTTATGACTGTCGATGTGATAGGAGGCTCCATCTGGGGTTTACTTAATCAGTGATTTTACAATATTGGAGCACATTACAAGAACACCAGTCACCAGACTGAATGACAATCATGAACTTTAGGCATACATCTCATGCTGACTGGAATCACTAATGTTGTAAAACTCAACTAGAGTTCAAGATTGCCTTTAGATTGGAGAAAGAAACGTTGCAAATAGGAAGACTCTGAGCAGCTAACAATGTTGAGGTTGGTTGGCTCGCCGAGCTGGTTTGTTGTTCCGCAGACGTTTCGTTACCGTGCTTGGTAACATCCTCAGTGCAGCCTCTGATGAAGCGTTGGTGTGTTTTCCCGCCTGGCTTCTAAACTCTGGGGTCCATTGCGATGGATTGCCTCACTTCCAGGTTTCCTCCGTAGTGGAATGTATATGGGGTCGAGTTCAATGTGTTTATTAATAGCCTACTTCGTGGAGTGCCATGCTTCCAGGAATTCTCGTGCTTCTCTCTGCCTAGACTGTCCCAGGATCTTGGTGTTGTCCCAGTCGAAGTCATGGTTCTCCCTGTCCATGTGGATTGAGATGAGTGAGTATTGGTCGTGTCTTTTTGTAGCCAGTTGGTGTTCATGTACTCTTGTTGTTAGTTTCCTTCCTGTTTGTCCGACGTACTGTTTCTCGCAGTCTCTGCAGGGGATCTTGTAGATGACATTGGTCCTATCCATGGTGGGCGGTGGGTCTTTAGTTCGGGTGAGCACTTGTCGTAGGGTTGATGTGGGTTTGTGTGCCACTCTGATGCCCAGCGGTCGTAGAAGTCTTGTGGCGAGTTCTGACGTGTTCCTGATGTAGAGCAGTGTGATGAGTGTGTCAGGGCGTGGAGAATCTTTCTGATGCTGTTCCTGTAGGCATCTCCTTACCCATTTCTTTGGATATCCAACAACACCAAGATCCTGGGACAGGCTAAGCAGAGAGAAGTACGAGAATTCCTGGAAGCATGGCACTCCACGAAGCAGGCTATTAATAAACAAAATTGAACTCGACCCCATATACATTCCACTACGGAGGAAACCCGGAAGTGAGGTAATCCATCGCAACGGACCTGAGAGTTTAAAAGCCAGGCGGGAAAACACATGCTTCATCAGAGGCTGCACTGAGGATGTTACCAAGCACGGTAACGAATCATCTGCGGAACAACAAACCAGCTCGGCGAGCCAACCAACCTCAGCCCCCACAACCCGAGCTACAGATCTACTCCATAGCTAACAACGTTATACAGTATAGCATCGTAACCAGCAGGGCTATTACAATTAACTTGTGTGCAACAAATAAAACGAGGATTAGAATGATTGTTTAAAACATGCAAAAATGAAATATTGATCCCGCATATTCCCCACAATCTCAATTCCCCTCCTGCTTCCTTTTGTATTGATCTCTTCCCATGACCTAGAACTTCCTAACAGTAGAATTAGCCTTTGGAACAGAGAAATAGCTGAAGAAATCAGAGAACCATAACATACAAAATATATTGACTATAAAATATAGGAGCAGAATTAGGCCATTTAGCCCATCAAGTCTGCTCCACCATTTAATTATTGTTAATGTGCTTCTCAACCCCATTCTCCTGCCTTCTCCACATCACCTTTGATCCTTTTGCTAATCAAGAGCCTACCTTTAATACACTCAACGCCTTGGCCTCCACAGCCCCCTACGACAAGGAGTTCCACAGATTAAACACCCTCTGGCTGAAAACATTCTTCTTCATCTCGGTTCTAAAGGACTGTCCCTTCACTCTGAGGCTGTGCGCTCAGGTCCTAGTCTCTCCTACTATGGAAACATCATCTCTCCATCCACTCTATCCGGGCACCGCAGCATCCTGTAAGTTTCAATCAGATCCCCCCTCATCCTTTTAAATTCTGTCAAGTACAGACCCAGAGTCCTCATATGTCAAGCCTTTCGTCCCTGGGATCATTCTTATAAACCTCCTCTGGACTCCCTCCAACACCACACATACTGCCTTAGATACAGGGGCCAAAACTGCTCACAATATTCCAAAAGCAGTCTGACCAGATCCTTATACAGCCTCTGCTGCTTTTGTATTCTAGCTCTCTTGAATTGAATGTTAACATTGCATTTGTCTTATTAACTGCCAAATGAACCTGCATGTTAACCTAAAGAGAATCCTGAACTAGGACTCCCAAGTCCCTTTGTGCTTCAGATTTCGGAAGCCCTTCCACACTAGAAAGTAGTCTATGCCTCTATTCTTCCGACCAAGCTGCATAACCTCACACTTTTCCACACTGTATTCCATTTGCCACTTCTTTGTCCACTCTCCCAGCCTATGCAAGTCCTTCTGCCACCTGCCTGCTTCCTCAACACTACCTGCCCCTCCAAGTCTCTTTGCGTCATCTGCAAACTTAGCCACAGTGCCCTCAGTTTCTTCATCTGGTTCATGAACGAATAACATAATAGTTGTGGTCCCAACACACCCCTGCGGAATTCCACTCGTCGCCAGCTGCCATCCTAGAAAAGACCCCTTCATGCCCTCATCAGCACTCTCTGCCTTCTGTCAGTCAATCAATCCTCTATCCATGCCAGGACCTTGCCCCCAACGTCATGATCTCTTATGTTATTTATCAGCCTCCTGTGTCCCCCAAGCCTACTCTCAATCAGACCCCAGTAGATCTGATTGTAACCTCAAATCCACATTCCCACCACTGATAACCTTTCACCCGTTGCTTTACAAGAATCTATCTACCTCTGCCTGTTCAAATACTCTGCTTCCAACTCATTTGAAGGCAAAGATCCAAAGACTCTGAACCCTGTGATAAAATTATTACCTTACCTGTGTTTTAAATGGGCAACACCTTATTTATAAACAGTGACTCCATGCTTTAGATTCTTGAAGAGAGGAAACAACCTCTCCACATCTATTTTTACATGTTTCAATCAAGCAGCCTCTTACTTTTCAAATCCTGTGGAGACAAGCCTAATCTGCCCAACTTTTCCTCGTAAGACAACCCTTTCATCCCAGGTATTCGTATGGTGAACATTCTCTGAACTACTCTAATGTACTTACACTCTCTCTTAAATAAGGTGACCAATACTATACATAGTACTCCAGACGTGGTCTCACCAATGTCCTGTATAACTGAAGCATAATCTCCCTACTTTTGAATTCAGTTTCTCACGTGATAAATTATAACACTCTGTTAGCTTTCCTAATTCGTTGCCCGACCCACATACTGACTCTTTACGATTCAGACACCCGGATTCATTTGCATCTCCAAGCTTTTCAACCTCTCACTGCCTTTTTTTTTAATTCTTCCTGCCAAAATGGACAACTTCACATTTTCCCACAATTTTTGAAAAACTTTGTACACTCATTTAACGTATTTTTTTTTGTAGTCTTCTTATGTGCTCTTCACAACTTACCTTCCTATCTAGCTTTGTATCATCAGCAAATTGGACAACTGTGTCATCCGTACCTTCATCCAAGTAGTTATACAAATTGTAAATAGTTGAGGTCTAGCTTGGATCCTGTGACATACCATTTGTTACTTCTGCT
Organism: Ginglymostoma cirratum; assembly: GCA_024137785.1. Classification (NCBI taxonomy): domain Eukaryota; kingdom Metazoa; phylum Chordata; class Chondrichthyes; order Orectolobiformes; family Ginglymostomatidae; genus Ginglymostoma; species Ginglymostoma cirratum. The sequence goes on from JAHRHZ010000082.1 coordinate 705,104, forward strand.
AATGTGAAAAAGATTCATTCTGCCTACTCTTTGCTTCCTGCCAGCCAATTTTCTACCCCTATCAGGATGCTAACCCCTACAACAGGAAGTTTCACTTTTCATAATAACCCTTCATGCGGCACTTTATCAAATGCCTTCTGGGTAGTACATCCACTGACTCCCCTTTATTCACAGCACACAACTTACTCGAAAAGAGCTTCTATTTTAATTTGTATCTTCTTCACCAGTTCACATCTGTAGTTATCACAATTAACCAGAAACATGAACAGTCTTGTTTCACTGATCCTTCCAGTCACTTGACAGGATTCTTTGAGCTGTTATTTAGTTGCCCAAAGTAAAACATGGCATATGGTCAGGGAAACAAAACAACAGAGAAACCGAGCAGCTTAGGAACTGTTAGGAACAGAGTTCCAAGAGTTCCAGGATCTTGACCTAGTGACAGTGTTGGAATGGTGATATCAAACCAAGAGAATGGTGACTGGCCTGGAGAGAAACTTGCAGGTGCCAGCATTCTGATCCATCTACAGCTCTTGTCCTCCTAGATGGCAGAGGTCACCGGTTTGCAAGCTGCGCTCAAAGAAATCTTGGTGAGTTTCTGTTGTGCATCTTGCAGTTGGTACTCACCACTGCCACTTTGACATGTGGTAAAGGGATTAATGTTTAAGGAACACCGGGAACTCCTGCCAAATGTGTGGTTGGAGATATGGCTCTAGGATTGGGATCATTGGCGTGAAAGGATCCAGAGAACCCATGACCATGGAATCACAGAATTCCAATAGTGTGGAAACAGGCCATTTGGCCCATCAAGTCTACAATAAATCTCCAAAGAGCATCCCAGCCCCCTCCCTTATTGCCAGAAGCCTGCATTTAGAATGGCTAATCCATCTAACCTGCACAACTTTGGACTGTGGGAAGAAGCACTGCAGAACCTAGTGCAAACCAACACAGGCACATGGAGAACATGCAAACTCCACACAGACAGTCACCCGAGGGTGGAATCAAACCCGAATCCCTGGCGCCGTGAGGCAGCAGTGCTAACCACTGAGCTGCCGTGCCACCACCAGTGCCATGGCATTTCCTCGGCGCTCAATCATACTCATTGGTGAGTGATTGCTAACCATGACAGCTTTTCATTAGCAGCTGAGATGAAAATCGAGTAGATGACTCAGTATCCTGGAAGAATTTCAAATGAGTGCTAACTGCAGTTCAGAACAAGACAGAAACTAAATTAACATCTTATCAGATCATTAGCACACACCAATTTTGCAGATCGCATACTCCATGTGAACAACAGCTTGAGATGAAATGCAAGGATCATTTGTTGACAATAATATGATACTTATAGTTTAATAATATTAAGAGGAAAATACATTTTATTAAACCAATCCCCCGTTTAACTTCTGAACACAATTTCTTGGCATTAAGACTGGGCAGGAAACCTGCTCTCAATCTGCTTACCCAGTTACACAACAGCCAAAGTCTGAAAGGCACACAAGATTAGCTAAGGATGAGTCACCTCTTGATTTCCTTCCTTCTGTACCTCTTTATCTTGGCCACATCGGCAAGACTTAAATTGTCCACATTCAGCAACTTTCAGCTCATCAGAAACTCTTCCAATGATATTCCTATTTCCCTGCATTAAAATCCTTTTCCTTGTTTCCACATGCCATCATGGCTTTGACCCTCACCATCGCTGTGACATGCTCCAGCTACGGGAACGGGAACTACCTCCCTACACACATAGGACATTTTTGTGGCTTCCTTTTCTGGTCTCATGTTCCAGCCTCACTTCACTTCACCAAAGATGTTTGTTACACCTCAGTCATTGAGATTTCATTCTGTGAAATTTCATCCATAAACCTCTCCATTATTTTTTTGTAGCTCCTTAAAACTGACATTTTTGACTAATTTTGTTTTTAATCTCACCTCTTAATAACTCACTCTGCAGCTTAGCAGTCTTTTCTACATTAAAGGCACTATGTAAATGTATGTTAACCTAATGGTTGCTGTAAACTCACAAGGCCTGGCGTCCAATACAGCTACAATATTGGCATCTACCTGACAATGTGCAAAATTCCTCAGGCATAGCCTGTACACAAAAAGCAGGCCAAACCTAATGCAGCGAATTACTGAGCAAGCTACTCTCAATCATGAGCAAAGTGACAGTCAGGACGGAGGGCTCAGCAGGGGCTATTAACATTTCCAGAACAGGTAATAGGACAGAGAGTATGGAAAAGGTCAGGAATCTAGCTTCAGGCACAGCAGGTAAGGGGACAACTATGAGAAGGGTGGCAGTCAACACAAGACTGAGGGTGTTGTACTTAAAAGCATGCAGTACACAAAACAAGGTAAGTGAGCTTGTAGCACAGATTGAAATTGGCATGTTGTGAACATCACAGAGACATGGCTGCAAGGGGATCAGGGCCGGGTACTAAGTATCCAAGGATACTATCGAAAGGACAGGTAGCTGGGCAGAGGGGGAAGGGTTGCCTTGTTAGTAAGAAACTAAACTAAATCAATAGCAAGAAGGCTTTTAGGGTCAGAAGATGTAAAATCCATTTGGATAGAGTTCAGGAACTGCAAAGGAAAAAAGATCCAGCAGAAAATAAATCAGGAGATAGAAATGGCATGGAAGGAACACATTATCACCATAATCATGAGGGACCTCATTATGCCAATGGACTAGGAAAAGCAGATCCTAAGAAAAGGAATTTGTGCAATAAGAACACAACATGAGAATATAAGAGATAACAAGTGTGGGGCTGGATGAACACAGCAGGTCAAGCAGCATCATAGGAGCAGGAAAACTTGACGTTTCGGGCCTAAACCCGAAGGAGCAGGAAAACTTGACGTTTTTCGGGCCTAAACCCGAAGGGTTTTCCTGCTCCTATGATGCTGCTTGACCTGCTGTGTTCATCCAGCCCCACGCTTGTTATCTCGGATTCTCCAGCATCTGCAGTACCTTTTATCTATGAGAATATAAGAACTAGGAGAAGGAGTAGGCCATCTGGCCCCTCAAGCCTGCCCCACCATTCAATAAGACCATGGCTGATCTTTTTGTGACTCAGCTCCACTTACCCGCCCACTCACCATAACCCTTAATTCCTTTACTGTTCAAAAATATATCTAGCCTTGCTTTAAACACATTCAGCGAGGTAGATTCAATGCTTCACTGGGCAGGGAATTCCACAGATTCACAATCCTTTGGGTGAAGAAGTTCCTCCTGACCTCAGTCCTACATCTGCTTCCCTTTATTTTGAGGCGATGCTCTCTAGTCCTAGTTTTACCTGTAGCGGAAACAACCTCCCTGCCTCCACCTTATCTATTCCCTTCATAATCTTACATGTTTCTATAAGATCTCCCCTCATTCTTCTGAATTCCAATGAGTATAATCCCAGTCTACTCAGTCTCTCCTCATAATCCAACCCAACTCTGGAATCAACCGAGTGAAACTCCTCTGCACCCCCTCCAGTGCTAGTATATCTCTTCTCACGTAAGGAGACCAAAACTGCACACAGTACTTCAGGTGTGGCCTCACCAGGACCCTATACAGCTGCAGCATAGCATCCCTGTTTTTAAACTCCATCCCTCTAGCAATGACGGATGAAATTCCATTTGCCTTTTTAATTAGCTGCTGCACCTGCAATCCTACTTTTAGCGATTCACGTACAAGGACACCCAAGTCCCTCTGCACAGCAGCATGCTGCAATTTTTTACCATTTAAAACATAGTCCATTTTGCTGTTACCAAAATGGATGACCTCACACTTATCAACATTGTACTCCATCTGCCAGACCTTTGCCCACCCACTTAGACTATCTATATCCCTGTGTAGACTTTCAGTGTCTTCTGCACACTTTGCTCTACCTCTCACCTTCGTGTCATCTGCAAATTTTGACACACCACACTTAGTCCCCAACTCTAAATCATCTATGTATCTATATATGTTTTTTGGAGTAGGTTGTAGTAGAGACCACTAGGGAACAAGTATTTCTGGATTTGGTGATGTGTAATGGGACAAACATAATTTGGGACCTTAAGGGGAAGGTACCCCTAGAGGGTGGTGACCACGGTGCAATAGAATTCACCCTGCAGTTTGAGACAGAGAAGCTGGATTCAGGTATTACAAGTGAGTAAAGGTAACTACAAAATCATGAGGGTGGAGCTGACCAGAGTTGATTAGAAAGGAAGACTAGCAAGGAAGACAGTGGAGCAGCAATGGCTGGAGTTTCCACGGTAACTAGGGAGGTGCAGCAGGAATACATCCCAAGAAAGAAGAAATATATGAAGGGGAGGATGAGGCAACCATGGCTGTCAATGAAAATAAGGGACAGCATAAAAGCAAAGTATACAATGTGATGAAGATTAGCGGGAAGCCAGAGGATTGAGAAGCATTTAAAAATCAGCAGAGGATAACTAAAAAAGCAGTAAGGGGGTAAAGATGAAGTATAAGGGTAAGCTAGCTCTTGATGTGGAAATGGAAGGCAAAATAGGGCTGAGTCAGCACTGCTTCATCAAGGGGAGGTTATGCCTGACAAATCTGTTAGAATTCTTTGGGGACGTAACAATCAAGTTAGACAAAAGAGAGTCAATCGGCCTCACCTATTTGGATCTCCAGAAGGCCTTTGACAAGGTGCCACACAAAAGGCTGCTAAATAAGATTTTTTAAATGGCAGAGCAGGCCTGATGGGCCAAATGGTCTAATTCCGCTCCTATATCTTATGGGTTTGTAGATAGTGCTGTCACTTGCTCAGCAATAATCTGCTCACCGACACTCAGTTTGCAGTCTGCCAAAGCCATTCCGCTCCTGATCTCATTTGGTTCAAACATTGATAAAAGAGCCTAACACACTCAGTGAGGTAACAGTGATTGCCCTTAACATCGAGGCAGCATTTCAACAGGTGTGGCATCAGCAGCCCTCGCAAAACTGAAGTCAATTAGAATTGAGGGAAAAATTTCCACTGGTGGGAACCATAGCTGACACAAAGAAAAACGGCTGTGGTTATTCAAGGTCAATCATCTCAGTCCCATGACATAACTGCAGCATTCCCTCGGGGTAGATATTTTCTAATGAACCGGTTCAGAGATGTTAGTACACACCATACGAACAGGTGGGACTTGAAGCCAGGCCCCCTAGCTCAGTGGTATTCCCTCAGGGTAGTGTCCAAGGCCCAACCATCTTCAGCTGCTTCATCAGAAACATGCCTATGATTATAAAAGTTAGAACTGGGGATGTTCACTGATGGTTGCACAATGTTCAGCATCATTCACAACTCCTCAGATACTGAAGCAGTCCATGTCATCATGCAACAAGACCTGGACAATATTCAAGTTTGATCTGATAAGTAGCAAGTAATATTTACACGCAAGGTGCCAAACAATGGCCATCTAAATGGAGAATGGGGAATCTAACCATCTCCCCTTGAAGTTCAATAGTTTAACCTCACTGAATACCCCACTATTAACATCCCGGGGGTTACCACTGACCAGGAACTAAACTGGACTCAACCATATAAATACTGTGGCTACAAAAGTAGGTCAGAGTTTGGGGGCCATGTAGTGAATAACTCCACTCTTGACTGCTCAAACTCTGTCTATCATCTAGAATGCACAAATGAGGAGTGTGATGAATGAGTACAGCTGAACACTTGAAGATCAGCACCAGTCAGGATAACACAGTGTGGTTTAGTGATACCCATTTCACTACCTTCAACATTCACTCCCTCTTCTACCAATGTACCATGTGAAAGTGTGTCTAGGTGGTATATTTTTAGTATAACTTGACCATCGCATATTATTTTCATATTATAAGCTCTGGAGCAAGCCAATAAGGTCAGGTCATGATTTTTTAACGACACTGGACCAAAGAAACAATTCTTAACTCTTTATTCTTTAGTTACTGTCTGATTAATTATTACTATATACTTAACACCAGGCAAAAGCAGATGATGGAGGTCTTGTGGTACAGTAGTAACACTTCTGGCTCAGGGGCAGAAATCCTAGGTTCACATCCCATTCCAGGACTTGATGACAATGGGAGATGTATTCTTAATGTGGTTGAACCTGGTTCTCAACCTCTTAATCCCTCTGACATGCCTGTGCAGCATCTTAGTGCAGCAGTGCCTCCTAGTCAGTCAATTTAGTCATAGAGTGGTGTCCCACAAGCTACAGCCTCTGGGAACAGGCTCTGGCCTATTTCAGGAAAATTCTGCTTTTGAAACAGACGCGCAATTAAAACTCAGGACAGGCAGCAATGTGCACCATCTACAAGGTGCACAGCAGGACCTCACCTAGGCTTGTTTGACAGCAACTTCCAAACCCATGACCTTTACCACCTAAATGGCAACGGGACCAGATGAGTGATTGTGACTTGCTCGTCCCCGTCCAAGCCACAGACCAACCTGACGGGATCTTCACCACATCTTCATTGCCATCGGATTAAAACCCAGGAACTTCCTTCCTAACAGCACTCTGAATGTATCCACACAACAACGACTGCAGCAGCTCAAGGTGACAGCTTACCATCATCTTCTCAAGACCAACTAAGGATGGGCAATAAATGCTGGTCTAGCCAGCAATGCTCACATCCCGCAAATAAATAAATATTTTAGAATCTAAACCCCCTTGCACGTGGCAATTATATTCTCCCTCTGCCCAAACAGCACTGTCACATCAGCATCTTTTACTGGCTTATTAAGTGTCAATAAAATACAGATCACTTTACTCACACTCAATTCATTTTCGATGTTAACCAACCATCCATCAAACTGAAAACAGTGGGTAATCAGCACGAGCTTATCAGCCAACGCACGGAATGTCTCCTCATTCTCTAAGAAAGTCTCACAGATTGTAGCTCCTTCTTTCCATTCTGTGATGAATGTCCCTGAAACCAAAAACAGCTGAATAAAAAAATCAAAATTTTCCACCCATTAAAAATAACTGCCTGTTGTATAGAAATATCCATTGGGGGAGATCTCTGCGATGACATTAATTTGAGCACTAAAACAAGCAGAAATGCATTCTTATTCCTCCATGAGGAACAGAATGTTTCCATAAAACACTTTTTCTAAAGTCAAAAAACTAGACTGAACGCCACACAAGAGATCTCAGTACAGATACGAGAGCCAGTCAACAATATTTACCAGACACTGGAAAAAAAAAGAGCTTCCAGCTCTGTGATGGAACCTTTGAAATGACTCAAAAATAGCATTCTAATTCTTAGAAGTAAGCAGTTAAGATTGTTTATCCTCTTCTGGGAAATAATCTAACTTCCAATCCACACCATCAGAAGCTTTGTGTCAATGAAAATGTATTCATTTGAAAATACAGAAAGCTAACCATACCTTTTGTCATAGTGAAGCATGAAATGTACTTAGTTCTTAAATAAATCATATTTACCTAGAACAGCAACACCATGCTTATGTGCAGCATTGGTCCAGCAGACAGGTGGGATGGTCACCATATGGTGACTGAAATAGACAAAGATGTCAATATATAACCAGTGGTAAAAGACAAAAGGATTCTCCTCATGCACACCTTGTATGAACCTGAAAAGCAAAGTGATAGGTTAGAAAATTATGACGCAGAATCTCCCAGAGTAAAAAGTGACTGAGAGAGGTCCAAACAAGAGTGCACACTTTAAGAATGTATTCTGTACCATCTCTCTTTATCCATAACCAAAACCAAACATAAACGATGCTCTGACTTTCCAGTATTGCTGATCGTTCAAGATTCTAACACAAATTCCTGTTTGCAGAATCCAACTAGTGGTGCCTTTCAGAGTGAGAGAGAGAGAGAAAGAAATCACGGGTGCCTGTACTGCTCCTGGACCAGATCCCCAGTGCCCTCTGACTCAAACACAGTGGGCCCCCTGATGCCCCAGGTCCTGGTTATTGGGTTCTGGTGCACCCTCTCTCCTGGGCCCTAGCCCTGCTAAATCCAAGGCATGCACTGGGCTAAATGCAACATTGAAAGATTTGGATTTACAACTTGCATTAATCTGCTGAATACAATCACACTTGGAATTTGAAAATAATCAATACATAAAACCGTGGTATTGCAAGACTCCAATGGTGAGGTGACACCACAAAATGGGCACCCATGTGTTTGGGATTTGAACTTCTCCTCTAGTATTTTGACTGCCATTCAGCAGACTGCTAAATATGGGGATCGTGCACCATAAGTTAAATGACAAGACAGATTCATGAAAAAAACAGCATAATAGGTGTAAAGACATTTGAAGCATCATGGTCATATCCAAAGTGCTCCACTGACAAACCCTCTGACATATCAGGTAAGATCTCACTTTACTGTCTGTTCTTCACAAGGCAGTTTGTCTCTGGGCTAAGGCTCCAACTTTAGCCATTTCGGAGCTGCTGTCTTACTGGAATTCCCCATCTCACCTCCACAAGCCAATGAGACATCCACTATCATGGTAAAACTTCCACCTTCCATGTGTATAACCAACAACATTAAACCACAGAAGGAATTTAAAGTTGTCTTGTATAGGCGGGGAGTTTCTGCTGTTGGTGGTCTAGCCAAATTTTAAAACAGCAACAATGCAAAACCAGGTAGAGAAGTTCAAAAATATTTAAAGAAGGCTTTTATATGATTTGAAACTTGACAAATCTCCAATCTCCCTTCAAATAATCCTTTGCTCCAATAAGATGACAGAATTGTAAACTTAGATTTTGTTGCTTCTCAATATTTGCCACATTTTAATGCATCACACAGGTGCTCCTCCTTCAGGTGATCTGACTTTCTTCAATAGTGGAAATCCAATTCAATGTGATCATTTGTGGCTTGGAAAGAATTAAAAAGGTTTGATTGCAATCCACTATGCTATAAAGAGATAATTTAAAAACAGACACTTTTGAGTCCTGGGTAAAGTCATCATAGATTTTATTCAAAGAAGATAACTTTTCCCTGGTTGCCTAGGATAGCTACTCTGCCACTACAAGAGTTTCAGCACAGTTTATAATTCTCAGTTTAATGTAGGGCCCCCTCTTATCTCAATCTCAATCTCAGCCTGATTTCCATGGCAACTCAACCTTCAGTATTCCCTTATCTCTGTGGTCTGTATAGCAATGGATAATTGTTACAACTTGTATTTTTCACTAGGTTCCCACAGGAATGGAAACATGTCCCATTCTTTCTCACAATATTAGCTATATTTCCCATCATGCTTCAACAGAATGCTCATAGCTACATTTGCCTACCCTAAGCAATTAATGAGCATTTAAGTATCAATGTTAATCAATTGCCTCACTTCAAAAGCATATTTTCACCTTAGTTTAATGTACAGCACATTTAAAAATTCAAATATAAATATATATAACAACAGTTTGCATTTCCAATTACATAAAAAGAAATGTTGAGCATTCTGCTTTAAATAATGACATAGAAATGGATAATATTAAATCCTTAATGACTGGATCAACACCGTCATAACTAATCCAAATTCACCAAATTGTGTCAGAAGGGAGAATGTCATGCCACTTTCCATGGTATAAAAGGCAAAACTGCGAACCACTTGCCATTATTCTTTTCCATTGAGACCTGTCTCACACTTAAAGTAAAACTGTTAAAGATATCGATCAGTCACCATGCTATGCAGAGAAAACCTACCTGTCATTCAAGTAGCCGCCAGCCATATCATGACAGACCAGTGTCCTTGGCCGATTACACTGCATAGGTGGCTGTCGTGAAGCCAGGGGGATAACAGCTTTGTTAAAATGCTCATCTTGAATAAAAGGCTGCCATGATTTCAGTTCCTCAAGTGATGAGATATAAAAGCTGATTGGTGCACTGGTGTCAGGGTCATAACAGCGACCTGCATTCAACGAAGAACTATAAACAATAAACAGTCTTATCTCCCATTTACACATGACACTGAACCTTAGGAAACATGGTAGTGATTTAGAAAAATTCACAACAAAGCCTGGATAAAGCAGCTGACTGGTTTGCTGTCCTTAAACCAGAGTTCAAACCTTAATGAGACATGATAGATTCTTCTCTCAATTGAATATAATGTCACTTCAGGATGAATTGAACAGATTCTACTTAAAATAAAAAATACACACTTAACCTTCCATGACCTTTAATTAACCTAAAATTCAGGAAAGATAATAATTCAAATAATGAGACATTGAGTAATCCACAATACAGGAAAATTCATTCTCATCAGTCCGCCACCTAAATTTTAATTATGAAAGTTTCCGGCCCTCTGATCAGAAAATACTGCCCTCAATTATTTAGGCCAAGGCCATTCTGTAATGTTTACCTGAGATATATGTATGCTAGCATATACTTAATATGGTCAACCACACTATCCCCTTTTTCCCACTGTCTAGATCAGTGGGATGAACTTTGTTTAGTTCCAACCTATCCAATATGAGGCAGACTATCTCTATTGATGACTTCTCTTCCCACTAACGGATGATTATCTCCTGATTTCCCCAAGGACTCCTCTTCCATCTGAACCCGTTCACCATTTTGTCTTCCTTCTAGATTGTCATCTCTTGGCTCAATCATTCCAGTGACCTTTAGCCAACCTCCCAGCTTGTATAATCATCAGCTCATGCAAAACACTGCTAAACATATCCCAAAATGCACCAAGTCCTGGTCATCTGACACCCTTATTGTTGCTGAGTCATACTGGTTTCTCGTACTTCAACATTCCCAATTGTGTTTTCCTTGTGTTTAAGTCATTTCATGGCTTTTGTCCCCATCTTCTTGACCTCTTCTTGAGTCTTTTTTTCCCTCTGTCCCTTTACCCCATAGGCATCAAGCTCTGGCATCCCTTACCTACATTCCTCTTTCCTCTCCATCTCCCCTAGTATCCACCTCTTTATCATCCACTCAATATACAATTATTTCTGATGATGCTGCTGTGAAGTTTCTTGTGCAATTCTTCCACTTTGAAGGAAGTCTTACAAGTCCTCAGTTGGTGAAATATTAGATTTGAAAGAACATCATTTTCCCCAGAATGTACACAGAAAAACAATTCATAAAAACAAACAAATCTACTCCACCATTCAAGAAGATCATTGCTGATCTACTGTTTGTCTCAACCCTACCTTCCATCCTCCTCCCAATAAGCCTTGACACCACTACTTTTCAAAAGTCTGAATGTATTTAAGGTCAAGAATGACAACAATTCAGCCTCCATCGTTCTCTGACACAAAGAATTTCAAGTATTTGCAACACTTGGAGAAAAGATTCCACCTAATTGCTGTATTAAAAAGGGACCCCTTATTGTGAAACTGTGGCACCTTTCTTCTATATTCACCATACCAGGAAGCGACCTTTCAGCATCTACCCTGACAAGCCCCTCTGAATTATATATCTCATTCAAAATCAAACCAAGGCTCTATCTGTGCCGAGAGGAAAGCATTAATTTTTTCAAGTTGATAAGTAGAGATTTACCAAGAAAGAGAATGGTGAGGAGGAAAAAATGTAGGCGTAATCTTCCTAGACCCTAAGTAACGTGAGCAATGGCTAAAAATCTGGGAGAATCATGTGAGAAGTTGAGTGAGGTCTCTTTCAATGTCAAGAGCAACAAATCACAATTTTTAACAGAAATCCAAATGTTGAGACAAGATTCATGTTAATGAGCAGTGAGAGGCCTATTAATGGGGATTATTACTCCTGACCCCTTATTACTATCTAATTCTGCCTCATTAACAGGAAGGTTCCCATTAGATAGAAACTAGATGCCGAAAATTCCCAACATGAAAGTCTGAGCGGGTACCTGGTGACTCCAGCTCACGTGGTGGAACTTGGGATGCTGCAGAAGAGGAGGCACACTGATAGACAGTCACCAACACCATGGTGTTAATATCCAGCATGATGATGGACATCACCAAACTGTAGCTAAGGGGACTCAGGGGGTAAGGAAGACAGTTCGAGGTGGTGGGTGGGAACATTTGGGGGCTCAGTCAAGATGGGGATATCCAAGGTAGAAGGGGACATGGGGCTTTCGGGCTAGGGGAGGGACACCTGACTACCAGGATGAGGCTAATACTCATGGAGTCCAATGCAACCTACGTCGCCTCGCCTGATCTGCTGATTGCTAATTGTGGCCTATGCATGGAAAATAGCTGTGAGCACACCCAAAGTGGGCAGTGTCACTATCTACTTGATGGCCAAAAATACACGTTTCACTTCTGCGCAACAGGACCTTCAAGGAGTATTTGCATCAATAATACACCTGAAGAGTGTATATTCACATAATTTGCACTCTGTCATCGTGCATGTGAAATATATGCAGCATCCTGGTGTGTGAGGTCCACTGCTAGTCAAAGGCAATGTCGACCATATCGTTAGTCCTTGCTAATTATAGATGGACATTTCTGTGAGGCAGAAGAAATCAGACAGCGCCTTAAAAGAGGCACGTGTGGGCCATAGTTCACACAGAATTAATGCACAACATCACTGCATGCACAGGAGCATGGAACTGATAACCTCTGTACCTGAACTGTAAGCATAATGGAAGGCCCTCTTGCATGCAATGATGTTGGAATTGTGGCAGCTCCTAGGGTACTGGACATAAACCTCTAGGAAGTGGATTGGGTGATCATGAAGACAGATCATTTGCACATTGATGGAATGGCATCTTTTTCCATAGACAAACTCCAATGAGTCGTCATATATGGTTTTATAAATTCATTTACAGGATGGGCATTTTGTGAGCCATGTGAGGCTGGGGGAGAAGTGTGCATTGTGTGTGCAGAGTTTTGACTGCACAGCTATCTATCTGCCACATGACCAATGGGTAGTGATTGAAATAAGGTCCATGTCAAAGTGCCAAATCAATCAATACATGGCCCTTCTTGCCAGAATATTCAACGTCCATTCTTTTGTAAGGTGTGACTGGGGACTATGCTAATTGCTAAGCACCTGTTCTGCTCCTTATGTTCCTACACAGGGTCAGTACCGGTGTAACTGATGGATCCAGCCGCAGCAGGGGTTACAATTGCTGCTGCTGTGACGCAACAAAGGCAGGGGAGAGAAGAGGAACAGCTGCATCAAAAACCCTAGGACCAGTAGAAACCTGCCCCAGAAGCCTCATGGCTTCCACATGAGGAGGTTGCAGCTGAAGGGCCCTCAGTGGGGGCCAGGTTCCTCAATGCCATTTCCTCCAGGTTAACGAGATGCAGCATCGGTGCTGACTGAGGAGGTCCCAGAACGCTGTGACTGAGCCATGCTCGCTGGTGGAGCAGGATCTGCAACCTCAAGGGGTGGGTAGCCACCTATCTCAGAGCTGTCAAGGTGACGGCTGGTGTGAACTTTTAGGTGACGGGCTCCTTCCATGAAGCCACTGGGGTTCTGTGTGAGATCCCTCAATCAGGCACTCACAAACATATTGAAACTGTGAATGCTGCCATTTGTGCCAGATCGTACTACTTCTTCTCATTTCCCCAGGACAAGGTCAGTGCTGCAGCCTGGGCAGTAGGATTCAGCAACAAATCTGATTTCCCTCAGTCACAGGACACCGTTGACTGTGCACAGATCACGTAAAGAACACCATTACGGGGAGGCAACGGCCTGTGGTAATATCACTAGACTAATCTCCAGAGACCCCAGAAATGGTGTGGGGACCCGGGTTCAAATCCTGCTATGGCAGATGGTGGAATTTGAATTCAATAATAATCCGGAATTGAGAATCTAATGATGACCATGAAACCATCACTGAATCGTCAGAAAAGAAGACATCCGGTTCATTAATGTCCTTTAGGGAAGGAAACGGCCATCTTTAGCTGGTCTGGCCTACATGTGACTTTAGACACAGAGCAATGCGATTGACTCTTAACTGTTCTATGGGCAATTAGGGATGGGCAATAAATGCTGCCCTAGCCATAAAAGCAATAGCCACATCCTGTAAATGAATTTATAAAACTATATATGATGACTCAGTGGAGCTCATCTATGGAAAAGGATGCCATTCCATCAATATGCAAATGATCTGTGATCATGATCACCCAATCCACGTCCTAAAGGTTTGTGTCCAGTACCCTAGGAGCTGCCACAATTCCAACATCCCTGAGAACTCTCATGTTCCTGCTGTGTTTGAGAGTCCAGACATTTTACCAGGATAGTTACTGGGGGCTAATGACCATCCTCTGTGACAGATTATTCCGTGGCACAGGATTATCCCATGAGGCAGAACAGATAGACTGGAGCCCAGAGACATGTTGCAACAGATAACAGGCCTGCTCGACATGAGCTTCTGCTGCTTGGACAGGTGGGCTTGGGCCCTCCAATATACCCTTGACATGGTGTGCCACATAACCCCAGCATGCTGTGCTCTGCACAAGTGGAGTGAGCAACATGAGGATGTGATGAGTGCTGGAGAACTGGAAGAGTGACAGCAGTTTTCCAAGGATGAAGATGAAGACATTCAGCAGGAGGAACATCACTTTCTACATGAAAGAGCACAGTTGCGTTGGGCACAACAAACCAAACAGAACTTAATTGACACTTGGTTCCAGTAGGTGAGAGCTGGTTGCAGTGACCAATCATCTACTTCAGAGTACTAACTATTCCATATGCAAGCAGTTTGCTTGTATTCTGGGAGAGAAATGAAGCTTCTGTTTGTTTGATTTCTGTTTGCTTTTGCTATTTGTAAATAAAAGTTACTCTTTTGAATCATTTGGAGTCTTCCCCGTGAGTGGTGGATATGCTGTGCTACAGTGGGCACTGGAGAAAGAGTAGCAGAGACTTAGAGAAGGCTGAATGATGAGATGTGGCAAAGGTCCAGTGGCCTGGTACTTAAGCAGCCATAGGCGTGGGAATGTGCAGTTGTGCGCACTAGGAGGTGTCAGCCATGCCACCAACATGCCATGAGAAGTGCTGGATTGAGGCTGTTGTGGCACTACGTTGACAGAAAACAGGCAACTCCTGACTGGGTGCACAGCCAAGATTCAAAGATGGCACTAGCACCAGGGGCGACAGGTTGTAGATATCCCGACTGCACCAAATTCTTGGTATTCGTAGAATCAGGCCAGCATCAGATGAGAGAAGCTCTATCGATGCGTGGGGTGGATAGTTTATGAGGCGGTTTTGCGGGAAAAGCGTGAAAAACTCACCAGCCCTCATGGAACTTAACAAAAATGGCACCAAGCCAAAGTATGGTAATATTCAAACATGTTAAGAGTCTAAATAGAAACCAAAACAACTGTGGATGCTGTAAATCAGGAATAAAAACAAAGTTGCTGGAAAAGCTCAGCAGGTCTGACAGCATCTGTGAAGGAGAAAACAATTCGGGTCTGGTGACCCTTCCTCAGAACTGATAGTGGCTGGGAAAATGTCAGTTTAAGAGTCTAAATGTTTGTAAAGTCCCTAAATGAAAGATGAGGAGCTATTCCTTGTGCTTACACCAAGTTCCTTCTGTGGAAGGGTCACCGGACCCGAAACATTAACTCTGATTTTTTCCTTCACGGATGCTGCCAGACCTGCTAAGCCTATCCAGCAACTTCTGTTTTTGTTCCTGATTTACAGCATCCGCAGTTCTTTTGGTTTTTATTTGCTTGGAACAATGTCAGGGGCAGAGGACAAAAAGGCCAGAAGGAGCGTGAGATGGAGAATTAAAATGGCAAGCAACTGGAAACTCAGGTCATCTGTGCAGTCTGAACTAAGATGCTCAGGGAAGCAATAACTCAATCTGTGTGGTCTCCCCCTGCACCCAATGTAAAGGAGAATACAGTTATTAGATTGAAATAAAGTTAGACATTCTGGGCGCATCCTGATTCAAACTCATTTTCCACACTTTGAACAATAATGACATGCTTGACAGCACATCAAAAAATCGTTTTATACACCACAACGTAAAAGAATTAGCATCATAGTTTGGAAGGAAATAAAAGGTTCCCTCATTCCAACCAATGCTCAAAAACAAAGTGTCATATCTCCAGAGATAGTAAGAACTGCAAATGTTGGAGTCAGAGTTAACTCAGCAGGCCAGGCAGCATCACAGGAGCATGAAAGTTGACATTTCGGCTTGGGATCCTTCTTCAGAAATGAGGGAGGGGGAAGGGAGTTCAGAAATAAATAGAGAGGAGGGGTGGGGCTGGGGAAGGTAGGTGGAATGATGATGGGTGAGTGCAGTTAGGGAGTGGTGGGGATTGGTCAGAGTGGTAGGAGAAGCGGATAGGTGGGAGAGAAGATGGACAGGTTATGTCAGGTCAAGGAGGCAGGGATGAAAGGGAAGGTTGGTCATGGGGAGACTTTTGAAACTCCATATCTCCAGTCAGTTCTGGGTGATAACGGCACACACTAAATACAAAACAATGAAACATTTTCAAGAACTAACATCTGATGCATCGCCTGCAGTCCCACTGACTGAGCTTGCTGTAGTCATACGTACTCACCAGGGAGTTGAGGTACATCGTACTGAATTGTGCGATCAACTTGATGCTCCACTGGACACGCTTGAGCATCAGTGAGACTGTAAAATAGACATTAATGCAAGACAACATTAAATCCTGTAATCCTGTTTGATGTACTTAAAACGGTGCAGAATCAAATGTGGTATTCAAATAAAAAGCAAATGTCCAATTATTTTCCAGTTTTACAATGAGTATAATTAAGTTGCATGTTACATCCACTAAGCAAAGGCAACGGAGTTGTTATGAGAAGAAAAACCTCTCCGAGGATGTTCAAATTGTAAGAGAAGTTCCAGCAAGTTGTTTCTTGAACTCAACAGCAGACATTTTCCGTCAACTATCATTCTTTTTACAAAAAAAATTAGGATATCAGACAATAGTTAACAATGTTGGCATTAAACATGCAGAATTAAATTACAGTGATGCAAAACTGCCATTACACTGTGCACCAGCATCTGTGCTGCAAAATTAAGTGCAGGCTAACTATTAATGCAAGGAGGCAAGGAAGATTCAAAGTTCAATTCCCCTTCTACACAGCATCATCAATCTTATTTAGGTTGGTTTTTAAGATGAACTGCAATTGCTAGCAAGAAAAATAAATATTTGGACCCCAACTGCAAAATAAAAGGATGCTGTTGCCAAGCAAAAGTAGGTCAGGAGACCTGGTGATGTTACCAACATATTTTCTGTCAAGGTTCACAATTGGACAAGTGGTCACTTGGTCAGGACACCAGAGGGCAGCCTGACCCAAGGAAATTTACTCGAGCACATCCCAGGAGAAGTGATGGGTGGAATAGCAAGGTTTTATTCACTGAAAAATAGTCTGGGCCTACAAAGCAAAGTCACAGTAGGATTAAAAGTGATTAATTACTAGTTTCCACAATGTATGTGGAGTTTCAAACGGAAACCATCTGTCGCAATTTTATGACAGGGTTCTAGACATATGAACATCTTGACTACTCGCTTTAGGACTTGGCTCCTGCTGGTTTTCCTGAGACTTTATTGCCGATAACGGTGAGCTACTGGTTTTAGAATAATAGAAATATTATAACCATGTAAAATATACCACCCAAATGCAGATTATTAAAATCCCTGTTTCAGGTCTGCATTTCTTAACATCCTAAATTTTTTTTGTTGTGGTTTTCTACCAACATTTACCATTGCGAGTCGCTACACCAATTCTTCAACAAGTTTCATAGTAAGAGGACAGCCTGAGCAACGAGCATGACGGAAAGAGGTACAAATAGAAAAGTGGGGCGGGAAATAAATGTGGAGAGGAGGAAATGCAAAACATTTTATTAAAAATTCACAGACAGAAGCTGCAGGCATGGACTGAGCCAGAGAATCTCAGATCCACTACAACATCAGGGCGATATGTCCGTTCCGTCTACTCACTCATTGCTCTTCCTGCTGTCACCTACAGTCAAGGTGTGACTATCTACCTCATCCTCCGTTGCCCTCTTCCCCCAAGACCCAGACCGGGAACTCTTCCTCTTACTTGTCTCCATCAAACTGTCGTGTTGCCAATTCTAACGGCAGCTCTTTGAGCACAAACTACACCAAACAACCTCGAAACGCGTTTCTTACAGCCAACCCTTGGCGGAGCTGCCTGTATGAAATCTGCTTAAGTGAAAATCGACAAACACTAACTTTAGAGTCTGTTTTGGATGGGGATTTAGCGGCAAGCGCTGCCTACGCCATTGTTTAAACCTTCTGAAACTTTCTGATCTTGCACTTTACAAAGACCTAGACTCTGAAGTTAGGGCGAAGTTACAATTTTAGCGGCGAAGCCGATTACTCTCAATCATTTGCTACTTTTTGATATTTCCGCAGCCCTAATCGAGGACATTTAGATAATATAAATGGGGAGAGATGGTCTCGTTAGCCTGGCAAACACTCCAGAATCTGCAGCAATTTAGACTGGTCGCTGGGTCAAAATCCAGGATACTGTTATTTTAGGGACAATAGATTTTTTTAAAAAAGAACTTTTTTGTTCATTGATGTTAGTTGAGAGAGAGTTGGGCATAGGCAAAAAGGCTTTGACTGATGGTGAAAAATCAGCTAATCGTCCGTTAAAGAACCTCTTCACTTTCTGTTTGGTGAATGGAGGGGGTGAAAGTGATGGGCCTTGTGAGAAAATCTCCAGCTATATGTTCACTCAGAGTTGTAAATTGCAAGTTTGTGAGTTCCTACTTTGGTGTATATAGAGATAATTATTATGCATTCAGTCTTTTTTACAGCAGTTAAATTACCAATTTAACAAGTACAGTTATCCCTCATAGCAAGATTCAACATTTACCAAGGCGTAGACTTCATGATCTGAATAAAGTAACTTACAGGTTATGGAGCTTACACACATTCCCAGATTGTAAGTTCACAAACACATCATAGTTATGCTCTGTTTTAGATTATTGTAGTCAGATCTTAATGCCATTAAGATGACAAATACTGCATCGGCAATGATACCCACATCAGATCAAAGTTTTAGAATTCTAATTCCCAACTCTTAATAAGAGGTGCTGTTGATTTTGCCACATACCTTCAGCTGAGCTGCAACTATTACAGCATTTTTTGACAGAGCTGCAAGCTTGGGCAGATCCTAGGCATGACACTTTTAGTCTTCAGCTTCAAAGTTGGTTGTTCTGCAACTCTCGTTTGCTTAATTTTAGAGAAGAATCGCAATTATTACAGTAGAGAAGGAGGCCTTATGGCCATTGGCTCCGGGACCATCTTGACCAGTACCAAATTCCTACCTTTTCCACATAATCCTGTACGTTGTTTCTATTTAAATAATCATACAATGTCCCCTTGAACATGTCAACAGAACCCACCTACCTCCAAAAGATTCCTAGGCAGTGAATAACAGATATCCGAACTAAAACATTTTCTCCCCTCACATTTACTTCTTTTACAAAACACTTAAAAACTGTGCCCTCTTCTTGATCCTCTTACAAGCAAACAGTTTCTCCCTATCTACTCTGTCTGGACCCCTCATGATTTTGTAAGCTTTTATTAAATCTCACCTCAGCCTCCTTCCAAAGAAACACTCACAGCTTCTCCCATCTATGCCCATGGAACAATTCTAGCAAATCCCTTATGCAGTTTCTCCAAAGCATCCTTCCTAAAGTGTGGCACCCACAACTGTAGACAGTACTCCAACTGAGGTCTAACCAGTAGTCTGCGTAAGTTCAACATGAGTAAATCTGTATGTATATTGTGTCATTCAAACTGTTAGACATCTCAAAACAGTTTACAGCAAATCAAGAATTGCTGGAAAGCCTCAGCAGGTCTGGCAGCATCTGTGGAGAGAAATCAGAGTTAATGTCAGAGTTAAATCAGAGAACTGATGTTCTAAGGAAGGGTCACTTGACCTGAAATGATAACTTTGAGTTCTCTCCATATACGCTGCTAGACTTGCTGAGTTTTTCCAGTAATTTCTGTCTTTGTTTCTGATTTCCAGCATGCGCCGTTCTTTCAGGGTTTCTTTTTTACAGCAAATCAAGTAGTTTGAAAAAGTAGTCAGCATTGTAATGTGAGTAAATAGTAACTGTAGAATGAGGAATTTGCTGGGCCATAGGATTACAGATTGTGTTTTAAAGAATTCTGTTGTTGCTAATGGCCCAGAATGCCTCATGGATGCCAGTTGTAAGTGCTGTACTGTTCTAAGCCTACCCATTGAGCACAGTGATAGTGTTGTACAACATAATTAATGGGATCCTCACTGTAAAAATGGGACTTGTCTCCACACCACATGCAGAGTTTGAGCTTTATAATGGGATTTGTTGCGTCTTATTGCTTCATTGTGTCACCCTTTACTATACTGAGCTCACATTGATGTTTAATGGTAAAGTTCATTTTTTTCTTTCCTACAATTTCTGACATCAGAGTTACATACAATGACCAGGTACAACCTTGATAGCCCAATATCTCTGTTTAAAGTTCAATTCGGGGAAGCCAAATTTTCTGAGATAAAAGGTACTGCAGATGCTGGAGAATCCGAGATAACAAGCATGGGGCTGGATGAACACAGCAGGTCAAGCAGCATCATAGGAGCAGGAAAACTCGACGTTTCGGGCCTAAACCCTTCATCAGAAATGGTATTTCTGATTTCTGATGAAGGTTTTAGGCCCGAAATGTCGAGTTTTCCTGCTCCTATGATGCTGCTTGACCTGCTGTGTTCATCCAGCCCCATGCTTGTTATCTCTTAAGCCAAATTTTCTTTCAGTTTGTCCTTGTCATTTGTAGTGAAACATTGATTTTGCCACAAGTCTAAAAATTTCTTTAGCCATCCGACTATTGGATTGTTTTATAATGTGATAGGTTTACATTATGATGCAGTGATCTATATCAATTATAAACAGGGTAAAGATGTGTTTTATTTGAAAAATTTGGCAACATTCCAAACAAAATACAGAGTGCTGGAGTATGTGTACTTGTTCAATGCAGTGAAAAATGCTTACTGTATAAATGTATGTTTCAATGACATCACCAGCAAAGAGGATGACTGTCGACTGCAGGATTATATCAATGCCTCACTTGTGTGTGTAAAACTATCAAATGAAATTTAATCCACAGACGTGTGAGGTTATGCATTACAGGATGGCAAACAAACCAAGGGAATAAAAGTGAGGCAGTGTCTATCTCCCATCCAAGTACTAACCAAGCAGTTTCAGGCCTGCTTTGTATTTGCGTTGAAGACCACCTGGGAATACCAGGTGCAGTAGCTTTGGGCCCTCCTGTCTTGCAGTGGTAGTGTCCCTACCTCTGGACCAGGAGTTCAAGTTCCCTCTGCTTCAGAGGTGTATAATAACATCTCTGAACAGGTTGATTAGGGGAAAAAAACAGCAATGTCTGCAAACATCCACAAATGCAAGTGCACAGTTATGTGGAAACATGCATACACACAATCCCAGACCCACTGGGGACAGGGTGAAGTCCTGTAGCTGGGTGAGGATAGATGAATAAGCGACAAGAAGACTATTTGCTAGATTTTACATACCTCCCACCTTCAAACTCGCCAGGGGAAGGTGTTAAGAACAGACCTGCATCTCTATGACAATAAATTCTACCATTTTGCCTACTTCTAATGTTAAGGTAGCTAGCCCATAGTTACCTTTTCTCTCATCTTCTCTCTTGTTAATTAGCAGTGTTATGTTTGTTACTTTCCTATTCACAGGATCAGTTCTGTAATGTGAAAGACCAAAACCAATGAATTCATAATAACTGCAGTTACCTCATTTAAAAAAACATATGATGCAGACCGTCAGGCCTGAGGGTTTTGTTTGTAACCACTTGGTTTCATTAATTCTCCAGCATTGTTTCATTATGTGTACTGATCTCCATACTTTCCCTTAAGGCTTCAATATTTCACTTCCGATTCTATGTGTCTACAACTATATTTCTGTTGCTTGTCCTCTAACCTCCAAGTCCCGTGTTTTGTCCTGGTGCTGTGTATGCTTTTATTTTTCATTGATCCTTTAGTTAAGATCAGAAGAAATAGGAACATGAGTAGGTCATTTGGTGCCTCAAGCCTGCTCCACCATTCAATAGCATCATTGCTGATTCAACATTCCTCATGTCAACTTTCCTGCCCTTTCCGTATAACCCTTGATTCCCCGACTGATTAAGAATCTATCTATACCAGCTTTAAATATACACAAGGACTCTGCTCCCACAGCTCTCTGTGGCAAGTAGTTCCAAAAAGACTCACGACCTTCTGAGAGAAGAAATTCTACCTCATCTCTGTCTTAAATTGGTACCTGTTTATTCTGAGACTATGCCCTCTGGTCCTAGAGTCCCCAGTGAGGGAAAACAGCCTCTCAACATTTACCCTGTCAAGACCCTTAAGAAACCTGTATGTTTCAATGAGATCACCTCTCATTCTTCTAAATTCCAGTGAGCAGAATCCTAACCTGTTTAACATTTACTCAAAAGACAATCCATCCATACCGGGGATCATCCTAGTGAACCTTCTCTGAACTGTCGTCGATGAAATAAGATCTTTCCTTAAATAAGATTAAAACTGCTCGCAGTACTTCAGAAGTGGTCTCACCAGCACCTTGTTCTGTTTTTTCCTTAAAGCTATAGTATTATCTGCTTTGTGTAACATTCTCTGCTTGCTGTGAATTTGTTACCTGTCTCTCTTTTTGCACTCTGACTCTCAATGCTTTTCCTTAAATTTACGCCATTTATCAATGGCACCCAGATCCTATCGCTTTTACTTCAGCTTCCCTGCTTGTCTTGTGTGCTACAACCTTTCTTCCAGTCTGGCTCAGGCGTGCGTCCCTCCAGCATTACAACTCCATCTGCACAGCTTAAGTACTCACTGCCCGAACCAGCTGATCTATCGGGTCAGCGGTACATGATCTGCTGCTGAGTATGCAATGGCCTAGTGGTATTATTGCTAGACTGTTAATCCAGAGACCCAGATAAAATTCTGGGGACCCAGGTTCAAATCCTGCCAAGACAGATGGTGGGATTTGAATTCAATGAATATCTGGAATTAAGAATCTTATGATGACAGTGAACCCATTGTCAGAAAAACCCATCTGGTTCACTGAGATAACAAGGTGTAGAGCTGGATGAACACAGCAGGCCAAGCAGCATCAGAGGAGCAGGAAAGCTGACGTTTCAGGCCTAGACCCTTCTTCAGAAATGGGGGAAGGGAAGGGGATTCTGAAATAAATAGGGAGAGAGGGGGAGGCGGATAGAAGATGGTTAAAGGAGAAGATAGGTGGAGAGGAGACAGACAGGTCAAAGAGGTGGGGTTGGAGCCAGTAAAGGTGAGTGTATATGGGGAGTTAGGGGGGGGATATGTCAGTCCAGGGAGGACGGACAGGTCAAGGAGGTGGGATGAGGCTAGTAGGTAGGAGGTAGGGGTGGGGCTTGAGGTGGGAGGAGTGGATAGGTGGGAGGAAGGACAGGTTAGGGAGGCGAGGACAAGCTGGGCTGGTTTTGGGATGCGGTCGGTGGAGGGGAGATTTTGAAGCTTGTGAAGTCCACATTGATACCATTGGGCTGCAGGGTTCCTGAGCGAAATATGAGACGCTGTTCCTGCAACCTTCGGGTGGCATTGCTGTGGCACAGCAGGAGGCCCAGAATGGACATGTCGTTCAAGGAGTGGGAGGAGGCGTTGAAATGGTTTGCGACTGGGAGGTGCAGTCGTTTGTCGTTAACCGAGCGTAGGTGTTCCACAAAGCGGTCCCCAAGTGGTCCCCAACCTTCAAAATCTCCCCTCCTCCGACCGCTTCCCAAACCAGCCCAGCATGTCCGCGCCTCCCTAACCTGTCCTTCCTCCCACCTCTCCACTCCTCCCACCTCAAGCCCCACCCCGATCTCCTACTGACTAGCCTCATCCCACCTCCTTGACCTGTCTGTCCTCCCTGGACTGACATATCCCCTCCCTAACTCCCCATTTACACTCACCTTTACTGGCTCCAACCCCACCTCTTTGACCTGTCTGTCTTCTCTCCACTTATCTTCTCCTTTATGCATCTTCTATCTGCCACCCCCTCTCTCCCTATTTATTTCAGAATCCCCTTCCCCTCCCCCATTTTTGAAGAAGGGTCTAGACCTGAAACGTCAGCCTTCCTGCTCCTCTGATGCTGCTTGGCCTGCTGTGTTCATCCAGCTCTACACCTTGTTATCTCAGATTCTCCAGCATCAGCAGTTCCTACTATCTCTGGTTCACTAATGTCCTTTACGGAAGGAAACTGCCATCCTTACCTGGTCTGGCCTACATGTGACTCCAGACCCACAGCAATGCAGATGACACTTAACTGTCCTCTGGGCAATTCGGGATGGGCAATAAAATGCTGCCTAGCCAGCGACGCCCTCATCCTGCGAACTAATTAAAGGAAAATGAAAGTGTCCTGTTACACAGAGTGGTGCAGCCACTCTCTCCCATATTCTACAAACCAATGTTCTCATATTTCTTACTGCACCACAGAAGCTGCTTTGAAAAGGCCAGCTGCCAAATTATCGGAACTAACAGAACCAAAAATAGTTAAATTTATTCTCTCATGTTTCATTGCACACGATGTTACGTTTTTATGATGGACAAAGGTAAAAATGTAAGTGAACTTCAAATTTACCTGAGCATTAAAGCAAAATTGTAGTACCAGAAATATTTTCATGTGTTAGCTGTTTGCCACTGCGAAACCTAACTATTATCTGCAACAAGCATGAGCAAATTATTTATACAACCATTGCAACAATTCAGATGGACAGTTTAATGTGCGTGGGGACCTATGACTGAAGATTAGATCGCGTAAGTGTTAAAGGAGTGGTGGAGTTGGAGGAGCAGGTGTTGGTGTTGATGGGGATATGTGAGATAATTAACAGGTTCAACCACAGAATCTGCTGTGAACCAAGACAGTGTGAAGGGGAGTGCAATACATTTGGAATGCCTTGCTGCTCTGATAAAATGTGTTTGCCAAAATGTCTGTGGTTTTACTTATTTGTGACTTTCATCCAGGTTCCAGCAGCAGCTGCTCAGGAGAACAGTGACATAATTCAGAAGGAAGGCAAATGCTGATTTCCCAAAAGATATCCAACACTGGAAACATCAATAATAACTGAATTGCCTGAAGCTGGAAATCAAGCAAATTAAATTGGGAGAAAATATCTGATAAGAGACCTCCCAGTTCAAATTGAGGCAAGTCACCTATACACATTGATATTCAGATTTCCAATGCTACGTATTTGTTAGCCATTTGTGAACAAAACACAACAATTCAATTAAGTCCAAGGATATCAAAAAGTGTAAAATATTACAAAAGTGCATTGTCAAGTATGTTAGCTTGAGTCATTATAGCATTTTTATTTCTGAGTCAGTAAGTCCCATGCTTTAAGAGCAGAATCAAAGCTCAGTTCATGGTGGTGCTGAGGATGTGCTGCTTTGTTGGAGATGCTGTCCTCCAGCTGAAATTTTAAACCGAGGTTTCTTCTGCCTGTTTGGATAATGTTAGAGGCTTTGCAACACTGCTTAATAAAGAACAGAGAATTCCTCCAATACCCAAGCTAACAATGCACCCTCAATCGAAAATCTAACTTGTTCCTTGGCAGTTGCACTGTTCACATCTTCAGCAGATCAGCTGAATGCCTTGGAAACTGAAAATTCGGTCAGGGTAAGATGCCTTTGCTTCATTCTGATTGCCTTGTCAAGATCTGTCCACCCTTACACGGCAAACCGCAAGCCTGAATTGGAGCACCTTCTCCTAAGTCCCTGTTGCAGCCCAACACAGAACTGAACCATAGAACAGTTACAGTATAGAAAGAAGCCCATTCAGCCTATTGTGCCTGCTTATTCATTGGCTGAATAAGCTAGCCAGCCAATCTAACTCCTTTTCCCTGGTCCATAGTCTCAGGGTGCAGACCCAGGTTCCTTTTTAAATGGGTTGAGGGTTCCTTTCTTAACCATCAAACCGAGCAGCAAATTCCAGACGCTCACCACCCTCTAAATGAAGAGATAGTAGGAACTGCAGATGCTGGAGAATCTGAGATAACAAGGTGTAGAGCTGGATGAACACAGCAGGCCAAGCAGCATCAGAGGAGCAGGAAAGCTGACGTTTCGGGCCTAGACCCTTCTTCAGAAATCTTCAGAAATTTCTGAATAACATCTTGTTATCTCACTCTCTTAATGAAAATGTTTTACCTCATGTTCCCACTAAACCTTCTACTAATTGCCTTAAATCTGTGCCCACTGGTAATTGAGCTCTCTGCTACAGGAAACAGGTCATCTCTGTGCACAACATCTAAGCCTCTCAATATTTCCTACACCTTGATTAAGTCAGCCCTCTGCTTCTTCTGTTTTAAGGAAAGCAATCCCAGACAATGCAATCTTCCCCTACAGCTGCCATTTTCATACCCGAGCAGCATTCTTGCCAATCTCCCCTGTGCTCTCTTTATGACAATTATGGCCATCCTATTACGTGAAATCTAGAACTGAACACAGAACACCAGCTGTGCCATAAATGGCCAAAAGCAATTTCTTATATACCTCCAGAATTACATCCTGGCTTTTTTTTTTCAATACCTCACCCAATGATAGAAAGCTGACTGCTTTGCCACCTTATCTATCTGTACTGTGACCCTCAGGGACCTGTGTCCTTGCACTCCAAGGTCTCCCTAGTGGTGTCTGGTACGCCCACAAATAGGACGTAGTGTTCTCCACAGGGTCACATGTGGGCTGCACCAGAGGGTCAGGTCTAACGAGCAGAATTACTTACTAGTTCAGTGGCATGGACAAGAAATGAGGCAGGGGAAGGTGAGCCTAGACAACTATTAAACGTACAGAGATACGTAAGGAAGGCAATGACTCAGATTTACTTGTCACAATTTCAAAATTTGCAGATGACACAATATTAAGAAATATTTTGAACCCTGAAGAAGTTATTGATAGACTTCTGGAGGGCATTGTCTGGTCCACTGACACATCTTGTAAGATTTAATATGGAGAAGTATAAAGTGATTCATTTTGTTAGGAAGGACAAGGAGAGGCAATATTAAATAAAGCATTCAATTCTAATTAGGGCACACAAATAGAGAGAGCTGGGGACATATGTGCATAACTCGTTGAAGGTCACAAAGCAGCTTGGGAAAGTGGTTAGAGAGGCCCTGGGACTCTGAGCTTTGTAAAGAGGGGCATCAAGTACAAAAGCAAGGAGGTGATGATAACCCTGTACAAAAAACTGGTTCAGCCTCAGTTGAGGATTGTGTTGAATGCTGGGCACCATAGTTTATCCAGAATGTGGAGGATTTAGAGAAGGTACAGAACAATTTATGAGAATGGTCCCAGGAAGAAAGAAAATGAAATACATGAAAAAGTTGGAGTCCTTCTCCTTGGCAAAGAGAAGGTTGAGAAGAGGTTCAAACAGATGTTCAAAATTATGAGGATCTAGACAGAGTAGTTACA
This sequence comes from Ginglymostoma cirratum, assembly GCA_024137785.1. Lineage (NCBI taxonomy): Eukaryota > Metazoa > Chordata > Chondrichthyes > Orectolobiformes > Ginglymostomatidae > Ginglymostoma > Ginglymostoma cirratum. The sequence continues at coordinate 732,404 of JAHRHZ010000082.1, forward strand.
GAGAAACTAGTGCCATTGGTAGAAGGGTAAAGAACAAAGGAAAACAGAAGTACAGTGAATAGCATAGGAACAACATAAAGTCATAGTCATAGAATCATAGAGATGTACAGCACGGAAACAGACCCTCAGTCCAATTCATCCAAGCCGACCAGATATCCTAAATTAATCTATTCCCATTTGCCAGCATTTGGCCCATATCCCTCTAAACCCTCCCTATTCATATACCTATCCAGATGCCTTTTAAATGTTGTAATCGTACCAGCCTCCACCACTTCCTCTGGCAGCTCATTCCACACACTCATCACCGTCTGTGTGAAAAAGTTGCCCCTTAGGTCCCTTTTAAATCTTTCCCCTCTCACCTAAAACCCATGCCCTCTAGTTTTGGACTGCCCACCCTGGGAAAAAGACCTTGGCTAGTTACCCTATCTCTTTCCCTCATGACTTTATAAACCTTTATAAGATCACCCCTCAGCCTCTGATGCTTCAGGGAAAAGAGCCCCAGTCTATTCAGCCTCTCCCTGTAGCTCAAACCCCACAACCCTGGCAACATTGTTGTAAATCTTTTCTGAACCATTTCTAGTTTCACAACATCCTGCCTACATCAGGGAGACCAGAATTGCACACAATATTCCAAAAGTAGCCTAACTAACGCCCTGTACTGCTGCAACATGACCTCACAGCTCCTGTACTCAATGCAGTAACCAATAAAAGGCAAGCATACCAAACACCTTGTTGGCTATCCTATCTACCTGCAACTCCACTTTCAAGCAACTATGAACCTGCACTCTAAGATCTCTTTGTTCAGCAACAGTCCCCACACCTTACCATTAAGTGTATAAGTCCACACACTGATTTGCCTTTCAAAATGCAGCACCTCACATTCGTCTGAGTTAAAGTCCATCTGCCACTCCGCAGCCCATTGGCCCATCTGATTAAGATCACATTGTACTCTGAGGTAACCTTCTTTGCTGTCCATTACACCTATAATTTTGGTGTCATCTGCAAGCTTACTAACTACACCTCCTACATTCACATCCAAATCATTTATATAAATGATGAAAAGCAGTGGAGCCAGCACTGATCCTGTGGTACACCACTGGTCACAGGCCTCCAGTCTGAAAAGTGACCCTCCACCACTGCCCTCTGTCTCCTATCTTTGAGCCAGTTCTGTATCCAAATGGATGGTCCTCCCTGTATTCCATGTGATCTAACCAGCGACATGATTTTTTTTTGTGTAGCAAGTGGTTGGGATTTGAAATGTATTGCCTGAGAATATGATGGAGGTAGATTCAATGATGGATTTCATACATGAATTCAATAAGAACTTGAAGGAAATGAAATTGAAGGCTACAAAGAAGGCACAGGGAAGTGGGATTAGTTAAGTGTTCTTGCAGGGTGTCAGTATGGACATAACTGACTAAGTAGCTTCCTTCCATACTGTATCTGTTCAATGATTGTGTTCTAAAGAAGGGTCGCTGGACCCAAAACATTGACTCTGCTTTCTCTCCACAGATGCTGCCAGGCCTGCTGAGTTTCTCTAGCAATTTCTGTTTTTGAGTGCAGTGATTATGTGTTGGTTATTACACTCAGTAAAATGGATCTCATCAAAGATGCATGTGGACCACATGAATGGTGTCCACAAGTGTCAAGCAGAATGGATTAAACCATTGACATAATCAGTGTTGATGGGGGATGGTTAGCATGACATAGTGGAACCTGGGCAATGAATCCCCTCACCAAAGCTAGCCAACTGATCTCATTCCCATTGGCCTAAGGTAGTTGTTTGCCAAAGATGCTCCCAATTTACTTTCCCTACCCACCAACCTCCAACACTGACAGACATACATTGGATATTTTCCCAGTACATCTGCTCAAATGGCTAACCAAGGAAATGCATGGTTAATGTCACAGTAGATCATCTTAGTGAAATCACAAAGGATATCACACTCTTGTGTAGTTTATAGTTTTAAAAGGATTTTAAAAATTCAGAGCAAGCCACAGGAGAGATTTGAGGGAAGAGATAGGGTAGATATGGCTGAGAGCTTTGTTATAGACATTAGGGCAGGGAGAGCTAGAAAATGTATGAAAAGAAAGAACTCACATTTATGCTAGTGTCTTCCTTGGCATCAGTACATAGCGAAGTGTTATTTTTTATTCCCATTGGGTTACTTTAAAAATGCAGGCATTATTGTTATGTAGACAAACCTAACAAATTTGTGAACAGAAATGTGCCTTTAACATTGAAGAGATTAATAAATTATCAGAATGTTAGAGCTGGAAGGCTCAAGGTGGGGCAAAGCCTGGGAGAGATCTCTATATAAGGGCAAAGATTTAACATTGAGGCATTCAGAAACAGACCAGAAAGTATTTGGTCGGAGTTGGAAGCAAGAGTGATCAGCTAGGTGAACACCCAAAGCTGGAAAATTACAAGATATTCATGGGCCCTGCAGTAGAAAGGCAGGTTAGATGGTAGATTAGATATGTATTCCAGTTGGAAAAAATGGGAGATTGTCAGCTTGTTAAGAAAGTGTAGCAATGGCAGTCCTGAAAAGGAAACAAACAGTATCACAGCAAAGTAGAATGTTGGTCACATCATGACCAGGAAAGGTGTTGTAATAGGAAGAGTAGGTATAGAAATTCATAGTCAGATAAATATATGCATCACGTAGGTGACAACACTGACAAGGGGAACTGGAATGTGTGTATTACAATCAAATCATTTAACATTGGAACCAAACTAATTACTGTAAATTAAACAGGAAGAAAGATAGTCACCCTAACACATGGAGAGGGATATCATGATTGTAATGCCTGCAAATGCTGGGAAGCCTCAGAATCTAGTGAAGGGCTAAAATTAGAGATGGGTCAGAGGGAGTTCTCTATGCAATGCAAAGCGAAGAGGGACCCCATTGATACTGTGGAGCCAAAAAAGATCAATAAACCTGAGATGAGACGATTTTCCTGCTTGGGTGTGTCAGAAACACCATTGTGGAATGCACACCATCAAGGGTGCCATGAGCAACACAAAGGGGCCCATTGATGAGGAATATACTCTGAATTAAAATGTTTAGATTTACAATACACTAACCAGAGATGTATCTGGAAGGTGTGAAACCCTATAATCGTTGTACATATCCTATAACCCCGTGATGCTTGACAAACCGACATGACCAATTAGACTTAATGATATACAGACTACAACTACTATTGGGGCAGCAGCATCTCAGAATGCTGTTTTTCCTGGCCCACCGATTCCCACAGCTTCCTAGACTACACCCCCTCTCGCCCACCCTCCAGCAAGAATGAGATCGGATACTCCCAATTCCTCTGCCTCCGCCGCATCTGCTCCCAAGATGGAGCGTTCCACTCCTGAACATCCCAGAGGTTTTCCTATTTCAAGGACTGTAACATCCCCCCCTCCGGTGATCGAAAATGCCTTCAACTGCATCTCTTGCATTTCCTGCACTTCTGCCCACACACACCCTTGCCCCAACAAAAACAAAGACAGAATCCTCCTTGTCCTCACATATCACCCCACCAACCTCTGCATCCAGCATATCATTCTCCGCCACCTACAATCCAACCCCACAACCGAAGAGATATTTCACTCCCAACCCCATCTGCCTTTTGTAGGGACTGTGCTCTCCACACTCACTCGTCCGCTCCACACTCCCTACTAGCCCCACCACCCCAGGCACCTTTCCCTTCAGGAAGTGCTACACCTGCCCCTACACCTCCCCCTCACCTCCATTCAAGGCACAAAACAAACATTCCACATCAGACAGAGGCAGTCAATGTGGCTGCCCCCAATGTGGCCTCCTCTACATCGGTGAGTCCAAGCGTAGACTCAGAGGCTGTTTCGTAGAACATCTGCACTTTGTATGCGACAAACCTTCTGGTCGCCAACCATTTCAACTCTCCCTCCCACTCCCTGGGTGACATGTCCACTCTGGGCCTACTACAGTGTCACAGTGACACCACCCGCAAACTGGAGGAGCAACATCTCATATTCCGCCTCGGGAGCCTACAGTCCGATGGCCTAAACAAGGATTTCATCAGTTTTAAAATCTCCCCAGTCCTTGCCTCATCCCATGTCCAACCCTCCCTCTCATCCCCACCTGCTTGACCTGACACAACCTGTCCATCTTCTCTCCCACCTTACAGCCTCACCCATCCCACTGACCAATCCCCACCACTCCCTATCTGCATTCACCTATCACCATCCCATCTACCTTCCCCAGCCTCACCCATCCTCTCTCTATTTATTTCCCATCTCCCTTCCCCCTCCCCATTTCTGAAGAAGGATCCCGACCTAAAACATCAACTTTCCTGCTCCTCTGATGCTACCTGGCCTGCAGTGTTCCTCCAGCTCCATACTGTGTTGTCTCTGACTCCAGCAACTGCAGTTCTTGCTATCTCTACACAATAAACCTGTTGTCTTGAACCTACAATCACCACTGTTTGTATCATTTTGGAATATATCAAAAGGTAATACTGAATTGGATCAAGAGGGGTTTGATGGATAAATTGTGGAACACGTGGGAGTTTAGTTTAAGATGAATACTGAAGGAGAACTTTAATATGATATTGACGTCATGCCCAGGACCTATTTTCTCCCTTGTTAAAGTTTTGCTTGTGTGCTGTAGGGTTAGAAATAAGCCTGTGCTTTGGAGGATGTTGACAAGAGAAGTCTGTCAGATCCGATCATTTGAAAACAGGTAATTATGTGAGCGTTAAGTGTATCATTCAGAATGTTTTGCCGCAGTTTTTATTTGTCATTTCCTCTGGGAAGACACTTCTTTGTGGTGTGTTGGGGGACAAAAGATCAAAGGTCTCTGCGGAAACTTCCAACAGACAGCTATTTCTAAATAAAGACATCTTCGCAGATTTGTTTTTAAACAAAAAGATTGTATTATTTTGTTTCGGAAAGGAAGATTATGAGACATCTTTCAATGAGATAGTGTGCAATACTATCTGGAGCCTGATTTGAATGCAAATGAATAAGAGATATTTCTCAATAAAAGCTAAAAGAACTGCGGATGCTAGAAATCAGAAAAAAAACCACAGAAATCTGTGGAGAGAAATCAGAATTAACATTTTGGGTTCAGTGACCCCTCCTCAGAGCTAATAGTGATTAGGAAAAAGAGAAATATTTCTCTACTTCTCCATTTCTCAACATATTTTTCCACTGTCCCACGATCGTAATTGTCTACTGATCTATGGAATCCAACCGATTGACCTGGGGGTTAATCCTCGGATCCCAAGCAGCAAACCTGAGGATGCCTGAAATCTTGCTCCTACCCATTAACTTTCTCATTATTTCCATGGAATTCAGGTGCATTCCATCTCATAATATACTGATGAGGTCCAGGAGCTGAAATGGGCTGGGCATTTTTTTTTACAAATCAATGCAGCCATGAGGAGATGACGTTGCACAGTTCATATTCCCCTGCCACAAATCTGGTCTTGATACTTATTATCGTGGGAGGCAAAGTCAATCCATAGCTGCTGCTTGACTGAAAAAGTACTTTTTTTTTCTTTAAACAGTGGCTAATTGCAGTTACATCGTCCACTTCATCTATTAAAATAATATTCCAAGGCCCTTCACAGGGTCTAAATTCTTCAAAATGGACACTGGACTTGAAGAAAAGACTCTAGTAGGGATGACAGAAGGCTAGCTAAAGACTTGATTTTTCCAAAGAGTCTTTGAAAAGGAGAAGTGAGTGAAAACGTAGGGGAGTTTAAGGAAAAAAAATTCCCAGAGATTGGGTCTCACACTGTCGAACACACAGCCACTAATGATGACAGAGGGTAGTACCATAAGCCACCAAAACAGAGCTCTTGAGGAGGTCGTAGGCTGGAGAAAATTATAGATATAGACCAGGGCAAGGTCATTAATAAATTTAAACATGAGGACGAGAATCCTAAATCAAAACATTGAAATCAGGAAGCCTTGCTCCAGCCTCCATAAGAATACAGTGGCTGCCCTCAGTTTGCCCCCTGTCTGTGAAATGTCTGTGTTTCTACAGCAGACCTCTCTCTAATGCTGGCTGCCTTTGACTTCCAGCCAAGCAGAATTCCTCTATTGGCCAAAAGGTCTGTTGCAGTTGGATTTTTATTGTGTTCCCTGGGGTGGTATAATGATGTTAAAACCTCAGAATGTCTCTGGATTCTACTCTTCTGGATTTCTGATGTCTAGCAAAGGTCTAAGTTGTTTTACATTGTTAAGAACATGTGGGCAGGAGTAGGCCATTCAGCCCTTGGAGACTGCCCTGCCATTCTGGGCCATGGCTGATCATCAACCTTAAGTCCACTTTTCCATGTTATCTTTAAATTACTTCATGCCATTTGTAGTTTTTTTAAAAATTCGTTAATGGGATGAGGGTGTCGCTGGTGAGGTAGCATCTATTGCCCAGAGGGCAGTTGAGAGTCAACCATATTACTGTGGGTCTGGAGTCACATGTAGGCCAGACCAAGTAAGGATTTTTTTTCCCCCCTAAAGCACATTAGTGAACCAGATGGTTTTTTCCCCAACAATTGACAATGGATTCATGGTCATCATTATTGAATTCCAATTCCACCACCTGTCATGGCAGGATTCAAACCTGGGTGCCCAGATTATCAGGTCTCTGGATTAACAGTCCAGCGATGGTACCATTAGGCCACCACCTCCACAGTATGTCTCTATATTGTAACATACATAATACTCAATTTGATTTTGGCCATCTAGATTTGTCCTATCTTTAATGGCAGCTATTGGAGTTACGATACACTGTGTCGCAGAATACCTGAGTGAGTGTTTGTGCCAGATTGTTCAACATACATTGGCTTCCTGATTTCTCTGTTCCTTGGGAAGATTCTGAACACTTTGAAGAAGGGAGTGGGGAGTGGATCAGTTATCACTCGGTTATTGCCATACATTTATGGGTAGATAGACCAACACTGGCAAAACTTCAAACTAAATTTCCATCCTGTCCACTTAACCAACTGCAGTGCATAGCATGGAAACATTTGAAGGAACAGAGAAAATAATAGAGTCAATTGAGCCCATTGCATAATGTCTCTTTTAAACATTAACCACTTGCACTTAACATTAACGTGCACTCGAGTGATCCAAAATGTTTATTATCAGGTTTACAGATAGGAGTAGGACTAAAAAGCCAAGTTAAAAAGGTAACAAATTTACATTCATATCCCAGTTTCACATCACTTAGATCTGCCAAAATTTCATTCTCTCAAAATATGAGCTTGGGAGTTCAGGAGAATTTTGAGACTTTTACGAAAACCATTGAATTAAAATTAGGTTTTATTGTCACATATACTGAAGTACAGGAGTACAGTGAAAAGTGTACAAGGTTGCCAAACTTGGTGCCATCTTACGTACAAAAGTATCTTGATACAACATCCTTTTTACAAAGGGACACAAGATAGCTTTGGCTGACAAGATTAAGGTGAATCCAAAGAGATTCTTTAAACGTATTAAAGGAAAAAGAATAACTGGAGAGAGAATAGGACCCCTCAAGGACCAAAGTGGACATGTACGTGTGGAACTGCAGTAGATGGGCGAGGTCCTCAATGAATATTTCTCCTCTGTGTTTACCGTGGAGAAAGACACAAAGACTGGCTCAGTGGTTAGCACTGCTACCTCACAGCACCAGGGATTCAATTCCACCCTCAGGCGACTGTCTGTGTGGAGTTTGCACATTCTCCCTGTGTTTGTGTGGGTTTCCTCCCACAGTCCAAAGATGTGCAGGCTAGGTGGATTTGCCATGCTAAATTGCCCATAGTGTTCAGGAATGTGTAGCTTAGGTGGGTTATAGGGGGATGGGTCTGGGTGAGATGCTCCAAGGGTCGGTGTGGACTTGTTGGGCCGAAGGGCCTGTTTCCATACTGTACGGATTCTATGATTCTATGACTTGAGAACTTGGGGAAGTTAGCAGTGATATCCTGGGGATAGTCTATATCGCTACAGAGGAGTTAGAAGTATTAGAATGTGTGAAGGTGTATAAATCTTCTGGTCCTGATGAGGTATGTCCAAGAACCCTGCAAGAGGCTAGAGAAGAAATTGCGGGGGCCCTGGCTGATCGATTCACATCATCGTTAGCCATGGGTGTGGTCCTGGAAGACCGGAGGGTAACGAATGTTGTGCCCTTATTCGAGAAGGGCTGCAAAGGAAAAACCTGGGAATTATAAGCTTACTGGTCTATCATCCGTGGTAGGTAAGTTACTTGAGAAGATTCTGAGGGGTAAGATACACATGCATTTAGAAAGATGGGGTTTGATTAGGAGTGGTCAGCATGACAAATTTGTTCGAGTTATTTGATGAAGTGACCAGGAAGGTTGATGAGGGCAGGATGGTAGATGTAGTCTACATGGATGTCAGTAAGGCCTTTGATAAGGTTCCGCACGGTAGGCTGCTCTGGAAGTTCGGATCACATGGAATCCAGGGAGAGCTGACAAGCTGGATACACAATTGGCTTGATGGTAGGAAGCAGAGAATAATTGTGGAAGGATGCTTATCTGACTGGAGGCCTGTCACTAGTGGTGTGCCTCAGGGTCATTGCTGAGCCCATTGCTGTTTGTTACCTATATCAATAATCTGGATGAGAATGTACGAGGCATGATGGTAAGTTTGCAGATGACACTTACATAGGCGGTATTGTAGACAGTGGGGAAAGTTATCAGAAATTGCAGCAGGATCTTGATCAGCTGGGTAAGTGGGCAAAGAAATGGCAAATGGAGTTTAATATAGATAAGTGTAAGGTATTGCATTTTGGAAAGTCAAATCAATGTAGGAGCTTCATGGTGAAAAATAGGGCCTTAACATGTGTAGTGGAACAGAGGGACCTTGGAGTTCAGGCGCATTGTTCCTTGAAAGTGGAGTAACAGGTAGACAGGGCAGTGAAAGAAGGCTTTTGGCACACTCGTCTTCATCAGTCAGGGTACTGAGTATAGAATTTGGCAAGTTATGTTGCCATTGTACAGGACATTGGTGAGGCCACACTGGGAGTATTGTGTTCAGTTTTGGTCACCTTGCTATAGGAAAGATGTTATTAAACTGGAAAGAATGCAGAAGAAATTTACAAGGATGTTGCCAGGACTCAAGGGACTGAGTTATAGGGAGAGGTTGGACAAGCTAGGACTTTTTTCTTTAGAACGTAGGAGACTGAGGGGGTATCATAGAAGTTTATAAGATCATGAGAGCATGGATAGGGTGAATGCACTCATTCTTTTCCCAGAGTTGGGGAATCGAGGACTAAAGGGCATCAGTTTAAGGTAAGAGGGGAAAGAATACATGGGAACCTGAGGGGCAACTTTCTTACTCAGAGGGTGGTACGCATATGGAATGAGCTAGCAGCGGAAGTGGTTGAAGTGGGTACGTTAACAACATTTAAAAGGCATTTGGATGAATACATGAATAGGAAAGGTTTAAAAGGGTATGGGCCAACTGCGGGGAAATGAGGTTAGTGTGGACGGACATTTTGGTCAGTATGGACCAGTTTGGGTGAAAGGACCTGACTCCGTGCTGTAGGACTGTATAACACTATGACTCTAAAAATACAAGCATAAACAAATGAATTAAAACATTCAACATTGTCTTAGTGTAAAGTAGAAAAATAAAGAAATGAAGTTACAGGTTAAACATTACAGTCCTTCTTAAGCCACGTGCCTGCGATGTTCCACACTGGGCTTTCCCCACGAGGGCTCACTCTCCCCCACACTGGGCTAAGTCCTGCCCAGACCTGCCAACCACTTTGTCTGCTTTGTCACTGACCGCCATGTGGAAGTGCCAGGCTTCACCAACAACTGGGCACAACAACAACCACAACCTGGGATCATGCTAACTGCAAACTCTTGCTCTGGGACCCCAACCGCTGCCACGGTCTGTCACCACTGCTGCCTCTATGACAGAGTCCTCTCCACAAGGTAAGTAAAAAAAACTAACTGAGTCAGGTTTCATCAAAATAAAAATGCTGTTATTAATTGAAACTGTGTTTTGGCAGATTACTTCCTCCTATTATTATTCCAGACTATGAATCCAGAATCCCTCAAAGAAAGAAATTATCATTAAGACAATGTCATTCCTGAGAATCTGACATGAAATGGGCAGCAAGTTGGCTTAGTGGTTAGCATTGCTGCTTCGCAGCGCAAGGGACCTGGGTTTGTTTCCACCTTCGGGTGATCGTCTGCGCGGAGTTTACACCATCTCCCCATTGTCTGTGTGGGTTTGCTCCAGTTTCCTCCCTAAGTCCAAAGATATGCAGGTTAAGTGGATTGGCCATGGGGAGTGCAAGGTTGAGGGATTGAGTGGGTCTGGGTGCTTTTCAGAGGGTCAACATGGACTTGATGGGCTGAATGGCCTGCATCCACATTGTCGTGCTCCTATAATAAATAACATGTATATATTGGAGTTTAAACAATATTGTTAATAACTCTGTTTAAATTGTTAACAACTAATTCATCTGTGTTACTATTATCAACCACAAATTTTCTCTCAATGCTTATAATATTGTTAATTGTGAATTAAAAGCCAATTTGCATTCAAGAAGTTCCAACTTGTGTTTGTGTAATGATTGGAAAGAACATTAAAAATTTTGCTTCTACCAAAATTTTCATAAATCCATACTAGCAAATGTTGCTTGACTCCCCTCCCAGTTTTGAATAACGTACTAAACTAGCTTTCAGAAACAAAGCCTCTTCATTTCAGAATATTCAGACGTAACATTAATTGTTTTCTTGGACTCATTGTTAGAGGACAGTTACTCACCATATTGTTTAAGGGACTGAGACTAAACGATGCCAGCATAAACTGCAGCTGCTTTTCTATCTAATCAGTTCCAACTTTTCACCTACTGAGGAATTATGAAGCTTTTTGGTTCTTCAGAAAAAAATGTACTTTACATCACACATTTAATCTAATATTTTGCAGCAATGTTTAATATTTTTCACCTAACTTAAAGTAAAAGTATTAACTGATAGAGTCATAGAGTTGTACAGGACAGAAACAAACCCATCAGTCCAACCTGTTCGTGCCGACCAGACGTCCTAAATTAGTCTCGTCCCATTTGCCAGCATTTGTCATACCTCTCTTAAACCCTTCCTAATCATGTCCCATCCAGCTGTCTTTTAAATGTTGTAACTGTATGAGCCTCCACCACTTCCTCTGGCAGCTCATTCCTTACTCACACCACCTTCTGTGTGAAAAAGTTGCACCCAGGTCTCACCTTAAACCCATGGCCTCTAATTTTGGACTCACCCCCCACCCTGGGAAAAAGACCTTGGTTATTCACTCTATCTGTCATATTGGCATAAGATACTTATATTGTCTTTGGCCTGGGGACAATATACCAAATGGGAACTTTTGCCAAAGTACAGGCGTAGACCATTCAGCCCCTTGGGTTTGTTCACCATTCAACTAAATTCTTAAAGGTCTAGAGCCTAAATCCATTCCCCACTGCCAAATTTCAGCAATGCACTTTGGAAATATTCTGATAGAATAGTAATTTGTATGAGAAATTGAAAGTTAGGAAAGGTGAATCAGTAGAAAGGTACCACCTTCCTCTTTAAAAGTTACGTTCTTGGTTGTTAAGTTTGATAAAATCTGTCTAAACATAGATAAGACAGGGAATCTAAATTCTCAGGTTTATCTCCCTTCTCATTTATAGGAGTCCCAGATGAGCTGATTGAAAAAGACAAAGACTTGAAAAGTATCACAGAAATAGTCCAGAATGAAAATGACTTTAAATCACAATTCTAACTGGAAGTAATGTGATTCACAATGAATTTACCATTGGGCAGGAAACTGAATTCGCAACAATTGCAGGGAACAAGATCCAGGTATGATCAGCAGACTCCTCATCACCATAATTACACAGAGGGTTTATTTCCTGCAGGCTCGATCATAAAATTTACAGTACAACAGGAGGCCATTCAACCCTTCGTATTTGTACTGGTTCCCAAAAGATCTACACAGCTAGTCTCATTCTCCAGCCCTATCTCCATAGCATTCTAAATTAATCACTGCTCTCTTTTGAAACTTCCTGTGGAATCTACTCTCCCAGGCAGCACATTCCAAATCCTAACAACTCTCTGAGTAAAGAAGTTTCTCCTCATCTCCTCCGAGCTGCCTTGCTGATTAAATTGAATTGTGACCCTTAGTTACTGACAAAAAAAACTAGTAGAATCAGAATATCCTTCTTTACCCTGCCAAAATTGCTTCTGATTTTGAATACCTCAATAAAGTCACCTGTTAATCTTCTCTGCTCCAAGGTGAATAGTCATAGCCATAGAGATGTACAGCATAGAAACCGACCCTTCGGTCCAACTTGTCCATGCCAACCAGACATCCTCAATAAATCTAGCCCCGTTTGCCAGCATTTGGCCCATATCCCTCTAAACTCTTCCTATTCATATACCCATCCAGATACCTTTCAAATATTGTAATTGTACCAACCTCCACCACTTCCTCTGTCAGCTCATTTCATACACACACCACCTTCTGCGTGAAAAAGTTGTGCCTTAGGTCCTTTTTAAATCATTCCCCTTTCACCCTAAATCTCATCCTCTAGTTTTGGACTCCCACACCCTGGGGAAAAGACCTTGTCTATTTACCCTATCCGTGCCCCTGATGAATTTATAGACCTCTATAAGGTCATGCCTCAGCCTCTGACGCTCCAGGGAAAAGAGCCCCAGCCTAATCAGTCTCTCCCTATAGCTTAAACCCTCCCACCTCAGCAACATCCTTGTAAGTCTTTTCTGAGCCCTTTCTAGTTTCACAACATCCTGCCTATAGCAGGTAGTCATTAGAGCTCAGACCCTCCAACCAAGCCCAATATCTCTAATCTTTCCTTGTATCTAAAATCCCTCATTCCTTGCATCCTTATAGTAAATCTCCTTTGAACTTTCTTCGGGCCTTTAACATCCTTCCTTAAATAAGTTGCCCAGAAATGAACTCAATACTCCAAATGTGGTCTGGTCAATGATTTTTAGAGGTGTAGTATCACCTTCCTTGCTTTTATATTCTATACCTCTATTTATAAACCCAAGATCCTATAAGCCTTCTTGACAACTATTTCAACTTGCTTGGCCACCTTCAGAGAATTATGCACATGAACCCTGAGGTATCTCTGCTCCTGTTCACCCCGCAAAGCTGTACCATTGCAACTATTTTTTTCTCCATGTTTCTTGTGCCAAAATGCATTAATTCACATTTCATAGGACATAGAATCCTTACAGTGTGGAAACAGGCCCTTCAGCCCAACAAGTCCACACCGACCCTTGGAGCATCCCACCCAGACCCATCCCCCTATAACCCACCTAAGCTACACATCCCTGAACACTACGGGCAATTTAGCATGGCAAATCCACCTAGCCTGCACATCTTTGGACTGTGGGAGGAAACCGGAGCACCTGGAGGAAACCCACGCAGACACAAGGAGAATGTGCAAACTCCACACAGACAGTCACCCAAGGGTGGAATCGAACCCGGGTCCCTGGTGCAGTGAGGCAGCAGTGTTAACCACTGAGCGACGATGCCACCCCAATGCAATTTCTTTGCATTGAAATTCATCTGCCAGGTGTCTGCCCATTTGACCAACTTGTCACTATCCCTCAGAAATCACTCACTATCATCCCCACAATTCACTACTCTCCCTAACACATTATCATTTGAAAATGTGGAAAGTTTGCCCTCAATATCCATCCCTAAATTCTGCTTAAGGAAATCAGAAAAAGCAAGGATCCCATTACTGATCCCTGGGGAACACTCCTTTCAACTCGTCTCCAATCTGAGAACTGCAATCTATACTTACCCTCTTTTTCCTGTCTTTTAACTAACTTTTAATCCATGCTCCCAAGGATCCACTGACCCCAAACATTTTTAATTTTCTAACCCATCTGCCATGTGGCCACCATATCAAATGCTTTCTGTAAGTCCAATATACGACACCCACAACACTACCCCCGTCCACTGCCTGTTTCACTTCTTCAAAGAGTTCAATTAAATTTGTCCAAAATGATCTGCCCTTGACAAAGTCAAGTTGACTATCAAGTGTTAGCATATTTTTGTGTAAATGTATATTTATCCTGTATTATGGCCTTCTTCAGTTTTGCCACTAAAGACATCAAGCTGACAGGTCTGTAGTTTCCTGGATTATCATTTACCTGTTTCTTAAACAACACTGTCACATTTGCAATCCTCCAGGACCCCAGGACTAATCCTGTGTTCGGACAGGCCTGAAAAATTCTGTCAATGGCTCCACAATTTGTTCCTTTACCTCTCTTAGCAATCTAGAATGCATCCCATCTGGGCCTGGCAATCTCTATACCTGGATCTCCTCTGCACCCCTTCCAGTGTAATCACATCTTTCTTATAGTGTGGTGACCAGAACGAGTTACACTACTCCAGCTGTGCCCAACCAAAGTTTAGACCAGATCAGGCAAGAATAGCAGATCTCCTTTCCTAAAGGACATTAATGAACCAAATGGGTTTTTATAACTATCGATGGAGATGAGCTGTCAATTCTAGATTTTTATTACCTTGGCCAGATTTGAACCCATGTCATAAAGCATTGGTTTTGTCACTCTGACATTGGCCCCAAAGGCCAGTGGATTATTAATCCAATGACATACTACTAGATGATCATCTCCCCAGAATTGCCTGACAATTGATTCACTGCAACTTTGACGATTATTAAATAGCTAGCAGCTGAAGAACCTGACTGAAACAATCTTTCAGCTCTTTTTCAACTAAATCAAAATCCTGATTATGTAATTCAAGCCTCAATTGTAATTTTAAGGAAACATAAATAACACTTGTGACGTGCATGCACCCTGGCGTATAAACTGACTATGAAATAACAAGAAACTTTTTTTTGGAGTGGGGGTTCTACGAAAAGACTGTGGCTGATGTGGTCTGGTGTACCCATTCGTTAACAATTGCTGCTTCCACTTGACCGTCACCCATCTGGGGGCCTGTACCAACCCCTTACTTGTTGTACATTTATGAAGTCAGCCTCACCTGCGAAATTCAAACAAGGCCCTAGCCTCAATGTCATTGCTGTCTCTTTGCCGTCAGAATGTGCAGCTTGTTGTCTGTCCAAGAGGTAAAACTGAGCCAAAGTAAGTCATATATATATATTAAAGCTTATTGCACTTGTGAGGTTTATAAAAATGTTATTTTTTGGACTATGTCTTCAATTTAAGGTAAATTGAAGGGGATTGTGTGACCTATTTTGTCTGCCACTGTCTAGGTTAAAGGAATAAGACAAAGAAGTGTGAATGCTGAAGATCTGAAACATGACAGAAATTCCTGGAGGAACTCAGCAGGTCAAGCAGCATCTGTGGAGAGAGAGCAGAGTTGACATTCTGAAGAAGGGTCACCGGACTCAAAACTTTAACTCTGCCTTCGTTCCACAGATGCTGTCAGACCTGCTGAGTTTCTCTGTTTTTATCTAGGAGAAGGAAAGCAGCTATAGGGAGCCAGACACTATGGTTCCCTGTGCAGGAATATGAGTGTAAGTTTGTGCTCGATTTGAAAAGACCAAATTCATGAGGAGTTAAAATGAAGCTGTAAGATTCGATTACATGACACCAGAAAAGGCACTTTCAGGGAAAACCTATTGCTGTCTCACTAAGAGAAAAGTGCTAAGATTGAAAGTTCCCAGCTGAGAAAGGAAAATACAAAGTGAGCCTTCAGGAGCAAAGAATCACCTTGGACCAATTCCAAGAAATTGGATGCTTTCTTAAAGAACGTATATCTGTGGAATGTGTCTTCAGTTGTGCTAAAACAAAAAGAGGTTATTCAGTTTTGTGCTTTGAAATATATATTGTCAACAAAGATAATGTTTAAGAAATAGCGCTTTTAGTCTTTTATTTCAGTCAAAGTCTTAAAGATGAAATATTATTGTGTCATCCTTTCAGCCATTAACTAAAACTTTAAATTTCTTTTTAAAGTTATCAACATCTATGGAGATCACAATAAGTTCTACATGGGTATTGAAGAACAAATATGAAAATCTAGTATTCTGCTTTACTTCAGTCTGTGTGACCTTGGGTGGTGCAAAGAAGTTGACAGTCAAGCTAAATTAAATAAAGTCAGTCAGTGAGCTGAGAGAAAACAAATTGGTTGATATAAGTGCTTTTTTATGCTTTTCTCTTTAGAACTTGTATTGTGTCAGCTCCTGCAATCTAATGATTCCACACTGAGTCGAAACTTTAAATGCCAAAGAAATAGTAGCTAAGTTGTCAATTCAAACCCTGCTTTAAAATCTGTTCCCATAAATGTCACCTTCTAGCAATTTTACAACAGCAGTTGGTTTTAGGCATCCATTTCATGCATTAAACATTAAAGCAAGGTGCTCTCTGAATCTTCTGACAGATGAAGACATAGTCTTTACCAGTTACATTCCGAGTGCCTGATTAAAGCATGTTCCGAAATAACTGCAAAAGCTGAAATTCATCCAGGCACTGGTAGATATTCATTCAGGAAATAAATATCTCCCTGGACACACTGATAATCATCTGCAAGTCAAAAAGTACAGAAATCCAACAGGTCGACCAATCTAAAAGTTTTATTGAAGAACAAATGATAGCAAAGGAAATTTGTGCGATATTGCAACAGAAGTTCCCTTAAACATTGCCTTTATAGTGAAACTGCCTCTTTGTAGCTTGCAGTTACCAACAAATGTTACATGCAACGTATTCATTATTCAGGTTGAAACCTGCCTTAGTGAAGACAATCTATTTGTAAAGTGTACTGAAAATAAAGCAAAGGGTCTTCTAACCAGAAGTTTTGCTGCAATTATCATGTGTAGTATTTTGTTCTATTTTGAAAAACTTCAGTGATTATATATTTTTGTTCTTTCACATATTCCCTATTGCTGACCTCACCTACCAGAGAATCAATAAAAGAATTTTACAAAGCTGATCCTTCACTGAGAATGTGTGTCTTGCCTGAGTTGTTTCCAATAAAACATATATGTAATAACAAAATTGTCACACTTTCTATTTTGTAAAAGCAATTCTACAACTTACATTACAGTGATCGTTTTTGTTGCGCTTCACTGCAGAGTACAAAAATATACATAATTTCAAATATAATGGCATGAAGTAATACAAACATGTATCAGTTTTCATCTCTCTGGGGTTCAAAGTTGTGATGCCTGGAGCAGAGGGGTAAAGAGAGAGGAAGAACGGAACGGTTGGGAGGGAAAAGAGAAAAACAATTTGTGAAAAGTACAGAGGTAGGTGGAAAAGGGGGAATGGTGCAGATAGAGTCAACAAAGAGATAAAGATAGAAAGTTCCTTTACACTTTATATCTCTTTATATCTGTTGCCTTTCCAATGCATATCTCCTTTCCAAATGTCTGTGTTCCTGTCAAGCAACACAACTGCAATGCCATTTATGTCTTACGTTTATATCTTTACACTGATTAGGATGATACCTGTCATTTATTAAAAATTGAACACTTCAGAATTTGAGAAGTGTTAGCATAAAGTATGACCTCGCCATGCTATTAAAATATGCACTCTTCTGCTCAGCAATGCACCATTGACCTTGGAAGACCATCCATTTACATTATTGATTTTTTTCACTGCCAAGACAAAACAACTTTGAAAACTCTCTCTGATACTGGAGCTTACTTGTCCTGTGCACACATACCCATTGGGGTTGGGATTCCAAATGTCACCATTTGCAGTCAGCAAAGCAAGAGAGTTTCATCTCATCAGTCTTTTCTGACTCCAAACACACAGTTTTTAAAAAATCAAACATGTCCCCTAACCCATCAAATGACATTGAGCAGGGACGTAACCGAATATCAAAAAAAGGAGTGTGAAGACCATTTCTAGAACTTCACAGAATGGGATATAATCACATCTAATAAAAGTTGGGATATATGTGCATGTCTTAACTCTGCAATGATTAAACCAATGCCATCCATTCCCTTTTCATAACGTATTTAGCTTAAATCATAATTGATTACCCAATTATCAGTAATCAAGTGTTACCAATTAGTCACAATTTTCTAATGTTCCTATTGGTTTGATTGATTTTCTGGGACTAGATGGTTTTCCAGGACTTTTCTAAGCTTCATATTGCCTTTTATGTTGCTGGTCCTGTGCCTTCAATGACCTTTCAACCCAAATCCTCCCCTCCCATTTGCATTCTTCCCCTTTATATGACTGTTAATGTCTCCACCTTACATCCCAAGCCAATGGCTTTGCAAATCGTCATACCGTTGTTGGCAATACCCTCTGCCGATGTTGAGGTCCGAGTGGCTGTCTCTTGTGAAAACCACTCCACTGTCACAGCTTTCCATCCCCTTCTACTTTCTATAAGATCCCACCCTCCTGTCTGGAATCACCCCCTTCACTATAATAATTCCCTTAGTGACCCAATACAATGACACCCCTAATCCCAAACCTGAGCTTCCTACTTTTGACTGGGTTCCATGGACAGTGTCTGAAAAGCCCCTGATTGTTAACATCTAAACCCCAAGGTGGTAGCCATGCCCACTCTTGACTGACTTGGCAAGAGAACTCAGAGAACGAATGGCCCAACTCTCAACTAATGACTCTACTGCACCCCAACTGACATACCTGTAATCCCTGAACTGTGAACTTGACTGGCAAGACTGACCATGGCCCAATCACTGGACTGTGAGGGCACGGATCCACAAACAGTGGTACAATCAAGACCCTGACTGGTTGCAGCCAATCTCCAACATCCGCAGTTCTTGCTATCTCTCATGATGTATGTGGTTTGGCAATGCCCACTTGCGTGGACAAAGGGTGGAGGAGGATGGTGTCCATGGAATGTGCAAAGACATTACAATGATGGTGGAGTTGTCTGAGTGCCCAGCTAACTGGCCAAGTAAGCACTGTAATTTTCAGGTCAGGAATTACACTGTGTGGGTGCACGGGAGAGGGGGTGTTGTGGAGAAATGAGGTGAAGTTTGTTAATGATGAGATGTAAATGCATGGAATTAAGGTAGTCAGCACTCCTACTGAGATTCTCACCTTGCCTTTTGTGTCCTGAAGGGAAAATCAGAAATGTTTTCCTCGAATCAAAGATCTGATTTTTCTATGCTCATGCTATGTTCCCAACTTTATTGCTGCTCAAAGGAGTGGAAAATTCTGCACCAAGTGTGTTAACCAATTTTGCATCATCATTAAATAAGTTTTGTTTACAATAAATCAATAATTTTCTGCTTAGTAAAGTAACCTGGTTCATTGTCTTTTTATTTTAAGTCTAATATCAAATTTGATTCAATTGACCGTATCAGGAACCACAACAAACAATTAAATTTATGTTGTCATCCATGAAGTATGGAACTGGAGAAAGACAGTGCTCTCTCCCATCTCAGTCACAACAGTTTTAACATTAATGCATTGATGCAATTTATGTCAAACAGCATAATTGCTTGGAAAATGTTCTATCATTTATGAGTGAGGTTGCATTGTGGTTCACAGCACCAGCGACCCAGGTTTGATCCCACCTTTGGGCAATTGTCCGCGTAGAGTTTGCACTTTCTCCCCATTGTTTGCATGGGTTTCCTGCTAAAGCCCAAAGATATGCAGGTTAGATGGATTGGCCATGCTAAATTGCCCATTAGTGTCCAAGGATTTGCAGGCTAGGTGGATTAGCCATGGGGAAATGCGAGATCACAGGGATAGAATAGGGGTGTGGGTCTGGGTGGGATGCACTTCAGAGTGTAGGTGTGGACTGGATGGGCCAAATGGCCTGTTTCCACACTGTAGGGATTCTATGCATATATTGACAATGATGCGTGTCCGTTTTTGATCTTTTGTTTTACATACAGGAAAAAAGAATGTCTGCTCTAAGATTCTATGACTATCATTTAAGTTTCCATTGTAATCATCTTTAATTATGATGAGGGTATCAATGAAAACCTGTAATAATAATGTTATAGGGTAATTTTTAACCTAATCTGCCCCAGTGGGACATGGGCAGTTTGAACATTGATTTGGCAACCCGTCAAATTTTACTCAAAGTCAAAGGATGCTAAGATTTGGAACAATGTAAAATTTATATCCAACCTGGTCCAGCCATCTTAGGTTGTGATAGCTCTAAATGGCTGCTGTTTTTGTTTTAAATGTCTTGTGCGCAGAATTATTTTCTTTGGCAGTTGCTTCTGCATGCTATGCATAGACAGTAAGGAATATTCAGGCAGTAAATCTTTACAGCCCTCACTAACAATGGTTTTTTTAAGTCTATTGTCTCATTTCAGCTTAGAAGACAGGTGCACTTGTTCTTGCTTCACAATAGAATGAGCATCTCACTAAAACCACAATAAGGATACAATAAAGGGTCTAGACATATTTTAACAGAAAGAAGATATTGCTGTGTGCTTTTCAAAAAATTCCATTTCTACTAAAATCCTCCATTCATATTTGTGCCAAACAGCTTGGAAAGAAAATCACTCACCAAAAATATTTAATTTAGAACATTTATCAACGAAAGGAATATTGTATTCTTGGCCTTCAGTTTGTGATTATATACCTTCCAACTTCCTCCTAAGTCCACATGGTCTCCAACAGAATTCTGAAGGCATGATAAATGGAGTTGAGTTGATTTAATCTAATCATGACCTTCAACATTTGACATTTCCTCTTTTGTAAACTATTGACATCAAGGTATCCATTGTCAATTTGCTGAACAGATGCAGCTTCCTATTCTTGACAAGGACCAATCATTCTTGCAAGTACAAGAAACTAATGGATAATATCCCTAGGTTACTGCCATGAACTAATCTGTAATTTGCAAACCAACTAAAAATAATTTAAACAACTTTGGCTCAGTAAGAAGGAAGATGAGCAGTAGCAGAACCAAGTACGCAGTGGGTGGAATCTTATTTTTGAAGACTAAGTGTGGACGCAGGTATAAAAGCAGAAGGGATTTCCAATTCAGAAAGCAGGTCAGGTTTTCCAATGCAATAAATGCTCTTCTCAGTTCATCACATATTCATGCACAAGGAGAACTAACGGGTTTTATGGGCAGGTAGCTGGGGAGCTCTGAATTCCAGCAGGACCTATCAGGCTTCAATTTCCAGGTGTCATATTTAAAAGACACTGGGACAGAACACTCTGCAGCCCAGAGGCATCATTCAATCTCAGTGCTCACACCCACTCGGACATTGGGAAACTGCCGATTGACAACCCCATGCTTTAGCGATGCCTCCCTAAAGGTTCCCCTACAGGCTGTCCAGGATAGAAATTATATGTTGTTTCCAAGGTACGACAAGAAGAGACTATCTTGACTGACCAAGGCATCCTAGACTGAGATGGTTACAGTGCCCATGGGAGCAGTCAACAGAAACTGGATCAAGTGCCGTGAGAGGATTAATGATGTACTGAGTGCAGGCTGGATCATGTGTTGTTGTCTACTCTATGCTTCATGTCCCTGTTAGTAAAAGAGTTACAACACTCAGTAGGTCACAAGCCATCAGTTCACTGACTATTCATCACAACTAGGAGAACCCTGACCTCTGGTAACTTTTCACCAAAGGCTTTGAAAGGACAAGGTACAACCAGAAAAGATCTCTTTGGAACAAATACCTTACGGAACACTCTTTCACAACACTGAATTAGCTTTCAATCAGATTCTTTTAACTCCTACTTGCCCATATCACATTAAATTAATGCATAGACAATTATAGTTCTGGAGATTCACACCTCAATCTCTATCTCATAATGCAGGCAACGTACTCAAAATGCATGAGCGGTTACTGATGGCAATGACTCCAAATGTTTCTGTCCTTATACTTGAGATAAACTCCTTACCCCCTTTCAGGAACAGGCTGGAGAGCAGGCAGCTGAGCAAAGGGGAACATGCCTACACTGAAGGGGAGATTGGAATCCACAGCCATCCAGAAGAACACCTCAAAATAGCTACTCTCAACTGACATCAAGCCATCACGTTTCAATAAAGCCTTGGGTAAGTGTGGTGGCTCGAAGCACTAACAAATCTTTATGTTTCTCTCTGCAGTCTCCGTATCCCAGTCTCAAGCCAGCTCAAAGAGAATCAGCTGCCAGGCCCAACTCTAACATCCCTGCACAGCATACGTTGTAGGAGGCACAGTCAGCACCATCAAGGCCTTCCTCCCCACCCTCCACCAGTGCAGAAATATTCACCTTGGTGGCTAATCCATCTTGAGTAGGCTTGCGGCAAGCAAGGACATGGCTGCTACAGGTACCAGTGATTGTGGTTAGAGTAGACAGAAGGGCCATATCAGTCAATATCTGCTGGATATACACTTGGACCAACTCCCTCAATCCCACAGCAGGTTGGAGCCCTCTAAGTTCAGGCTCAACAAATTATAGCTGCTAGTCATGTGCAGCAAGGCATCAGAGCGGTCAGCAACACTCCATAATCTTAGCCGTGGCACCAAGATGTAGCAGTAAGAAAAGGAGGGGGTGACACAACATTGAAATCACTTTGGCTGCATGGGGGTTAACTTTCTGTCAGCACTAGAATGAAACCAATCCAGTGCTTTGTGCTAAATTCCTGTGGTCTTCAGACTGTTCCTGTTTTCCTTGTAAATTACCTTGAGGGGTATTGATTACCCTAGATTGTCTCATGCATACTATGTGAAATAGTACAAAGACTACCAAACCTCTTATTCACTATTATCCTCTGGGAGGAACATAACCTCTGTAAAGTGAGACGCTAAGCCAAATGGTTGGGTTTTGGCAGTAGATCTGCATAGTTCAAGCCTTCTACCTCTTAGTGATGAATAATGCCCTTTGCAAATTTGAGTCATACAAGTGCAGGCCTCATGTATGCCTGCAGAATTCCATACTGATACTCGAGCCAGAAAATTATACAGGAAGGTATTGACACCAGGGGTACATACTAACTTACAATCAATGGAAACCAAAGTATCTTAATGTTTTAACATCTAAGAATCAATAATTCCCTGGAGGGCAGGAACACCTCAAACAACAATTAACCAATACATCCAAGATGTCCTCAAATGTTTGTCCAAATTCCTTCAGCCTCAAATCAAGGCACTATTATGTTTTTGCAGATCTGCCTGCCTTGTCTCACTACTGGTCTGGCTTCCTCAGCATCCTCATTATCAACATTGACTCCCTCAGCATCTCCATTAAATTCTCCTTCTTTCTCATCTGAGGAGGCAGGAGGCTTCTCTACCTTCACCCCTTCTAATTTCTCACCTGTGCACCCTGTGTGATGTTTCCTTTCCGAAAGCTGACATATGCAAGACATTTGTGTCCTCTATTGATATCATGTTTATTTGCACGTGGGATAGCACAATGTGATTCTCTTTCAATTATCCTCTACAATGCAGCCCTGCGACCTTAGAATATAGAGCCTGCAAAATGGTCTCATGCTAATGTTTGCAACTTTCATAGACACAAGCCTGAGTGGTCATGAACATGTGAAAGTGCCATAACCAGCCCCTAGCACCATCAACCAGTAATAGTTAGACGCCCTTCTTGTTGGAGGTTGATGAATAATGGAACACTGTTGCAAGGTGGCTGAATGCATCCTCAAGCTCTTAATCCTTTTTATTTTGCATTGAGTACTTCTGTTTCGAGCAAAGGTCTTAACCGACTGCTGAGACGATAGTATTATTAGGTTCAGTTTCAATTCCCACAGTTGGGTATGCTTGTGCTGCGCAGGAACATGTGCAAACAAATCCGCAACCTCTCCCATACGTACTGTGCTTTTTCCATGACACCTTATTTTGAAGACTGAATTAGAGGAAGATGGTGGTAACAAACATTTTGCCATTCATCCTCTACCCTCCCCCTCAAAAATACTTTATCCCGATTACCTTATCCACGACTGTACATCACCTTTACCTTTCCTCTGGCCACCACCATATCCTTCATCCATCTCCCCAGTGTCTATTGGTCCTTTCATGAGCTCCCTTGAAATGCCTGGTCTTTCCTTACATTCCTTTCCCATTCAGATCCCCATGCCCAGCTTCCCCCTCACACTCTCCCTTGTTCAGTTCCACTGCTTCTTCTCTATCCCCAGCACACCTGATTATCTCAATGTGTTTCCCATCCTAAATATGTAACTCTTTTTCTTCTTTGGCCCCTTTGCCCCTGCCAATGTTGTTCTCCTCTCTGTATCCTAGCTCCTTCCCTCCATCCCGTGTGCCAGGACAACCACACTGTTCAAAGTTTCATTCCCTAACTTGCCTTTCCACTTAACCCACATTTCTATTTATATTAATCTTCCTTTCAAGTTTGGCCCCCCT
Source organism: Ginglymostoma cirratum (assembly GCA_024137785.1). Taxonomy (NCBI): domain Eukaryota; kingdom Metazoa; phylum Chordata; class Chondrichthyes; order Orectolobiformes; family Ginglymostomatidae; genus Ginglymostoma; species Ginglymostoma cirratum. The sequence goes on from JAHRHZ010000082.1 coordinate 756,658, forward strand.
TCTGGTTAATTCCCTATTCAAGACAGACCCCCCTTGAAACTGAGCCCCGCTTGCCTGCCCTCACTTGGACAGCCTTCTCCCCAATGTAAACATTCTTATACAAGAAGGCAGGTACCACATGAGTCAAGTTTTTCATGAGCTGGTTGATCTGGCCACATTTTACTCATTATCCTGGCAGTGTTTACACCAGGAGGGATCATAGAGTCATAACACACAGGAACAGGTTCTTCAACCCAACTCATCCACACCAACCAGGTTTCCTAAACTAAACAATCCCATTTGTCAGTGTTTGGCCAATATCCTTCTGAACCTCTCAGATGCTGGTATTCTGTCACCAAGTCACCCTTTATCTACATGTGGCGAGTCCTTGATACTAATCTAGTTCCCTCAAAGCCAGCTCTGTGTGGGCAGAACCTGTGACATTCCTGTTTATATCTGTCAGCTAGGGCTCCCTGATTGGACCAGATTAAAAGCCCCAATCAGGAACTCATATTCTATGAGGTCCACCTGGCTGACCTCGTTATAATCATTACTCTTTCCTATCCATGTATTTGTCTTTTAATTGTTGTAATTGTACTCATTTCTACCACTTCCTCTGGCAGCTCTTTCCTTTTAGGCATAATTCTTTGTGGGAAAAAGTTGCCCCTCAGATCCCTTTTAAATCTTTCTCCTCTCACCTTAAACTTATGCCCTTTAGACTCGTACTCCCCTGGCCTGGGGAGAAGACCTTGGCTATTCACCTTAACTATGCCCCTCATGACTTTATAAACCCCTGTAAGGTCACCCCTCAGCCTTCTCAGCTCCAGGGAGGAGCCAAGTTACTGAAAGAGTTTGTACTCATTGGTTCTCAGAGAAAGAACTCTACCCTTGAAGGTACACACCTCAATATATATACAAAATCACGTATGTGATTGCACATATTTCCTACTTTCGACTCTCAAGATACCATGCGTGAATGTAATCCCAGTAGGCTAGGGCGTTAAGGTATATTCATGACTTCTAATGAATGCAAAGCAGTTTCCTGACAATAAAGGTCAAAAGAGAATTGACCCACCTGGAAGTTTCTGTGAATTTCTTTGCAAAATGTGAACCTATCACTAGGAAACTGAAATTCTGCTTCCACCCTTTAAGAGCTCTGGTCAAGTTCTGAATATTGTGGCCCCTATTTGGCTACAATCCAAAATAACTCAAATATTAATTCACAATATTTTAGTGGCATCATGAATAAAAAATGACGAAGACCACAGGAATCAGACAAAATTAAATAGATTCATATGATCAGAAAAAAACTAAAAAGCATACAACCTCTTATACAGAAATAATTGTAACTCTCCGCTCCTGTTAGTTATTTATTCCATGTACAAGTTCAGAATCTGATCAATATATCTATTTTGAAATGATTAAAAGTCAGGGCCGTGTATTTGAATCAAATATTCTGAGAGTCTCTTGTCTCATAACTGAACTTAAAAGTTACAGAAATAAACCTGATGGGTTTTCAAAAATACAGTCAGTTTCCACAATTCACCAGTCAATTGAATTAAAATAAAGTGAACATTACAGAAGCCCACAGCTAATTAATTCTGTTTCTGCAGCATTTAATATTTGCCATTATTCAAAAACTTTTTGAGTTCCCATGTCTCCACTTTTATGCATGAGCCATATGTTCTGATTAGAAATGCAATGAAGTTAAATTGAATATATTTTAATGATAGACTGCTTGATGCATTTTAGAATTTCCATCATGATTTAATAGGTATTCTGATATGTAGAGATGGATTTTCGAATATTGAATCATACCAAGTCAAATCCTTCTGCATGCAACACAGGATATAGAAATTACAAAGAAATGGTGTAAAAAATTTCTTTTTTAAGCGTATTTTCCCTTGACTTTTTAAAATTCATTTATGGGATATGGGCATCACTGGCTAGGACAGTACTTATTTCTCAAATCAAATTACCCTGATGATGGCGATGGTAAACTGCCTTCTTGAACTATCGTATTTCAGCTGGCGTAGGCTGTCAGCAAGGACGTTCCAGGATTTTAACCTTGCAAAAGTGATGGAAAGCAAAATATTTCCAAGCCTGGATGGTTTGTGACTTCAGGGAAACTTACAGCTGGTGGTGTTCCCATGTTTTACCTGTCCTTCTACCTCTAGATAGTAGAGGTTGGAGCTTTGGTGAGTTGTTGTGGTGCATCTTGTAGATGGTGCACACAGGTGTCACTGTTCATCAGTGGTGGAGGAAGTGAATGTTGAGTGTTAAATAGAGTGCTAATCAAGCAGATTGCTTTGTCCTGATTGTTATTGAGCTTCATGAGTGTTGCCGGAGCTGTTTTTGCCCAAGTAAATGCAAAGTATTCCATCGCAGTCCTGACTTGTACCTTTAAATGGTGGATATGATGGTGGGACAGAATGTAAGTTTCTCACCATACAACTTCCAGCTTCTGGACTATTCTTGTAGCTACAATATTTATATGGCTGGTTTCATTCTGTTTCTGGTCAATGGTACCTCCCAGAATTTTGATAATGGGGAATTTAGTGATTATAATGTCATCATTAATGCCAAGGGATGATGGTTGGATTCTCTTTTGTTGGAGAAGGTCATCACTTGCAATTTATGTGTTGCCACTTATCAGTCCAATCATGAATGTTGTTCAGGTCTTAGTATATATGGACATAGACTGTTTCAGTCGGCCAAGGTGTCGTAAATGGTGCTCAACTTTGCCCAATCAACAACAAATATACCCACTTCGAACATTATGATGCAAGAAAAGCCATTGATGAAACAGCTGAAGGGCTCAGGACGCTACCCTGAGGAACTCCTGAGATAATGTCATGGAGCTGAGATGATTGACCTCTAACAAACACAAGCACGTTCTGTTGTGTTAGGAATGACTGTAACCAGCAGAGAGCTTTCCCCCTAATTGCCATTGACTCCAGTTTTGTTTGGGTCCCTTGATCCTACATTCAGTCAAATGCCTTAATGTTAAGGGTAGTCAGTCTTATTTGCACTCTTGAGTTCAACTCTTTTTTTTTTTGTCCATGTTTGAACAATAAGTTTGGGGGCTTAATGGGCCTGGCAGAACCCAGACTCAGTGAGCAGGTTATTGTTGAGCAAATACTGACTGATAGTACACACAACAACCCCTTCGAAATTTTTTTGAGCTATTTTTCTAATCAACCTGTTCAGAGAAATTAATACACACCTCTGGAATAGGTGGGGCTTGAACTTGGGCCTCCTGGTCCAGGGATAGGGATATAGGTAGTGTGCTAGATGAGAGCCCAACAACCCCTTCTCTTACCTTTATTGATGATTGAGAATTGACTACTGGGATAGTAATTGATTGGATTAGATTTATCCTACTTTTTGGGGACAGGACATACATACATACCTGGGCAATTTTACATCTTGCTTTATAGATGTCAAAGTTCTAACTGAACTAGAACAGCTTGTCTTGGGTGGGAGGTGCTGGAACACTTGACTTCATCACTGTTGTCAGGGCCCAGAGACATTTTGGTTTTCAGTACATTCAAGCTTTCTGTGATCGCCTGCAGAATAAATCAAACTGGCTGAACACTAACATCTGTGATGCTGAGGATGTCAGAAGAAGTCAGAGATGTATCATCCACTCAGCACTCTGAGTCTCCCAGCACAGATTATTTACAGCAGAACTCTACCCAAAATATAAGAAGTATTCTATCCCTTTTGCTGCATCATTGTGCTTTTCCTTGCTCGTCTGAGATCATTTGAAATGATAACTTACAGCTGGGCCTTTTTAAAAACACAATTCTCCTTAAAAAGTTGGACCTGAACAACTGTGAATGACCTCTACCATTTGTAGTTTAGACTCCTGCAGATGAAGTAAGTAAAGGTACTATCGTCCTAGTAGTCCATAAGGCTGTTCTTTCATAAGAGAGAAGCAGCTGGTGGTGATTTAACTTGACAGTCACCACACCTCAGGGGAGAGGTTAAGGAGGAGAGTCTTTCATTGTATCCTCAGCCAGTGCAGAAATTGAACCCATGCTGTTAGAGCCACTCTGCATCAGATAGTAGTTATCCACCTAACTGACACTAACATGCACTGTAGCTAATGGATCACAATTGCTTCTTTGTAATGGCAGCGAACAGTGAAATTTAAGAAAGGTTCCCTTTACATCACCAATAGATTCAAATGTGAATATATTATCATTGTGACCAGAGCAAGCAATAAAATTTATTTACATTTCGAACCTACATGCAAAAATATAAATATTAGACAGACTGGAAAGTATATGATAATGTCATACAAAATTTTCAAAATTACTTTATCCACTTTTACAAAAGATTTCAATAAACTGGAATGGTTTTTGATTAATATATGAAATGAAGAATCTTATTGCTATGTACCTCAGAGCACACCATGAAGCAAATTGCTTGCAAGCACTAATAACATTCTGACTTTGTTCAACCTACAAGCTGGTCAACCGAGATTCCAGCACTGACTCAAAAATCCAAGTCACACTGCAGAATGTTACAGTTTAAGTATCACATTTTCCTTTATGAGATTACAGACCCGATACAACTCACAAGGCAGTAAAGTGACAAGGTTGATATTGATCCTGCAAAATCATAATCAATGACACATTTCGGAAACCAGGTGCATGCTACAATCATCACAAACCATCACTCCCTCTGCAGAGCTGTGCTGCAATATAATCTCAAAAAATAGCTTCTAGTCACTGAAAACATAAAAGAACATTCCGAACCACTTTTTAGTGAAGCTGTTGGCTCTGTTATAACCTCTAATGTAAAACCTCAATGGGAACTCCAAGCAGCACCTAGTCTGACAAAGTACATTAAATGTCAACATGAGTGGCACAACCAGACCTCTGTGCCTTTCACGAAGATTTTTAAGAGGGATGCTGACTTGAGGCCGTATCCTGGTAAAATCTCAAGCCTACTGGAAATGGAAATGAATTCACTTTGATTGCTATCAGGAAGGGAAACCTTTCTCATTGCTTTCAGGAATGGATTTGCTGCAGATGAATGGGCAAGAATCCAAAATTAATCATCTAGATTTGCATTTCATAGAAATAAATCCTTACAATATAATGTTAAATAAATAGAAAATGTTGTAATTCTCAGCAGGTCAGCCAGCATCCACGGAGACATAAAGAAATGGGTAGGTTTAAAGGAGAATGGGAAATGTGTGCAGTGAGTTAGTGAGGCAGGGTGAAAATCTTTTTTATTTCCTGACAGTGTTCAGAGCGAGAGAAAAATCAGCAGTGTGTTCGCTGCATGTCAGACCTCACATCAGCCTGTGATGGGTTTGTATTTGCAAGACATGATCACTTACCAGTATAAAATAGCACTTAAAACTTCATGTTGTATTGCAGAAAGCTATTGTTTAAATGTCGCATTTTCCTTAATGAGATTACAGAGCCTAGCAACTCACAAGGCAAAATAAAACAGCAGGTGGACCGCAGCAGTTCAAGAAGGCAGCTCACCACCATCTTCTCAAAGGCAGCTTGGACGTGCAACAAATGCTGGCCCTGTCAGTGATGCCCATGTCCTACATCCCACAAGTGAATAGAAACATTTTGTTTTAATAAAGCGCTACCATTAAGATCAAATCAATGACACATAGAATATCATTGCACCCAGTTTAAGTTTGTTTAAAGGTGTCATACTCCAGTCAACGTCATGCATTTGTGTCTGAAATCAGCAGTTCTGCACATTGAATTCCAAGGCACAAAAAACACAGAGGATTGGAATTGGCAAGTCTGAGTCACTGATAAGGGGTTGGGGTAGGCTGGCTTTGGAGTGGTGCATGGATGAATAGAAGAGGGATCCAGGAGATGACAGACGGTGAGGTCGGGGGCTTCAAGGTTTAGTGAAATGTGCCTGACATCCCATAGGTAATAAGGGGAAGCTGGGGCAATTAGTCAAAGTAAGAAAATAAGGGTTCTAAGGTTCTGTTTCATTGCTGTCCAGATATATATCTGTCTCAGGGTGTTGCCAGGTACAGTCTTCATGCAGCTTTTAAGTTCACCTACAACATTTCAATTATCTCTGCTAAGAGTGCTCTCAGAAAATTTCCTTTACTATGTATGGAAGGGGGAATCAGCTGATCCTCCAAGTTCAGCCATGTCTCATACAGTAGCAAGGAGAACATTGTGCGCTAACTAAAACATTCAATATAAGTGATAGCAAAAACACATCATTGTTAGGTCCACAATAACTACCTGTTCCTAACATCCCTGTAATCATCCCTGCTTGTCAAACACATGTATTTCCAGAATTTTCTGTTTTTATTTTACATTTTCAAAATACTACACACTTTGTTTCCTTATGAGTGATTATTGCCCTACACAATCAATTCATTCTCCCAGTTCTGCATTCTAAACGGATCATTTTAGGCAAACTACACAAATGATTTTTTGGAAAGTGGTTGTAATACTCCAGTAGTCGTAAATAATCACAGAAATTAGGTCTTCAGAACCTAAGATAACACAAAAAAAGGGCAAGGGAATGCAACATGATTATTCCTACTTACTACTGGCTGGTCTAACATGTTGCATCATTCATAAACCTGATGTTATCTGAAACACTGCTGCCTGCATCTTTACTTGCACCAAGGACTGGTCACCCATCACTCCTGTACCCACAGATCTACATTGCTTAACTAAAAGTCAATGGCTCAATTTTAAAATTCGCACCCTTATTTCCAGATCCCTCCATAGCCTTGCCCCTTCTCAATTTCTGTAATCTCTCTCACCACCACCACCCCCCTTGCTATTCGCTGACATTTCTAGACTCTTCAAATTCTGGCCCCTTAGGCATTTAGATTTTAACTGACACATCACTGACGACTATGCCTTCATTTGTGTGGCTCCCTTGCTCTGGAATCCCTCCCTAATACTCTTTATCCCTCTGTGATACTTAACTCGTTAAAACTCTTCTTAAAACTACCTTTTCGACCAAGCTTTCGGTCACCTGCCTACTCTATCTTTATGTGCCACATTGCAAATTTTGTCTTTTAATATTCTTGAACTGCATCTTTGAATGTTTCGTTATGTTAAAGGTGCTACATAAATACAAGTAGAATGAACAATGCACAATGATAACAGCAATGTTGTATGGTTTTATCCATAACACTAATTCATTCTTGTTCTGTTGCATTAAGAGAAAACAGCAGTGTGACCATTTGATAATATTGAATAGAAACAAACTCCAAAGGGATGGGATAATACAGCATTTATGAAATGTTACAGGCTGTTTAGTTTGCTCATGCAAATATTGCATGTTTATTTTGTTACAGCAGCAACACAGTTGTCGTAAATTTCCAATCAGGAATAAGCTCGACCAGAATCAGAAATTTCAGGAAAAGCCTCTGCCCAGCCTACAGTGCATAGAACCTACTCTTTTAATTCTGTAATCAGACTCACTTACATCAAAAAGGCGAATTCCTAACTATGAAAATACCTGTGATTAAAACATTGCCTGTTTTAAAGCTGGAAATTAAGTGCTTCTGCAGAATTTAAATGAACAGTTCAAATAGTTTGTGATTTTTCAAGGCAGAGAACTTATTTGGTCCCTCCCAATGTCCGGAAGGAGTTCAACAGCTATCTTTGCAGTTCAGATGTAGCCATAGAAATTGTGCGAAGGGAAATGAGACATGTAAGGATGGCTGACAACAGTTCTGTTTGGATTGAAGTACCACAGGAGCTCATTGTGAACAAACATGGCTACCAGCTTGAATGCTGCAAAGTAGGGCGTCCATAACATAACAGGGTTCACACCACTTCCTGCCAAGATGACGTGGGTAACTGACTGCAAGCATACAGATGGGTCCCAGAAGTTAAAATTTCCTACTCCCATGAACAATAAATAGGGGAAGTTCTGGCAACGCTTTCTCATGCTGATTGCTAGCCAGCTTTGACCAACTTAGGTCTGTTTTTCATCGAAAACCAAATGGAAAATCAAAGATTAAGTGCCTAAGGGTTTTGCTGTGGCAGAATGTAGTATAATTTGCTGCATTTCATGGGGAGCAATTTTTACAAATAAAAAATTAATGTATAATAAAAATTAAAACCAAAAGTAATGGTCCCTACAGTCCTCCTGGACCATAGGCCTACTCTCTCATGAGTGATAGATGACTGTTAAACCAGTTTAATCTAAGGGTCACTGTGCCTCAGGCGAGGGGAGAGGTTGAGAATGAAAGTCCTTCATGGTAACCTCAGCCAGTGAAAGCATTGAACTGATGCTGTTGGTATTGCTCTGCATCACAGACGTACCATTCAGCCAACTGAGCTAACTAACCCCGGAACAAAACTGGAATTAAGAGAAAGACTGACAAATAAAAAGGTTTTTTTCCCCCCTTTATTCATTCACAGGATAAGGGCATCACTGGCTAGGCCAGCATTTATTGCCTATCCCTAATTGCCCAGAGGGCAGTTACGAGTCAACCACATTGCTGTGGGTTGGAGCCATATCTAGGCCAGACTAGGTAAGGATGGCAGTTTCCTTCCCTAAAGGACATTAGTGAACCAGATGGGCTATCCCCCCCAGTAATCAGCCATGGATTCATGGTTATCATTACACTCTTAATTCCACCACCTGCCATGGCATGATTTGAACCCAGGCCCCCAGAACATTACCTGGGTCTCTGGACTACTAGGCTATCACCTCCCATGATTGATAAGATCTTCGTTTACTTACTCAAGGGATCTTAAACTTTATTACTGTGGCTAATTTTAAAATAACTTGCTGCACAAGTAGATTATTAGTTTTAAATCCCTTTTAAATATCACTCCATATTGATATTGATGATTGAAAAATGATGATTAAATCTGGACCCACAGGTTATACTAAAGTTGCCCCTCAAGATAAGAACAAAATGGGGCTTTGATTTTGTTGTGGTGATTTCATCCCATAAAATAAAATCTTAACAATCTTATTTATATGAACTCAGATACTGATGGACGATAACTCACTTCCACCAAGTTATGTGATAGTTTGATAACAGAATATAAATTGGATCTACATATACAGGTTATAAAAGCAGCCTGTTTGATTGTGACATTCCCCATACTTACAGACTTTAATATCAGCCACAGAAAACAGCATTCTTGCTTTCTACATTACAGGGGAGATCGGAACCTGCACTGCTTTCTCTGAATGAACAAAACTGCACAAAATGATAAGACTGACAGTGCCTATTATAGCACCATGGAATGAAAGCAAACCACAAAAACAGGTATAGATTTCTGTGTTTTGGAAAGGCTGAGTAAAAAGAATATAATAAGTAACAAAAATGATTTTAGCTACTATAAAAATCAAGATTAGAGACATAAAACAACCTTTATAACAGAAAGCTGGAGTTTCCCTTTTGTAAGCTTCCTTATTGCTTTCAAATGACAGACCTCTATTCATTGAAGTGTTACTGATTTATTTATTTATTCAGTTCTCACTGTTTGGTTTAATCAGGTAGCCATTAAAGGTGATGTACGTATCAAAGCCATCACTGAAGATGGCATTCTCCCGTTCTCCCTTAAACAAACGAATCCAGACTTCATCATTCTGTTTCAGATCTATCATAATGCTCTGACTTTGCATGATGCTGCGATCACTGGGCTGAGCATAGAGAATGACAACCTCCTGCTCATTCTTCATGATGTGCATATAGGTTTCCTTCTGATTCCAGGTGTGTACATTTAAGCTAAAGTGGTAAATACCTGGGATGGAGCAGTAAAATCTGCTTGTGAACATATTAAATTGATCATATAGATTGACATATACAGTATCAAACACCAGTGTCTGGTAGTAATTGTTACTGTGTAGTTCTTTCTTTCGGCCAACAGAGAAAGCTGCGTAATACATTTTACATGGCTCTCCAAACCGTCCTGTATTCCCCTTTGCACCTTTGGCACCTGCCGGACCACGGAGTCCAGGGTGTCCCGTTTTTCCATCTTTGCCATAAGTTCCACGTGGCCCTTTGTCACCCTTCTCACCTAAAAAAAAACACGATGTTTAAAAAAAAGTTAATTGTCACAGCCTGTCAGTATCTACCTAACTGTATTCTTTTCCATACATTTAAGATGAATGGGGACAGCACAACCAGCAATGGAACCAAAAATTCGAGACTAAATGCAACAAGAATGAGGTTTAAGACAAATTTCCTTCTGTAATACATGAACAATGGTTGTCAATAATAAAAATAGTAGAAACATTACATACCCCAACTCACAGAGCATGACATATCTTCATTTCCATTCATATGGCAAGTGTAAAATATCATAGGAGCCAATGATTTTATTATAACAAATGTCCTTGTGGTTTCCTACAAACCACTTCTATTAATCATTTTTCTACACATTCACATTTGTTTGTTTTGGGCATTGGCTCTATACATCACACCAGCTTACCTAACTTCATTTGTGATATTTACCAGTTAAGCAGATGAGATCTGTATTCTCAATGAATGATCTGGTTTTTAATTGATGAAAAACGAAATAAAGTATGATTAGAATAATTGAATATCTCTAATGAAAGGGAAATCCTGTTTGACAAATTTATTAGAGTTTTTTACAGCATATAAGTAGAAGGGTAGATAAATGGGAACCAGTAGATGAAATATATCTGAATTTCCAAAAGGCATTTAATAAGGTATCACACAAAATGTTAATACATAAGATAAGGGCTAATGGTGTTGGAAGTGATCTTTTAGCATTGATAGAGGAGACGTTGATAGATAGAAAACAAAGCATATGGATAAATTGGACTTTGCCAATTAAGGCATGACTAGGGGAACATAACAAGGGTCAGAGCTGGAGCTTCAGGTACTTACAAACTTCAGTATATTCATTACTCAAATGAAGAGACAAAGAATATGTACCTAGGTCTGCTGACAATCCAAAGTTAAGTGGAATGTAAGCCATGTGAACACAAAGAGACTACAATACACATAGCTAGGTTAAGTGATTGGACAATAATATGATGGATGGAGTATCATGAGAGGAAATATGAGGTTATTCACATTGGTCCTAAGAACAGAAAAGCTGATAGTTACTTTTAAAAAACATGAAACCTGTTCATGTGCATGTTATTGAGAGACCTGAGTACAGTTGTACAAGGAATGCAAAATGTTAGCAGCAATTTGGAAAGCAAATAGTATGTTAGCCTTTATTATAAGGGAATTACAATACAATAATAGTTTTTATATAATTACATGGGGATTTCATGAAACCACACTTAGAATACTATGTGCAGTTTTGACATGAATATCTAAGTAAGGATATAATTGTGTTGGAGGCACCACAGCAAAAGTTCACTAGATTGGTTCCTGGAATGAGAAAATTGTCCTAGAGGCTGGGTTTATACTCTCTGTAAGTTAGCAGAATGAGAGATTATCTCATTGAAATGTTTAAGATTATGATAGAACTTGACACTGGTTAAATACTAGAAGGTTGTTCTCTGGCTGGAGAAGCAAGCACAAAGAGGCAACATTTCCAAAAGAGGAACCAATCATTTAGGACTGAGATAGGGTGAAATTTCTTCACGCAAAGGCTTAAAGAGTTGAAGCTCAAGATCAACTATGATCATACTGAAAAGCAGAACAAGCTTGACTGGTCATAGCATTTTCTCCTCCTCCTATTTCCTATGTTCGTACGTTAAGTTGAATCATTGATCTCCCCATTCCCAGTTAAAGGATAAAGTACAAAATATATTCTACCTGTAATGACTTGAACTGACCTTCATTTTTCATTATATTGTTGTTTTTTCTTCATTGATTTAATAGATCTTAAGGCCATAAGCTGTAAGAGCAGAAGTAGACCATTTGACCCATCAAGTCTACTCCAGCATTCACTTTGCTGCTTTTTCCCCAAAACCCTCAGTTTCCTTAACAATTAAATGTCTGTGTATCTCAGCCTTGAATATACTTAATGATCCAGCCTTGATCATTAAGTAATAATGCAATATTATTACTGCAATAAAGAATTCCACAGATTCACTACACTCTCAGAAAAAAAAATTTCTTCATCTCTTCAACAAAGGTGACCATTTACTCCGAGATTATTCCCTCTGGTCTTAGATTCCCCTGCAAGGGAAAACAACCTCTTCACATCTACCCCATCAAGCCCCCTAAGAAACTCATATATTTCAAAAAGGGTTGCCTCTCATTCTTCTAAACTGCACTGAGTTGACTTTCCTTGATCTATTGCTATCATATTTCAGACCCCAGTCTCACACATAGTTCACCGCCAATACAGTCGACCTATCTGCTATCTGCTACCTTACGTTTGATTTGTCTTATCAACAGCTCTTTCAATTAAGTCTTTCTCTTGAGGTTGTATGACAATGTCCTTCATTCTCTCTGTGTCTCTATCTGGTAGCTTTCCATATTTATATCTTTCTCCTTATCTACCTACTGCTTCCCTTCTCCCTCTCCTCTTCTTTGCTTTTCTTTAGTGATTTATCACCACTCTGTGCCTCCTTCACTCTTATCTCCCATGCTCACCTGCGTATGTCTGTTCCTTTAGGTTTAGTTCATCCAGTTTTCATTCTTTCTGGCTCCAACATATGTGTGAATAAAAATGTAAATCAACAGGTTGGGCAAGGAAGCTCAGATAATAAGATAACAATCATTTATTGAGCAAGTGGCGTTTTTGAGGGAGTGGTACCCAGGAGAAATGCAGCTGACTGTAATTAGAGTGTGACAAGTATACATTGGCAACTTCAACTAGGAGTTATAATGGAGAAAAAAAGACGAGTGACCAAGATTTATCAGAAAATTTGTTGGAGCTTCTGTTATTTTTAAGAGATACAAAATGGCCATAATTTAATGAAAAGCCTACTTGAACTGTCTGTTTTTAAGATACACAAAATGGCCAAAATTTAAAAAGCCTACTTCAGCATTTAAGTGAAAAACAATAATGCTTTTGAGAAGGGGTTTATTCTGAGGCAAAAGACAGCATTGTCTAAAAGCAAGTTACAAGAAATATTCAAGGCTAAACAATTTGAAGATTTGTAACAGTCATAGAAGAAATAATGGAATTGTAACTCATAAAAATACCTTGAAAGATCATTAAATTACTAGAAATTAATTCCAGTCTCATTAAGGGAAAGATGATGTCCCGCCATAAAAGCAGCAGCTAAAGTTATCTCTCAGAAATTAACTGTTTCTTTGAAATTATTTACAATATTAATATATTCTCATTAAAGATTCTTTAAATAATCACAGAGATACATTTCACCGTAATTATAAAACATTATAATGAAAGTAATAAGGGAAAAAAATTAAAACAGAGGCCTGACATATCTTAGCTCATTAGCTAAAGAGTGTTTACAGTAGGAGTAATTACAAAATTTTAATATTATGAATTTGATAACTGAATCAATTATCTTTTATGTCAAAAGAAGTAATGCAATTTGACAGAGATAGCAAGTACAATGAACAAAAGAATTCAAACAGTCCTCAGAGATAAGGAAGCCAGGGACATGACCAAAAGAGAACAGCCAGTAACTTTGGAATGCAACGTGGAAAGATCCCAAGGCCTAGAGATTACAATAATTGTTAATAGGCTAAGGGAACCTAGGGTTGTCTATAGGACTGCCCATCTTTGATCAGGTGTTTTACAGGATTTGTCCCAAAGAGGAGAAGGGGAGGGCACAGTAATCACGCTGTGTATGATCATTGTAACACAGAATGTATAAATATAGGGCAGCTCCAACAATGCTTATGATAACATTACCTGGCAAATGGACAACGATAATTTGACCACACAGTGCCATTCATTTATTGCTTCAAACATAAGCTACAAATAACCTCAACATTTGTACAATGGAAAAATGGTACAAATGAAAGAAATCAAAATCTTGAATATATAGTGTCTCATATGTCCTCAGAATCTCCCAAAAGCATATCACGGTTAATTATTTATTTGAAGTAAAGCCTCAAGGAAGAGAAAAAAGCATGAAGTTGTCACAGATAATTATGGCAGCTATTGTTCACCTGGCATGGTCCCACATCTAAGACAGGAGGTATGTTGCTAGATAATCTGGAATTTTTAAACGTTGGCAAGGAGACCAGACAAATTCCAAGCTCTTCTGAGAGCACTACAGAGCCATGGATGTGACCTTTGTGAAATATCTAATTTTGAGGTAGCACTTACAACAAAGCAGGACCCTCTTAGTACTACACTGAAGCCATCATACTGGATTATATGAGATAACAAGCATGGGGCTGGATGAACACAGCAGGTCAAGCAGCATCATAGGAGCAGGAAAACTTGACGTTTCGGGCCTAAACCCTTCATCAGAAATGGGGGAGGGGAAGAGGGTTCTGAAATAAATAGGGTGAGAGGGGGAGGCGGATAGAGGATGGATAGAGGAGAGGATAGGTGGAGAGGAGACAGACAAGTCGAAGAGGCGGGGATGGAGCCAGTAAAGGTGAGTGTAGGTAGGGGGGTAGGGAGGAGATAGGTCAGTCCAGGGAGGACGGACAGGTCAAGGGGGCGGGATGATGTTAGTAGATAGGAGATG
>JAHRHZ010000082.1:771580-795699 GCA_024137785.1 Ginglymostoma cirratum
CGTTCTCGACCACTGTGGGGGGGGAAGTTGCGGTCTTTGAAGAATGAACTCGCCTCCCCCCTCACCCTATTTATTTCAGAACCCTCTTCCCCTCCCCCATTTCTGATGAAGGGTTTAGGCCCGAAACGTCAAGTTTTCCTGCTCCTATGATGCTGCTTGACCTGCTGTGTTCATCCAGCCCCATGCTTGTTATCTCGGATTCTCCAGCATCTGCAGTACCTTTTATCTCTGATACTGGATTATATTGTCAAGTTATATCCAAGTATTAACTTACTGTCATATATTGTCACATACTTCAGACCATTTCTTTATTTCATATGTTCCTTCAACTGCTCAGATTGTTTCGGAGTGATCATGCTGCAACCTTTGTTTGGAGACTTTGAAAAATGCTGCAATGTTTCAGGTTTACTGCTTCTAATTTTCCTATAGCGCTGCTGCCAGGTAGTTGTAAACAGCACATCCCACTGTATTAGAACTGCCGTAGAATATAGTTTACAAAAACAACATTTACAAAGCCAAGAAAAGGAGCCAAACAGACCTGCTTGGCATCATGCCATATACGCTGTTAGCTTAAGCTGGTGAACATGCTCATTACTGGCTCCTGTTTTTGTCTGTTTGCTTCAGCACAATTTAGTTGATTAAACATTGCGCTGAACTTTTACAGGGAGCGATATTAATCACCCCTCCAGGAGAAAGGGTTGGTCATGAGGTGACTAACTTTAAAAAAGCCCACCAAGTTATATTAGAAGGGAGAGGGAGATGCACTACCAACCCTCAAGATCAAGGAGTCCCTAAAAAAAGATACCGTAGATACCAAACCAAAGGTCTCATGGAGTGGGGAGGGATCATGGAATCTAGGGAGTTTAGGATAGGGTGGGAGTGTGTTGGGTGGAGTCACAAGCGGGTACTACTTTGGGCACTGTGCCCTTGGTATCCCCCAAAAGGAAAAACCCTATTCCTTCCCATCACTTCACTGGAGATAGTGAAAAATCAGTTGCCACTTTCCTCTAATTCCCACAACCCACCAAACTGTGGTGATGGAATTAGGTCTTTTACTGCCCATTAAGCCAGTTAAATGCTTCAATAGGCTTCAGTGAGCCTCTCCCAATGTAACTTTTCAAGTTCTCTGTCTGGTTCCATCCTTTGCAGATGGAGTGTTAATGGCCACCCAAAATGCAGATGACTAAGAGCCAATAAATTCATAGATTTTACTTTTGCGTGCCCCTTAAAACATCAAAAAAAGTCACAGAGGATCAGAATTCTTTCTTATGTTTCGGTGTTTAAATATTTAGAGCAGATGTTTTGCAGCACAACATGCTGAATTTCTCTTCAACCATGGATCAAGTACAATCTCAGTGTTAAAACCCTAGCAATTCCGTGTTTTCTTTAGAAAACAGTGTACAGAATCTTCTGAGTCCGCAGGAGTTTGTGAAGGAAGCAGGAGCCCTGGAAAGTTGGAACATTGTCAATGAAACCGACACATAATGCTCTCCCACCTCCATGTATGTAAATACAGGGGATTAACGCCAATGGATGACCTTCCATTTCCACCTCCATTTAAGACCCTAAGATGGTCATATGATCCCTTAACAGATACTTAAAGGCCGCCCCCTGCCTCAGTTGCAATTTTTCCAGTTCCAGGTGGACCTGCATGACCGATTAAACCGGATATCACCCAGTCACAGAGGGCTCTTAATGCGCAACCAATTTTGTGCATGTTCAAGGATATGGATATTGATACAGAGTGGTCTCTGAGAGCCACTGCACTGCCCTTGTTTCCAAGCTGATGACTTACCCCATGGTTTGGATAAGGGTGTATGAAGTGAACCCGCAGCCTGCACTCCTGACCTGGCTTCTTCTCTTTTGGAAGTAGATATCTCTATTGCTTGCCTGCTTCTTTAAAAAAAGGTAGTGCTGGCTTCACCTTGCTGCCTAAAACTTGTTTCTTTGTGAGTGATTGACAAATTAATTGCTTAGACCTCCCAGGTCCCTATTTACTAATCTGACGTCATATTAATATTGAGCCATATGATGTCCAAGACAGCATCCATTCGCAGCATTATTGTGCGCCCAGGGGGAGGATATCCTCATGTTCCCCCTTTTCTTGATAGAATGCCTTACAGGATGTATTGGAAGTGCCTGATGGCATCATATTTAGGCAAAGCAAGGATGGCCTTTGAAAGGAATTATTTCACACACAAGATCCTTTTAGAGCCATAGATTGTACAGCACAGAAACAGTCCCTTCAGTCTAACTCACCAATGCCAATCAGATATCCAAAATTGATCTTGTCCCATTTGCCAGCATTTGGCCCGTATCCTTTTAATCCCTTTCTATTCACGTACCCACCCAGATGCCTTTTAAATGTTGCAATTGTACCAGACTCCACCACTCCCTCTGGCAGCTCATTCCAAACATGCACCACTCTCTGTGTGAAAAAGTTATGCCTTAGATCCCTTTTATATCTTTCCCATCTCACTTTAAACCTACGCCCTCTAGTTTTGGACTCCCCTACCCTATGAAAAAGACTTTGGCTAGTCACCCTATCCCTGCTCCACATGATTTTTATAAAGTCACCCTCAGCCTCTGGTACTCCAGGGAAAACAGCCCCAGCCTATCCAACTTCTCCCTATGGTTATTTTGTTAAGAAATAGATACAGTAGAGGTTGGAAGTTCTATTAATTTATTTTACAAAATGAAACATAGTTAATCTAGTACTGGGTACTGTCGCTCTTTCTCTGTGCACCCATACATCACACAGAATGGTGCTATTTCTGTCAGTGGTGATGCCTCATTATTCACCCAGGCATTTACTAAGATTGTTAATTTCAAGACCAAACAGCATAAAATCATATCTTTTTAATTTATCTATGAAACCCATCAAAAGCTCCTTGTGAGTGCCCTTCACAAGGTCTAAAGCACAAAACTGGATATATTTATTCCTGCATGCTATTGGTTTGTTCAGCCATTCTGAAAGGGCAGAAGTCTTTAGCACAATGCTCAAAACAGAATTATACTCATCACTTTTAACCCACATTTTAACACTTGCTCATACACATCTACTTTGTTTTTCACAGATAAAGAAAGATCATCTCTTGTCTCATCAGCAAGTGTTAAGATAAGTCTCAAGTTTTCTTTCCTCTCCAAAAACCACAATATTTTTCACAACAACCTGAAGATAAATCTAGTAATAAAACAGAAGTTGCTGGAACTGTTCTGAAGAAAGGTTGCCAGGCCCGAAACATTAACTTTGATTTCTCTTCCCAGATGCTGCCAGACCTGCTGAGCTTTTCCAGCAACTTATGTTCTTGTTTCTGATTTACAGCATCTGCAGTTCTGTTGGTTTTTAATAAAATCAAGAACTAACCAGTAATGGAAAGAATTTGTGTCAATATTTATCAATGTCACAAAAAAATACGTCAACACACTGGCACTTTGATTCACAGTGCATTAGGAGTCTGTTGGGGAGTATGTTGATTCTAAAAGGATTTCCTTCACCATTTGTAGTTAGCTGGTTGCCATTAAATCAAGGGCAATTGGCATCCTTTCTGTTCTAAAGGGCCAATTCTAGCACTGAAACACAAAGTCAATTGTTGGCTACCTGCTGGTTCAGTCAATTAAAGATAAAATGACAAAATGTCTTGTTTATGTTTTGATAATGACAAAAAAATGGAGACTATTTCTTCTTTGGTAAGAAATATTTTTAACTAGGCTCTCTGGAGAAATACTTCAGGGAGAATGTACTTACTTCCTTTTGAAGAATGATGTACATGACAACATAATGCTAAGCAAAACTGCTCACATCAAGACCTTGAGACCAATCTGGCCAATTTTCCAGCCATGAATCTAAATCTTCAGCTTTTGAAGGCCTATTTTTAGCATCGCACTGTGCAACGTGGCGAAAAAATCTTAGCTAGAACAAGCAAGCCAGGAGAGTACTTATATTATCCAATTTATACATGTTATTTAACTGAGGTAGACAATTTACACATTGAAATCCAAACTCAATAATCATAGGAATGACATAGTCTTCCAGATTCAACATTGAATTCAAAACTTTCAGCTGCAAACTGTCTCATTTTCTGATGAAGGGTTTAGGCCCGAAACGTCAAGTTTTTCTGCTCCTATGATGCTGCTTGACCTGCTGTGTTCATCCAGCCCCATGCTTGTTATCTCGGATTCTCTAGCATCTGCAGTACCTTTTATCTCAGCTGCAAACTGTCTGCCTATTTTGCTTTCTTTTCTTTGCTTGTTTCAATTTTGTTCTTACTTTTGATGTCTTTTGATAACAGACATAGCAAATCTGTTCTAGACATTTCTTTGTTTCTTTTATTGCCCTATTACCATTTTCTTTGATTTTATAAGATCATTTATTTTGTCATATGATCTCTTTTGTCTTCCACCTTTACACAGGCCTTCCTTTTGGCCTTGTCCTATCTGCCTCTTGCTCAAAACCCATTTCCTCTCTATTTCTTTTTTTTGAAAAGCCATCAACCTGAAAAGTTGGCTTTATTTCTGTCTCCACAGACACTGTCAGACCTGCTGAATATTCCCACCATTTTCTGTTTTCATTTTGACCTTATCCCTAGCTGATGCCAAAATTCTCCAGAAACTGCCACAGAAAAATTCTGTGTGCTAGTCTTATAGATCATCCTTCCCAATTTGATTGGTTCAGTCCATGTGGAGACTTGCCACAAATATGGTTGTTCTACACTGCAAGACCTTCCAGAGATTCCTACATGTTGCAGTCTCAGCACACCACTTTTCTTGACTTATTGATCTACCCTATTTATTTAATTAACCAATTAATTAATAATTTTCACAGCAAAAGTAATCGATCATCTAGAGGACTCTTGTGGTGCTGTGGTAATGTCTGTATCTCTGGGCTAGAGCATCCTGGTTCATGACACACCTGTCCCAGACATATCACTATGTGTCTGAACAGGTTGATTAAAAATATCTGCAAGGACTCTTGTGACACAGTGGTAGTGTCCCTAACCATAGGGTTAGGAAGCTTATGATCATGCCTCACCTGCTGCAGAGATGAGTTGTAACACATCTAAACAGATTTATTAAACATTTCTAGAATGTCATTTCTCTTGGAGACCAAGGGAAAAGCATTTAACAACTACTGGATAATGAAAAAGGATATAAAAAGGAGTTCCCACCTGTACCAAATTTCTGACATACTCTTTCTTTATCACATTCTGTGCTTCCCTTACTCCCTCACTGTTTGGTTGGGGATATTAGTAGTTTAGGGCAGCTCTGTGTGAACTCAAAAAGATGACACTGTGACAACCATGAAAGAGGTATTAACATACATGCAGCAATATGCATTAGGAGCTGAAGTAGACCACATGGCTCCTTGAGCTTGCTCCACCATTCAATAAGATCAATGCTAACCTTTGCTTTAAATTACACATTCCCATCAACAACCCTTGCCTAAATAACATATTTCAACCTTCACCTTAAAAAGCTTTCAATGATATCCCTCCATTACTTCTAAGGTAGAGATTTCCAAAATTTCATAACCTTCTAAGGGAAAAAAAAGTTCTCCTTACCTTGTCATAATAGCAATTTTACAGTGCCCCTAATTCTGGACTTACTCATAAGAGGAAACACCATTTCCACATCCACTTTGTCAAGACCATTCAGGATCTTATACACTTCAATCAAGTCACCTTTATTCTTTGAAACTCCAGTGGAAACAAGCCCAGCCTGTCCAACTTTTCTTCATAAGATAACCACTTCATACCAGATATCAATCTAATACACATCCTCCGAACCTGTCCGCTGCATTTGCATCATTGCTTAAAGGAGCAAGTTAAACCTGCACATAGTATTTGAGATGGGGCGTCAGCAATGCCGTAGAGAACTGAAGCATAACATCCTTATTTTTGGGCTCAGTTTCTCACTGCATGAAGGTTAGCATTCCATTAACCTTTTAAATATTTACTGAAGTAACAGCAGAAGAGGTTGAAGAATCTTCAGCTCCTAAACACTAAGGGAAACTTTCTCAAGGTAATTTATCCACAATGAAATTGATTACATGGTACTTCAAGGCATTAAGATGCCCCATTTATTCCTGGATTGATTGTTCTTTTTTTTTAATTACATCAGGTTATTTTACAAAGCTACATTTCATGAAGGACAACTGGTAGTTCTGAAAGAAAAATTGCTTGAGGCAATGGTGATTTTCTTCCCAAAATGGCATTAGTGAGCCAAATGGATTTGACAACAATCCATAAGTTTCAAGGTTGCCATTACTGATTTCAGCTTTGATTTCTAAAGTGATTTAATTAATTGAATTCAAATTCTCCAGATGGTTGGTGGGATTTGATTTATGCTTCTGAATCATTAGTCCAGGCCTCTAGGTTGGATGTTCAGTAAAATAAACATTCCACTTTATATCCACAATGTCACAGATAATAAGCATAAGAACAGTTACCAATGTATGAAACATCAACACTAATGTTTGCAAGCACCAAACATGCATAAAAACTCAAGAGCAAGCCATATTCAAGGGGCAAAAGGAGGAAAGGAAATAAGTAAAATAACTTTCAGTAGAGAAAATGTACCAGGGAAACTAATGTGGCTAAAGTCTGAAAAGTCCCTTGGACCTAATGGGATGCATCGTAAGACATTCAAGGACTCACTGCAGAGATAATGGATGCACTGGTAGTAATCTTCCAGGAATCCTTAGATTATGGAAAAGCACCAGAAGATTGGAAAACTGCCAATGTAACATCTTTATTTTGAAAGGGAAACAGACATAAAACAAGTAACTGTAGACCAGTTAGCTTGATGTCTGTTATTGGGAAAATGTTAGAGCATTTAGAAATACATAATTTGCTCAAGCTGAGTCAACTTGGCTTCATGAAGGGGAAATCATGCCTGACAAATTGTTTGAGGAGGTAACAAGCAGGATAGATGAAGGGGAAGCAGTGACTGCAATTTATTTGAATTTTCAGCAGGCATTTGATAAGGCACTACATATTAAGCTACTTAGTAAGATCAGACCCCCTGATATTGGAAGTTGTGTATGAGCATGGATTGAAGGTTGGGATAACTAATAGAAGACAAAGAGTTGGGCAAGGGCAGCATTTTCAGGTTGGCAACCTGCAACTAGTGGTATACCACAGGGATCAGTGCCGGGACCATAATTATTTAAAATATATTAATAACTTGGATGAGAAAAATGAATGTACTATAACCAAGTTTACGGATGACACAAAAATAAATGAGAACGCAGGCGGTGAGGATGACATAAAGAGTCTGCAAAAGGATATAGATAGGTTAAGTGAGTGGGTAATAGCAGATGGAATATATCATGCGGAAGTGTGAGAAGAAAGAAAAGAAGAGCTGTGTATGATTTACATGAAGAATGACTGCAGAAAACTATGGAGAAGTGGATTTGCAAGTCCTCAACCATGAATTAAAAATAACTAGCATTCACGTTCAGTGGGTAAGCGGGAAAGCAAATGGAATGTAGGCTTTTATTTCAAAGGGAATGGAGTATAATTGTAGGGGGAGGGTTTTGCTACAACTATATAAGGCATTAGTTAGACCACAGCTGGAATACTATGAACAGTTTCTTTCCCCATCTAAGGAAAGACAGACTGACATTGGAGGCAGTCTAAAGAAAGTTCACTACCTTGCTATCAGGTATGGAGGGCCTGTCTTATGAGGGAAGGTTAGCTAGATTGGGCCAATACTTGTTGGAATTTAGAAAAACAAGTGATGACCTTATTGAAACATACAATACTCTTAGAGGACTTGATATGGTGGTTGTGGAAACATTTCCCCTTGTGGGAGAGTCTAGGACCAGAACAAATAGGTTGTTATGTATATTCAAGACTGAGATTTTTAATCAATAAGGGAATCGAGGGTTATGGAGAAAAGTCAGAATAGTGAAGTTGAGGATTATTAGATCAGCCATGATTTCATTGAATTGTGGGTTGAATAGCCGATTTCTGCTCCTATGGCTTATGATCTTTATAAGGTCCCATTATAAATATTTTTCACAAAAATCATAGACCTTCTCAAATGCTTCCAATAGATAGCATTTAAGAAAGTATGAATACAATAAATGTTGATAATATTGCAACTGGAGAAAAATTGCAGGAAATTATTTTCTTAAATATTTCTGACCAGCCTCTCTGCTTAGAAGTTTTCTAAAGGCAAGAGAATAATAAGGAATAGAGAATTAAGTGAAAGAGTAAAATAGACTTGTGTGAAACAATGGGGCACACAATTGGGACAAATAGACCTGCTTCTGTTCCGTACATTTTATATGATCCCTAATGGAAGCGAAGGTCTGTACGCTGCTAGTTCACTTTACTTCCCAACAGACTGACAGCCTTCTGGGTTATTGTCATTGCTTTGCTTATTCTGTGCTTGATGAAAAATTGCTATCAGAGCTGCTGTGAGTCACCCTCTCTGGAGACACTGCCCAAGTACTCTATGTAACTGTTTTTCTACTCTGACATACATAATTGATCACAGCAAAGAGCCATGTATCCAAATTTGGATTCAAGTTTCCAACCCATTTTTTGTTTGTGTCAAAACCTAACAATTGGCAAAGTAAGAACATAAAACGTCCATCAGCCATGATGACGGGAAGAAAGGCTTGTATATATTTATCACTATTCATAACCTCTGAATATTCAAATCATTTTGTAACCAAGGCAATACTTTTGAAATGTGGTCACCTTTATGTTGTCGGCATTGGCAGCAACATACCACACATAGCAGTGTGATAAATGACCAATCAGAACATTTTTAAAAACTGAAAGAACTGCAGATGCTGTAAATCAGGAACAAAAACAAAGTTGCTGGAAAAGCCCAGCAGGTCTGGCAGCATCTGTGAAGGAAAAAACAGAGCTAACGTTTTGGGTCCAGTGACCCTTCCTCAGAACTCCTCAGAACATTTAAAAAACTTGATTGAGTTATGATTTCCTGGAATCTGCCTCTCATCCATCTGAACAGCTTTAATATCTCATCCACAACTTGAATGTGGAACTTGGCTGAACTATTAGCCTATATTACATCTCAGGTCTGTGGTGATCTTTCAAGATACCATGTTCTGACTCAGCAGTAAATGTGCTACCACTGAATCAAGCTAAGACCCAAAACTTGATTTGAAATACCGCCATGGGCCAGAAACTGGATGAAGAGGACTGTTAAAATTCCCAGTTACTCTCATCAACTCACTTTCTTTATTGTGTGTTCACAAATTAACCTGTGCTTTTGAGCAGCTGAGAAGGACACATGGAGTAAGGGAGCTTGATTCTGTTTGACAATTGTAGATTGGTGATGACCAGTCATTGACTGATCAAGTGAGGAAAGATACTTTTTGCTCCTCCATTAAGCAAACCAAGCCAGGATCCAGAAGGGAGAATGATGTTTCAAATATATCTTCAGATTTTCCTGTGGGTCTGCAGAAACAATGGTACTCTTCCAAGCTTTGCAAGGAAGCCTGTAGCTTTCCCACTGAGGGAATGACATAAATCAGCTGCCTGCTGAACCGAGGCAGGCAGGCGCTTGTTCTGTTTAATCTAAGACCTACGTAAGGGCAATTTTCCAACTGCATGTTGAGACCACTAACCTCATAAAGGTGGCTTCCCTGCAACCATTCATAGATTGTTGGAGTTGGAGATTCTGTATCTGAAAGTGAGCCTCAAACAGAGTAAGCCCATAAGACCATAAGAAGTAGAAAGAGGAGTAGGATATTTAATCCCTCAAGCTTGCTCCATCATTCAATAGGATCACAGCTGATCCAACGTCTTTCCTGCCCTTTCCCCTTAACCCTTGATTCCCTTACTGATCAAGAATCCATCTATCTCAGACTTAAATATACACAAGGACCCTGCCTCCACAGTTCTCTGTGGTAAGGAGTTCCAAAGACTCACAAACCTTTAGTCAGAAGAAATTCATCCTTATTTCAGTCTTAAGTATGCCATCTGGTCCTAGACTCTCCCATGAGACTATCATTGCTGCTCCAATGGGCTAACCAGCATGGTCTGCCTACTAGGTGCCGCTAGTTTTTAAATCTTTGACTTCCTTGTCCCAATCGTGATGTTGCTAAGACTTCAAAAACTGCTGGTCATTGTAATGAAGTGGAAGCATCTACTCCCTGTTTGCTATCCTGAATTAAATGGCAAGCTCAGAGGCAGGCATTCAGGAGGCAAGGCCCAGAAAAATTAATGAGCTGGTCTCACTGCTCAGGACATAATTAGGACCCCATTTGGTCCCAATGTTGGGGTTTCTAAGCCTGTGTAACAATCCTGACTTATGTTCTAGGTCTGTAACGTGGCATCCCATCCACAGTGTTTTGCTTTTCTTTGATAAGTTTGGTTAGCATACTTAAGACTAGCTGTTAGAGTAGGTACATTATAAGGGTGTCTTGATTATATCTTACTACTGTCTCCTACTTCTATCAGAGAATTATCTCAATTTGTCTTCCTTTGTAGTTTAGACCTTACCTTTGAGAATGGTCAGGTTGATTTGAGGGATAGCTTGAAATTCTGGTGGATCCTCGTTGTAGTAATGGTAACGCTGCCTGCGATGAGGTGGGCGATCACAGCATTGGACGCATTGGGCAGTTTCACTTCCTACAGCCTTGTTTTTGGGCTGGTTTGATTCTGCTTGAAGCCAATCTTTCTTGGGTTCATATATATCTGATTCAGTATCTGAGTAGCCATGATGTTCTTGTCCCTTTTGCTCATTGTGAGGCAGCTCAGTGACTGGTACTAATGGGTTTCTAGTTGAGAATCCATCAACACAAATCAGGAACAGTGAGACTTCAATCGTCAGCAGGAGAGCCAAATGAGTATTCATGCTTGACTGCATTACCACCTATATAAAAATAAAACTGTGTTATGATTGGTCAGAAAAACAGGGAGAACAATAAACAGCTAAAAAGACACATTGACCATAAAGGCAAGTACAAGGAATTGTAAACTGCTGGAGAAGTTCTTTACAGTGGCTCTGAGTTTAAGTGCACATGTTACTCTAGAATGATGTAGAAATGCATTACACTGGAATCAATACACAGGTGTTTGTTGCAGATGCATATAAAACAGGAGTAGGCCATTCAGCCCACTGAGCCTGTTCAGCTATTCAAGCAGATCATGGCTGATCAACTACCTCTATGCCAGTTTCTCCACTATCCTCGTATCCTATGTCAGCATTAGTATTCAGAAATCTATCAATTTCTGTCTAGAAAATGCTCAATGATTGAGCTTCCACAGACCTGAATGGTAAAGAATTCCAAAGATTTATCACTGTTTGCAATAAGAAATTTCTCTTCATCTCATGTCTTAAATGAACTGTCCCATAATCTGAGACTGTCTTCCTTGGTTTTAGACCCAGCCAAGGAAATATCCTATCTATATCTGCCCTGTCAAGTCCTGTAAGAATTTGTAACTTTCAACGAGATCACCTCTCATTCTTTGAAACTCTGAACAGTAAGAGCTCAAAACCTTAATCTCTCTTTATAAAACAATCCAGCCACCCAAGTGGTTACTCTACGGCAAGGACATCCTCCCTTAGATACAGGGACTAAAACTACACACAGTTGTCCAGGTGTGATCTCAGCAAGGCTCAAAACAGTTGCAGTAAGGTGTCTTTACTCCGATACTCAAATGCTAAGATAGCCAACATACATAGAAGCATAGAATCCCTACAGTGTGGAAAGATGCCATTTGGCCTATTGCGTCCACACCAATTCTCCAAAAAATCCCACCCAGACCCAGCTTCCCACCATATCCCTGTGACCCCATATTTATTATGGCTAATCCACCTAATCTGCACATCTCTGGACACTACAGAGCAATTTAGTATGGCCAATTGATCTAACGCACACATCTTTGGACTGGAGCTGAAGGTGAAGCTGGAGCTGGAGCTGGAGAAGGTCTCATTAATGTGACTGAAGTTGCCTCAGCAACATTGTTTACCAGTACTGGATTGGAAGAGGTTTGTTCATTAAGAAGATGTAATGTTTGATAGAGCATTGCTTGTGGATTTGTGCTTCTGGCTTCCTTTGTCAGCAACTTTAACCATATAATAGGCTGGAGGCACAAGTATAGCCTAGATGACTTTACACAAGAAGAGAAAGAAAAATAAATAAATAATTGTGCAGAGGTATGTGCACCCAATTCAGTAGCTCAGCAGCAGAATTGTAGAAGCAGACTGACTGGCTCCCTCATAGCCAGGAACTGTATAATCCACAAGACCATGTTGGGAAATGTTAGAGGTGGGAGTGGGAGTTTTTATTGGCACATTTGTTTCAATTAAATAAAACCCATGGAAATGATTCCTGCGACAAATTTCCCCGAGTAAAGCAAGGCCAAGGCGTGCATAGAATGACGGAATTGTCATATCACAGGATGTCAAAAGTACTTTGCAGGTACAATGCAGCATATTGAATTTTTACCCGGAGATCCAAACTTCTACCAGACATGAGGCATTACTATTACAGCACAAGTAAGCAGGGAGCAGGACTACAATCACCAAACTTCCCTGAAGGAAAAGTAGAACAATAATCAGACAAATTGAAAGTGTTTTACTCCAACGTGTAAGATTCCATACCTACAAAAATGGCACTAAGATTATTTATGTTTTCCCATTAAAATTGGCCTCAGGATAGAGTGACATGAGCAAGGATAAATCTCTTCTCCATCTTAGCTGCCCAGGGCAATAAAATCATTCACTATTCCAGAACTCTGGGATCACCTTCCCATCCACACTTGCAGACCCTCACACAAGAATTATAGTTCTTTGCACATGAAATTAAGGGAAATGTCCCCAGCAATAAGTCAGTGTCTTCAAGAGATGTTAGATAGAAAAGTAAGAAAATAGGAAATATCATTGTAAAAGAGAATGCACTTAGAGTCATAGAGTCATACAGCATGGAAACATGCCCTTCGCTCCAAACAGATCACGCAGACAATAATCCCAAACTAAACCAGTCCCACCTGCCTGTGCTTGGCCCATATCCGTCCAGACCTTTCCTAGTCGCAATTGTATCGGTGTCCATCAATGTCACTGGTAGTTCATTCCACACATGAACTATCCTCTGTTGAAAAATGTTGCCCCTCATGTCCTTTTCTAACCTTTCTACTCTCACCTTAAGACTATGCCCCCAGTTTTGAATTCCCCCATTCTAGGGAAAAGACCCTTGTCATTCACCTTACCTAGGCCCTTCATGGTTTTATAAACCTCAAAAAAGTCACCCCTTAACTTCCTACTCTCCAGTGAAAAAGTCCCGTTTTTTCGAGTTTATTTTTATATCTCAAACCCTCCATTCCCAGCTACATCCTGGTAAATCTTTCCTGAACACTTTCCAGTTTAGTAATATCTTTCCTTTATCAGGGCAATCAGAACCGCACATTGTATTCTTAAACAAAATGCTAAAAAACACTAGATACTCATGACTAAAAACAACCACTGCATCCAATGTTGGTTTACAGCAGTCAAATGGTGAAGCTTCTGTTTGGCAATTTTTTTTTGCAGATGTTTGTTACTTAAACAGTATAATAAGCAGAAACATTACCAAAATTTAATGGAAAAGTTTAAGATTGAGAACTACCAGATAAAAACAACACTAAGACCCTTAATATTCCATCAAATTAAGGGATAAGAGAAAAACAAGCTGGGGAGCTAAGTTATGTAATGTGCAAACCCAAGAGCTATGCAGTATGCAAGTTTTCTCAGAACATGAAATTTCTGAGAGAACTGTGTAAATGCACACCCCAAATTAACCCATTAAGATCTCTAAGTAACATGTATTGTAAAATATACAAAAGCTAGTCTGAAAATATGGATATTCGCATATAATGAATGGTTAAAAAGTCTTCACTACTCTGAAGAAGTGTCGTAGGACTTTGTTTTCTCTCCACAGATGCTGCCAGACCTGCTGAGTTTTTTCAGCAATTTCTGTTTTTATTTGTTTCAGATCTCGAACATTCATGGTTCTTTGTTTTATTCAATTCACTATCCCTTCTTACAAGTTAAATCGCTTGCCTGTCCAATTACTTGCTTCACCTGCTTGGTAGAACCATAGAAACGTAGAAAGTAAGTGCAGCAATAGGCCATTCGGCCCTTCGAGCCTGCATCACCAATCAATACAATCATGGCTGATCATGCAATCTCAGCATCCCACTCCCACCCTCTCCCCATACCCTATGATCCCTTTAGCTGCATGGGCAATGTCTAGCTCCCTTTTGAATATATCTAATGAACTGGCCCCAACAGCTTCCTGTGGGAGAGAATTCCACAGGTTCACAACTCTCTGAGTGAAGAAATTCTTACTCATCTCACTCCTGAATGGCTTACTCCTTATTCTTAGACTGTGACCCCTAGTTCTGGACTTCCCCAACATTGGGAACATTCTTCCCGCATCTAGCCTGCCAAGTCCCATCAAGGTTTATATGTTTCTATGAGACCCCCTCTCTTTCTCCAAAAGTCCAGAGAAGACAAACCCAGTTGATCCAGTCTTTATCCTGACTATCCTGATGTCAGTCCTGCCATCCCAGGAATCAGTCTGGTGAACCTTCGCTGGACTCCATCAATGGACTTCCTCAGACTAGGAGACCAAAACTGCACACATATCTCAAGGTGTGGTCTCACCAAGGCCCTGTATAACTGCAGCAAGACATCCTTACTCTGATACTCAAATCCTCTCACTATAAGGCCAGCATGCCATTAGCTTTCCTCACTGCCTGCTGCACCTGCATGCCAACCTTCAGCAACTGTTCCACCACGGCACCCAGGTCTCGTGGCACCTCACCTTTTCCTAAACTGCCACCATTCAGATAATAACCTGCCTTCCTGTTTCTGTGACCAAAGTGGATACCATCACATTTGTCTAAATTTTATTGCATTTGCCAAGTGTTTGCCCTCTCAGCCAATCTGTCCAAGTCATCCTGCAACCTCTGAGTGTCTGCCTCACAGCACACACTGCCACCCAGCTAAATGTCGTCTACCAATTTGGAGGTAGGGCATTCAATTCCTTCATTCAAATCATTAATGTATATTGTGAACAGCTGGGGTTCTAGCACTGAATCCTGCAGCACTTCACTCGTCGCTACCTGCCACTCTGAAAAAGGACCTGTTTATTCTCTGCTTATTGTCTGCAAACCAGTTCTCTATCCATGTCAACACATTAACTCTGATAACATGAGCTTTAATTTTCCTTACTAATCTCTTGTGTGGAACCTTGTCAAAAGTCTTTTGAAAGTGCAGGTACACAAAATCTACTGATTCACCCTTGACAATTCTACTGATCACATCCTCAAATACCAGATTTGTCAAGCATGATTTCCCTTTAGTGAACCCATGCTGACTGGATCTGATTCTGTCACCGCTTTCCAAATACTCAGTTATTACATCCTTAGTAATTGACTCCAGCATTTTTCCACTACCGATGTCAGGCTAACCTGCCTATATTTTCCCCATTTTCTCACTCCCTTCTTTTTTAAAGAGTGGAGTTAAATTAGCTACCCTCCAGTCTATTGGGACGCTTCCAAAGTCTACAGAATGCTGGAAAATGATTACCAACGCTTCCGTTATTTCTAGGTCAACTTTCTTAAGTAGTCTGGGATGCAGAGCATCAGGCCCTGGGGACTTATTCGTTTTAATCCCATCAATTTCCCCAAAACTATTTCCTGACTAATAAGGATTTCCTTCAGTTCCTCCTTCCTGCTTGGCCCTCTGTCCCCAACATTTCCTTATTCGTGTCCTCCTTAGTGAAGACAGATCCAAAGTATTTGTTCAAACGGTCTGCCTTCTCTTGGTCATCCATTATGAACTCACCTGATTCTAACTGCAAGGGACCTACATTTGTCTTCATCAGTCTTTTTCTCTTCACATATCTATAGAAGCTTTTGCAGTCAGTTTTTATGTTTTCTGCAAGCTTACTTTCATATCTTATTTTCCCTTTCTGAATTCAACACTTTGTCCTCCTCTGCTGAATTTTAAATTTCTCCCAGTCCTCAGGTTTGCTGCTTTTTCTGGCTAATTTATATGCATCCTCTTTGGCTTTAACATTGTTCCTCACTTCCCTCATAGCCATGGTTGAATCACATTCCCTGTTTTACTCTTATGCCAGACAGGGATGTACAATTATTGAAGTTCATCCATGTGTTCTTTAAATGTCTGCCATTGCCTAAGATTGTCAGCCCTTTAAGTATTCTTGGCCAGTTTATCCTTGCCGATGCATGCCTCATACCATCAAAGTTAGCTTTCCTTAAATTCAGGACCCTAGTTTCAGATTTAATTGAGTCAATCGCTCTTAGTGAGTCATGACCAAGGAAACCCAGGTCTATTCACAGATCAATAATTTCCAACCTCTCACCACTTAAGAGATTATCAGCCTTTCTGTTTCCTTTTTTGCTATCAAAGTATTCGACTTCACACTTATATTCCATCTGCAATATTCTTGCCCATTCATTTAGCCTGCCCAACTCTTCCTGAAGGCTCCGTTAATCCTATTCACATTCCCACCTAGTTTTGCATCATCAGTAAATTTGTAAATATTATTAGGCTTGTTCCCCATAACCAAATTATCTATAGAGGTTGTGGATAGCTGGGGCCCCGGCACTGATGATCACAGTAGTAACGACCCACCAACCTGAGAATGACCCTTTGATTCCTACTGTCTGATATCTGATTATTAACCAATTCTTAATCCATACTAGTATATTACCAGTCTCATATGCTCTACTTTTGTTTAACAGCTCCTGTGTGGGATGTTATCAAAAGTCTTCCGAAAATCAAAGTATACTGCATCTGTTCATTCTTCCTTGTCTATGGTTCATTAGCCACAGCTGATCTGCCTTTCCTGTCAGGTTTTTGAAAGGTTTTTTGATATTTCAATGATCCATTTTGTCACCCAATATACACTTATTCATCATACAGCATAAGGTCTTTGGTGGGGGGGAGGGGGAATCAAGAACAATATGGTATGTTTTTCAGAGCTTCATTTTAAATATATATTATTCACGCTCATATGACTTGCATACACATATCAGTTCAATATTTTAAAACTTCTTTGGGAATAGAGAAATCTGTTTTTATTCATGCAACTAGCCAGATCCTTGGGCTACTGGGTTTCTAGGATTTGTTATCATTTTGAAACCTTTCTATAATTATATGGTGGTGACATATTTATATCATTTGGTAACAAACATGAAAAAAATGTACTATCACCCATTATCTTGAACAAGCCATATCCTCTGTAAAATCAAGAATGTCGCATGAATTATTAAAGTTTCATACTCAGGTATTGCAAACAATAATTGTTGAGGTCAGGATGTTAGCATTTTTGATGTCAAATGGATTACTAGAATATCTTGGTGGGTATGGGACAATTTGGGGATGATATAAACACAACAATATTCAATCACAGGTTAAAGATCTTTCCTGTTGACTTAAAATCAGGAAAGGTGTTCCTCAGGGTTTCCAGTAGAACATGTTTTATACTGTCACCCAAGTCAAAATAGCTTCAGTGAAACAGAGCATTAGCAAGCGTCACCAGTTGTGGTGATTCAGATCTTGCAAGATTAGTCCTTGACTTTGTGATCTGCAGTCTATAATATAATGGGATATGTCCCATTTGTGTTATGATGCCAGGGGCCCATTAATATTTTTAAGATAGCATCTTCAAATTGGAAAGCATGTTGCTAATTGTCAGGAATTCATTATTTTAGACACTTCTTCTGTTGTCATTAAACAGATGTGGATTCCCCTTGGGAGCTGTAGAGAAGTACAGTTGCCCTGTGATAATAATAATGCTTTTGAGTGTAGTCAAGGCATCTTTAGGACCCACTACCAAGGATCCAAAAACCAGTTCCATAAATATGAACTGTAGTCTTCAAAATCTGATAGAAAGTTTTTTAAAATCTGTTTCTGAATTTTCTGAAGCAAATGTTTTAAAATTAACAAAATGAAGTATATATTTTTAAACATGGCAATTTTCTAATGTAATAAAACAGAAGCCATAAACCTACTAACAATTTATGCTCAGTTCCCCCACTACCCCTCCTTTTCTGCCATCCTCTAGCAAGCCATACAAAGCACTCTGATAGACCTCTGTATATCCTGGTCTTTGGAAACATCCTCTTGCTGCACCATGGGTCTCACCTGTAAAGCAGACTGCCCATTTTTGGAAGATCTACGTAATGGCCCTGATGCAAGCAAACAAAATGCAGAACACCATGCCCAAAGCTTGTTCTCCCTCAAAGTTCTTATCAGATTTCTGCTGGAAGTTCATGAGATTGTCACATTCAGGTGTCTATAATAGTTTGGGCAGCATCTGTGGAGAAAGAAACAGAGTTTCAGGTCGACCTATGGTCAATACAGGAGAATGTCAGCAATGCAACAGGCTTAATCAAGGAACAGGAATGAGGAAAGGGAGGAGGGAGGAAAGAGAAAAAGGTAAGCTGGAGAGAAAAAATGAAAGATAGGATCATGTTGCAAGGCAAAATGAGATTGTAATAAGACAGGTAAAGAAACAAAAACTGGACCTATAGGATGTGCAAATGGGAACAGCAGAATTATTGCCAACAACTGCTGTCCCAAAAATGGAAGCAGAGGTAACAATCTGAAATTGTTGAACTCAATGTTGAGTACAGAGGACTGTAAAATACCAGTCTGGAGGATGACGTGCTGTTCTTTGAGCTTATTTTGAGCTTCACTGAGACAGTGTAAGAATCTGAGAGGAAAGAAAAGTCAGACCATAAGCAATGCAAGGTATTAAAATGACAGGAACGAAAACAGAAGTTGCTGGAAAAGCTCAGTAGGTCTGGCAACATCTGTGAAGAAAAGATCAGAGTTAACATTTCAGGTCCAGTGACCCTTCCTCAGAACCTGTCACCGGACCCGAAATGTTAACTCTGATTTTTTCTTCACAGATGCTGCCAGACCTGCTGAGTTTTTCCAGCAACTTCTGTTTTTGTTCCTGATTTACAGCATCCACAGTTCTTTCGGTTTTTATTAAAAGGACAGAATGACCAGAGCTTTACATTAAATTTGTAACTTGTAGGAGGTGTTTAGCAAATGGTGATCAAATCAATGTTTGATCTCCCCGGTGTAAAGGAGACAGCTGTGAGCAGTGAATACAGTAAAGTAAATTGACAGAAGTGCTTGGTTTATCTGGAAGGTATTTTTGGATCCATAGGAAATTAGAACAGAAGAGGTAAAAGGGAAGATGTCGCATCTTTGGTACTTGCATGGAAAAGAGCTGAGGGAATGGGAGGAGAGTGGTTGTGTCTACTGGGTGACTGGGGAGTGGATCCAGATTTGGGGAAGGAACGATCCATTCAGAATCAGGAAAGAGCAAGGTAATATGTTTTTGGTGGTACCATCAGACTGAAGGTGTAGGAGGATTTGTTGAATGTGAAGGTTGCTGGGATGGAAGGTGAAAAGTGAGAACATGGAAGGAAGAGAAAGGGATAGAGGCAGAAGGATGGGAAATGGAATAGAACAGATTGATGTCTTACAGACTGCAGTCTCAAAAACTAGTTCAACAATTTCAGATCATCATTAATGCCCCTATTCTTTCAGATAACTTTAGTAAAGAGTCTGCTATTCCCATTTAAAAATCCTCTAAACACAGATTTTGCTTCTTTGCCAATCTCATTTCAATCTCCTTTTGTTGTGCGCTATCATCCATTTGTCATTTAATGTCTCCTAACTTGCATCATCTCCCTTTCTTTTATACCTCATTCCCAAATCCCTGTATACTTCTGTTTTACTCAAAATCTGTTGCATTTCTGATGTTCTCCAGTTCTGATGGAAAGTCATCAAACTGAAATATTGATTTTGTTTCTCATTCCACAGGTCCCGCTTGACTGTTAAGTATTTCCAACATTTTCTGTTTTTATTTCAGGCTTCCAACGTCTGCAGTGTTTTATATTTGTAAATGTAATAATCTCTATTGATCAAACATGTAAATACTAACGCAAAACAAGATACCAATAATCATTGAAACTCAACAGTTCTGTTTTCTTTATTAATGTAGAAACTCAGCAGGTCTTGAAGCATCTGCAGAGAGAAAGCAGAGTTAACATTTCAAGTCCAGTGACCCTTCTTCAGAAACAAAAACATAAGGTGCTGGAAAAGCTCATCAGGTCTGGCAGCAGCTGTGAACGGAAATCAGAGTTACCATTTCAGGTCCGGTGATCTTTCTTCAAAACCTGTTTCAGATTTACAGCATCCGCATTTATTTCGGTTTTCACATTAGCTTGTGTTTGGTTAATCATGTTGACACCAGCCAAGCAACATTGCTATCTCCTAAGAGGTAGTAACTCAATCGATGCTATACAGGTCTAGACTGTAGAAATGACTAACAACTAACATCAAAGCAGAACTGACTCGCTGCTCCTACAGGTAGTTATTTATATATCAGTGGATAGAGCTTTTCTAAAGCTTCCAGTGTCAAAGTTTTTAGGTCAATTATCTTATACAACAAACAGGTCATTGCCTCACTATTGCTGTTCGCCATGACTCGGGGTACTGTTTTACTTCCTTTGAATCAAAAGTTTGTGAATTCATTCCAGAGGAGTACTGAGGGACTGAGGCATTATTAAGGAATCATTTTTCATATGAGATATAAAACTGAGGTCCTATCTGGATGTAACAGATGCCAAGTTATTATGTCAAAGAAGTGCAGCAGAGTTCCTACTGGTATTCCGGCCAATATTTAGTCCTCAAACCTAACATCACTCATTATCTGGTCATTAATATTGAACGTGTACTTTACCTTTAAGAGAATTCACCTTCAATGTTTCCATGTGTGGTGTGCGTACAATGTTATGACTTTTCCTCACAGTTAGTCAGCTTTGCATCTACGCTGGCATAGAAAAGAATCAGTTGACTTTTGGAATGCTGGCTTGTAGTGTGTTTTACTATTTGAATAAATTAACCCACAGAATTTGTCAATCCCTGTTGAGCAATGCATTATTAAATATTAAAATTAACACGATGTGATAAACAGAGGTGGAAAGCATTGTGTTGATGTGGCTTAGTGTGCTTGCACAGTCAGCAAGCAATTTAATCTACAGGTGAAACACACAGTCATCAATCCTAAATCATACTAAAGTGCATGGGACTATCCTTACATCTTTGTTCACTACTGCATTAGAGAATGTTGAAAACACAGCTTGCTGGTATCAGACAAATCCCTATCGAGGGGCTAGTTTAAGTCACTTGGGAAAGACAAGTGATCCCACTGTGACCCCGAGCCTTTTCTGCTGTTGTCTTTTCTGATGCCTAGGTCGATGCTGGGTGAAACTGTTCAATTTCAGTTCTTTGTTGAGACTTCGGAGTGATTGATACAACTGAGTGGCTTGCCAGGCCATTTCAGAGGGTATTTGAGAGTCAACCACATTGCTGAGGGACACTTTAGCAGAAACAGCTCTCAGAAATGTGTAGCTGCCTTCTCTTGTATATAAAAAGGACCAGAGTGGCATAAAGTTGCCAAACCTCAGAAAACCCAACCCATTGTTTTATATTGCTATCAATCCAAGGCCAAAATGATGCAAGACCCCTCACAGCTACTGATACTGGATTGTGGCAGTAATGCTAACATCTTAATGTCAGCAGTAGCACTCTAAGTATCTCAGAATGATTCTGACATTGAACATGTCAGACAGAGACATGAACAGGTAGAGAAATGATGGTCATGTCTACGCATTTCAAGATACATAAAAGTGAGACTTAAAAAGGCTTTTTATTTATAGCAGAAGATCTATTTTCTAATTAACCTAATTTGCATGGATGCCCGCAGAACAAATTGTCACCAAGGTATCATTTAAAGGTTACAAAGATTTCATTGCAGTTCAAGCTAGTAATAAAGAGATTACAAAGCATGCGAGAAGTTTACTTTTCTAGGACAAAAACAGAGAGCACAGGAGAAACACAACAGCTCTGGCAGCATCTGTAGAGAGAAAAACTGAGTTGACATTTTGAGCCTATGACAATTCACAAGAACAGTTCTTTATATTGTTTATTTTTCTGAGATTTTGTGAAAACTGATCACTGAGAATCTGACTGAAAGGTTGTAGATATGCTCACCAAGCCAGTGTGTTTGATTGCAGACGTTTCGTCACCCTGCTAGGTAACATTGTCAGTGTGCCCCCGGTGTTCTGTCCCTCTTGCTATTTATATGCCTTGGTTTTCTGGGGTGGTTGGCATCACTTCCGGCTCTGTTCTTCAGTCATCAATCTGACAGTTTGTATATCAGGTCCAGTTCAATGTGTTTGTTGATGGAGTTCCGGTTGGAATGCCAGACCTCCAGGAATTTCCTGGCATTTCTCTGTTTGGCTTGTGCTATTATTGATGGGTTGTTCCAGACAAATTCAAGTCCTTCTTTGTCCATGTGTATTGAGATCAGTGAGAATTGGTTGTGTCTCTTGGTGGCTAGTTGACGTTCGTGAGCCCTTATTGACAGTTTTCTTCCAGTTTTGTCGTTACTGTCAGTTTTCTTCTGGTTTGGTCTATGTAATGTTTCGCACAGTCCTTGCATGGTATTTTGTATACTACATTAGTTTTATTGGTTGTGGGTATAGGATCTTTTACATTCATCAGTAGCAGTCGCAGGGTGGTTGTTGGTTTGTAGGCAACCCGGGGTCTGAGTAGTCTTGTGGTCATCTCTGTTACATCTCTGATGTAGGGTGACTAGTGTGTCTGGCCATGTTGTATATTCTTGTTGCAGTCTGTCGTGGAGGTAACAGCGGATTGTGCTTTTTGGGTATCCATTCCTTTTAAAAACTCCATACAAGTGCTTCTGTTCTGCTTTGCGCAATTCCGGGTTGCTGCTGTGTGTTGTGGCTTGTTTGAATAATGTCCTGATGCAGTTCCATTTATGGGTTTCTTGTGGGAGAAAACTGACAATATGGATATACAAACACCAACTAGCCACCAAAGGACACAACCAAATCTCACTCATCTCAATACAGACGGACAAAGAAGGACACAAATTCAACTGGGACAACACATCCATAATAGCACGGGCCAAATAGAGACATGCCAGGAAATTCCTGGAGACCTGACATTCCAACCAGAATTCCATCAACAAACACATTGAACTGGACCCAATATACAAACCACTGAAGAACAAACCCAGAAATAATGCCAACCACCCCAGCAAACCGAATCATATAAATAACAAGCAGGATAGAACAACAACACTTCACCGGAGGTGCACTGATGATGTTATCGAGCAGGGTGACGAAACATCTGTAATCAAATATACTGGCTCGGCGAGCAAGTCTACAACCTCATCCACAACATGAGCTACAAAACTTCTCAAAAACTTTAATCTGACTGAGGGTTATTGGGGATTCCTCTTTTGTCAGAATCATAAGAAATTCCTGGGTAAGTTTTTAAAATAGCATTTCAATTCCATTCTGGTGGAAATCAGACTATTTGATTTGATTTGTTTTGATTTATTATTGCCACATGTACCAAGATACCATGAAAAGCATTGTTTTGTGTGCTCTACAGGCAAATCATACCTTACAGAAATACTTCATGGTAATAGGACAGAATGTCAAACATGTTTTTATTATTTATTCACAGGATGTGGGCATCACTGGCTAGGCCAGCGTTCATTGCCCATCCCAAATTGCCCAGAGGGCAGTCGAGATACAACCACATTGCTGTGGGCCTGGAGTCACATGTAGGCCAGACCAGGTGAGAATGACAGATTTCCCTTCCTCAAGGACATTTGTGAGCCAGATGGGTGTCTAATGACAATCGACAATGGTTTCATGGTCATTAGTAGGGTTCTTAATGCCAGACATTTCTTATATTGAATGCAAATTCCACCAATTGGATGAATAATCTAGAAATAACACCACTAGGCCGTTGCCTCCCCTAATTCATAACGTTATAGAGAAGATACAGGGCAAAATCAACTCTAATATATCAGAGATAATAGGTACTGCAGATGCTGGAGAATCCGAGATAACAAGGTGTGGGGCTGGATGAACACAGCAGGCCAAGCAGCATCATAGGACTAGGAACGCTTGACGTTTCAGGCCTAAACAAGGGTCTAGGCCCAAAACGTCAAGCTTTCCTGCTCCTATGATGCTGCTTGGCCTGCTGTGTTCATC
>JAHRHZ010000082.1:796099-825204 GCA_024137785.1 Ginglymostoma cirratum
TTTAGGCCCGAAACGTCAAGTTTTCCTGCTCCTATGATGCTGCTTGACCTGCTGTGTTCATCCAGCCCCATGCTTGTTATCTCGGATTCTCCAGCATCTGCAGTACCTTTTATCTCAATATGAGAGATATTTGCCCCTTCTGTAGCTAAGTTTTAATCTGTCGTACATTTTTGTGGTAACTATTCTGGTAAGTATTGCAGAACAGTCTGAAGTCCCTGACTCTAGTTCGGAGACAAAAGCTTTTGGGCAGGATCCTGAAGAGCTGAGGAATTGCCCACTGAAAGTTTAAACTTCCCAGACAATTCCCACCAAGCTATTGTCTTGATTCCAAAACACATTTGCACAATCTTTCCTTGGTTCGTTTATAAACAGGCACTATAATAATATAAATATTTGTTGAAACGTGTCTTTTCTGATTTCACACCATTAAAAATGTCATCACAGAACACAGTCTCTGTTGAATAGTGAATATATAAGTGGAAGTGAACAGACGTATTGGCTTTGAATAACACACAGGAAATCACTGATAATTAATGTTAAGCTATATTCCTCAATCTGTGGCTCCCTGAGAATTCTCCTACGATAATGGTCTCTTTTACTCAACAAATCTGTATTGGAAAGCACTGCATTTTTGACATTGTGAAAGAATGTTCAGAATTCAGTTCCTTTCCTTCACTGCATTTCATGTTATTCGTGCTGTGTCACCTCTGTGAAACCAAAGTTCATTTGACAGAAGGTTAAAAAAGTGTACAATTACAAAAGACTGCATTAAACCAGACACACAGGCTAGCAGGATCTTGAAAGGCATAGTGCTCCTATCTCATAAATCACACCATGTACAGCCCAAAGTCATTAGTCATGGTCGTAATTTAAAAGATACGTTCGCACATGACAAGTACGTTGAACGAGCTAAGCAAATCTTTATTTCTATTTCAGAAAACACCCATAATGGCTTTATCAGCTTTCGAAACAAAGCCAAAATTCTGTCAGGCCAATTTAAAAGTTAACCA
Source organism: Ginglymostoma cirratum (assembly GCA_024137785.1). Lineage (NCBI taxonomy): Eukaryota > Metazoa > Chordata > Chondrichthyes > Orectolobiformes > Ginglymostomatidae > Ginglymostoma > Ginglymostoma cirratum. The sequence goes on from JAHRHZ010000082.1 coordinate 797,110, forward strand.
ATACAAAGATAGTCATACTGTCCATCTGTACTTTTGACAAGAGTTCTATTTTTGCACATCTTTGAAAATGCTTAATGTTTAATTATCGCCAGAATCATGCTGCACTAAGCAAACATTGGCATTTCAGTATCTCCATTTGCTACTGTGGCATGTTTAAGGTTAATTTATTTCGAATGAAACCTCTTTAATCACTCCACTTTAAGAAATAATACTTCTTTAGATAATGGACTTGCATGTTTTTCTAAAAGCCACCATTTGATCTTGTGCCAATGGAATCGTAGAACATAATGCAAAATGCCTTCTTTTTAGTAAGCATTTACCAGCAAACACAATCTTCCTTCCAAATGCACTTTAGATGGTTTAAAATCTCATACAGTCACACCTAATAAAGTGGTACATTATTCAAGTATTTATGTTCCAACTATCAAGTGGCAACTAGCTAAGAAAATATATAACATTTTAAACTACACATTGACATAGTATGGTTATAATTTTACAGAGTTAACTTTGCAGAGCTCAGCTATTAGTCTGCTATTAGGAAATAGCGACAGACCTGGCTGCAAACTTGCTTGGATTGGGTAATGTAATATAAAAGAAATGTTACTGAAATGTTGTTACACATTTATGTAAAGCCTCTAAAGACTAATATTTTCAGAAGTTTACAGAGCATTGCTTACCTCGGTATCACTACTCAGAGTGAGAAGGCGTTACTTCTTCCACCGATACAAAACTTCCTCCGAATGTTTTGTTGTTACATCTCAGCTTTTTGTCCCCAGACTCCCTGCTGGCTCCAAGACCTGGGATTCTGAACCAGATTCCAGATTACAGAGGCTGAAACTGAGACTTGTGCAATTCTTCAAATCCTCTTCAATGAAAACCATCTGCTTGCACTTTCCAGATTGACAGCAGGGAGGAGGGTACCATCGGATTACTGAAGATCAACAGATGCAAAAAAATGAGAGAGATTAATAGAGTGGAAAATATGTCATTGGAATGCAATGTCAGACAGGAACGTGTATTATCTACTAAAGTAGCATGAAAACAAGAATCCTAAACAGGAAACTTAGTTAAATTGAGAAGAATGGCGCAATAGGTGTTATAAAAAATGCAGGGAAGAAACAGTGCCCAAGAATACCAAAGAAAAAGGCAACTACCAGTGATAAAAGAAAAAGGATGAATGATTCTGAGATTTAAGGTGCAGTTATGGCTGTGTAGATTGGTTCTGAATGAGCATAAACACATTTAACTTGGCTGATCTGACTTCCCACTACATCAAAACAGAACTAAAGACCACACATCACTGGTGGTTCCCACTGGGTACAAACTAACCTAGCTCAGTGTAGCACAGCATTTTAAAAGTGCCCAGTACACCCATAGGACCTTCTGGATTATACAGATATGTTTTTAAAAGACTTAATCAAACAGGAGGGCAGATTCTGTTGTCTTGCCTCTCGTTAAAAGGTAATCAGAAAAGTAACACACAGTCATTCTGAGAAGAAAAGGAATATTTTACTCTGTCAGAATTGGAAAATGTAGGTAAGCTTTGAAGCATTTTCTGATTTTATTTCAGATTTCAAGTATTCACAATTTTTAAATTTTATTAAGCTTCAGCTACTGCAGGGAGTGTTCTGAAGAAGGGTGACTGGACCCGAAACATTAAGTAGCTTTCTCTGTACAGATGCTGCCAGACCTGCTCAATTTTGCAACCATTTTCTATAGTTGTGTTTAAGTGGGGGGTTGCGATAGAGCAAAAGAAATTTATCCAATCATGCAAGTACAGTCGCAAGGCTGGATGCAGGATGCAATCAACAGTATAATTCAAGACTGCCAGATCAAAGTGTGACCAATAGCCATGCTATAGGTAGTAATTCCCTGTTATAAGTTGCTCCATTTTGATGTCAGTCAGCTAATGAAATCTGATTTGATTTATTATTGACAGCATATAATGAGATACAGTGAAAAGTATTATATTACACGCTAACCAGTCAAATCCTACCTTACGTAAGTACATCAGGGTAACAGAACAGAATGTAGAATGTTGTATTACAGCTACCAAGAAGGTGCAGAGAAAGTTCAACTCTAATATATGAGAGGTCCATTCATAAGTCTGATAACAGCGAGGAAGAAGCTATTCTTAAATCTGTTGGTAAGTGTTTTCAAACTTCTCTATCTTCTGCCAATGGAAGAGTGTGGAAGAGAGTATAAACAGGATGGGAGGGGTCTTTGATTATGTTGGCTGCTTTCCCGAGACAGCTAGAAGTGTACACAGAGTCATTGGAAGGAAGGCTGATTTTCATGATGGACTGGACTACATTCACAACTCTCTGTAATTTCTTGTGGTCTGGGCAGTGCAGTTGCCATACCAAGCTGTGATGCATCCAGATGGGATGCTTTCTGAGGTGCATCTGTAAGAATCAGTAACAGTCATTTTGGACATGTCGAATTTCTTTAGCCTTCTGAGGAAGTAGAAGTGTTGGTACACTTTCCTGACTGTAGTATTGATGTGGATGGACCAGGACAGATTGTTGACAATATTTCTCTGCGGAATTTGACACTGTCAATCATTTCCACCTCAGCACCATTGATACAGGGAGGGGCATATCCTCCACTCCACTTCCTGAAGTATATTACCAGCTCCTCCATTTTGCTGATACTTAGGGAGAGATTGTTACCTTTATACCACGCCACTATGCTGTCTATCTCTTTCCTGTACTCGGTCTCATCATTGTCTGAGATCTAACCCACTATGATGGTGCCATCTGTAAATTTGTAAATGGAGTAAGAGCAGAATTTTTCCACATAGCCATGAATGTATAAGGAATATAGTAAGGGGATGAGTACACCGCTTTGCCGGGCACCAGCGTTGAGGATTATTGTGGAGGAGGTGTTGTTGCCTATCCTTTCTGATTTTGGTGTATGGTTCAGAAAGTCAAGGATCCAGCTGCAGAGGAGGGAGCAGAGTCCTAGGCCTTGGTCTTTGGAGATGGGTTTTGTTGGAATTATGGTGCTGAAGGCAGAGCTAAATTCATAAATAGGACTCCGATGTAGCTGTCCTTGTTATCCAGATTGTCGAGGGACGAGTGTATGACTAGGGAGATGGCATATCCATGGATTTATTTGATGATAAATCCATGTAGTGGATCAATGCAGTCTGGGAAGCTGGAGCTGATGCATGCCAATGCTAACCTCTCAAAGTACTTCATAATGATAGAAGTCAGATCCACTGGGAGGTAGTCATTTAGGGATGTTACGTCATTTTTCTTCGGCACCTGGATGATAGTGATCTTCTTGAAACATGTGGGAACCTCAAATCGGAGTAAGGAGAGCTTGAGGAGGTCTGCAAATACTTCTGCCAGCTTGTCAGCGCAGGATCTGAGTGCACAGCTGGGGACTCCACATGGGCCAGTTGCTTTCCATGGGTTCACCCTCAAGAAGGCCGATCTAACACCTGCGGTGGCAACTACGGGTACTGGAACACCAGAGGCTGTCAGAGCAGGTGACATCATTTCACTGAGCTTCTGTTCAAAATAAGCATAGAATGCATTGAGCTCATCGGGGAGGGATACTTAGTGGTCAGCGAATCTGCTGGACTTTGCTTTGTAAACTGTTATATTTTCTAAGCCTTGTCACAGTCAACATGTGTTTGTGTTGTTAGTCTGGGACTCTAGTCACAACTCTATTTACATTTAACATCAGGGGATTTGTTTCAAAGTTGTTTCACGCTAAGACTGATGTAGCACCATGTTACTCAATCAGTTTTGTCACTGTTGAACCTCCAAAGTGCAGCCTCTGACACCCCCAATCCTCTATCTCACCAACAACTCTCCAGCTCGCAGCCTTTGCTGCTCCTTGATCTTCCATGTTGCTGCCAAAGCTCTGGTTAACAGCCTCTGCTATTACTTGACTTTCCCTTTCACTGCCACCTCATCAGCTTGTAGTCACCTTCTGCAGGTCAAAGCTGCTCCTCCCACCTCTTTCTTCTCATTTCCAAAGCCCTTGATCCTACCAAGGGTTCAGGAGAACGAAGTCACAAGGAAGAGTGGGGAGTGGGAGACTCAGTGAGAGAAAGAGTTTACAATGTCCAGGGGGACCAGAGAATGGCAGAGATTGCAAACTGGAGGGTCTGCAGGAGGAAGAGTCTGCAGTAACTCAGTGGGTCAGAAAACATGACAAGGTGGGAGTTGGAGGGTCTGTAAGTGGGTGGATCAAAGTGGAGTATGTATGATGATCAACAAGCTCCGCGGGCAGTATCAGTAGTGAGCAGGAGATCAGCAGAAAGTTAACATATTCATTTGATAATTTAAAATTTATTTATTTTAAATGTTATTTCATTACCAGTATAGCGACTTAGCAATGTAAAGTATCTCAACTTACAGATATCAAAATAACTCCACAGAGTCCGATATCCTTGGCACTAATCCAGCTCCCCAAAGCCAGCTCTCAGAGTGAACAGAACTACTGACACACCTGTTCTATCTGTCAGCCAGGGCTCCCAGATTGGACCAGAATAACAGCTTTGATCAGGGAACTCATTCTATGAGGTCCACCTGGCTGATCTCATTACAGTCATGACAGGTATCATATTTTAATGTTTATTTTTCTGATGAGAAAGATCCAACAGAACCTAACTACAGCCCTTACATTGGCAATAATAGAAAAAAATGTTCACTTAAAGTCATTTCACTTAAAGTTACAATTTTCAGGAATACAGATAAAACTTTAAGATTTACTGTACAGTTTTTAGTACTTGTTGAAATACTTGTGAATTTGATCCAAATTTCCATCAACAAACATATATTCTGTACTAAAATATTTAGATTCAGAAAAGATAGGAAAGTTAAGAGTTTTCTAGCAGCAGAAAGATCCTTCCCATTACAAACTGTAATGCAAACCATCTGTTGACCCTGTTTGAAAAACCATATCCTGTGAATGTTGTAAACATAACTTAAATCAGCATTCCATCATTTCTAAGGTTTTGTTTTCATTTTGAGTTCCAGGCATATGAATACTCATTAGGATAAGTTTGAGTGATCTCCAGAGACAGCCAGAAGAAACAATAACAAAACAATCTAAGATTTCCTGAGCTAGCATGTGTGGCACTACAGAATATAGAATTTCTCTAAAACTTTTTATTTTGAGTGTTTTATGAAACTAGCCACTGTGTCAAGCTTGTTCTAAGTCAACAGCAATGTAAAATCTGCTTTCAAGTTTGTGTTGGCAATGGATCCAGATTTGGAGGAGCTTCCCACTCTAGCAACAGGACATTTTGCTTCTCTACATTCATTATTATATGGTCTATGAAAATCAGATTGCAGGAACAATATTAATACAAATGTAACTCAAATGTATACGGTCAATTTGTATCCATAAAGAGGTGGTTTGGACCAACACTATTTTCAATTCTGATGTTTAAGTGTCCCATGTAGGGAAAGGAACATTTTAAATACACCATGCACTGCCAAGCTGATTCAACCAAGTACTGTTGTGTTATAAAGTTATTCAGCCTACTCATTGCATTTTTTCACCTCTGCAGGAGTCAATGTCCTCATGATGTTACGATGTGTTGTGTAGTTGCACAAAGAAATTTTCCACAAGACCTTGTGTATAAAAAGGTCTGTGTTATGATCTGTAAAACTTTCCATGGAACTGTGGTTCAATGATGATAATTATGAAATGGGAAGTAATGTTTATTTGTGAGTATTAGAATGTATTCTTTTGCTAGTTTGGCACTGCGCTGCATGTAACTGGTAGCTGATCCTTTAGCCAAGCTGAATTAGCTGATTTCAGCGTGGGACATTATAATTTTTCTCTCCAACTTGGACCAGGAAGAGGAAAATCAATCAAGGTTTGCTGCTTCCAATTATAAACATAGATTGTGTACATGTGAACATTTGGGTGAGGGCAGAATCAGTCTCAAGCATTTCACTGCCGTGTGATTTGCAAATATGACAAACATGATGTCAGAAAAAATCTTTTCAGAACAAGTAGTTTGGGTCTGGAATGCACTGCCTGGAAGTACAACGAAGGCAGTTTCAATTAAGGCATTGAAGAGGGCATTAGATGATTATTTGCATGGAAACAATGTGTAATTGTACAGGGAAAAGGCAGGAGAATGGCACAATTTCAAAATGCTCATTGGATAGCCAGTGCAGACACAATGGGGCTGAATGGCGTCACTCTGTGCCATAAAGCTTCTGTCATTCAAAGCAAATACAAAAGCTCTCGTGAAATTTGCTCAAGGCCCTGTTTAACCTGTAAAATAAACTTTTCATTTTCAAACGTCCATCTTGAACAGTAACTTCCCATCGGCATGAAGTGGAACATAACATTGAGGAGGAAGATGTAAGTGTCAGACCGATACTGCCAAGGATTCAGTAACTTGATCTGGTGCTCAGACAAAGTCAAATGGAATTTAAAGAAATGGCACGAAACAGAAAACAGCTGATCCAAACAGGATTAATCTGTTCTTTCCAGGATTTTCAGGCACATGTGACACAAAGGTTCAATGTACCGTGAAGTGTATCAATGTTGAAATTTTTTTTTGCTTTAAAGAATGTTGATTAAATGTTTCAGCAGAGTTTTCTGAACATATTTAAAATATACATTGGTTTAAGTATTCCTTCATGTTTTTTTTGAAAGATGTTCATTTCCTCAGCATTATGTGAAATATTATTTTCTCTTTCTTTGTTTCCTTCCACACTGTTCCCTCCACTTCTCCCTTTCTCATTGACATAGAGAGGTTCCTATGGCCTAGAGGCTTTGAAATCCATTGATTTCTGTGAAAGATGGGAGCTGGAGAGAATTGATAGCTCCTTTTGTCAAACAACTGAGTAGATGAGTGGTGTTGGCCAAGAACATCCTAAATTCAATTTTTTTACTGTTTGGATGGTTGATGGATGTCTCAACTATAGGAGGTATCACCACCACGCTTAATTCCATCCTAACCTTGCATCCCTGCAGCACACCTTTAACAAAGGCAACTGAATATATGTCAGAAGGCAGAAATTTGGCCGATATGCCCTCCACTCAATGAGCAGCCGATTGTAGTTCCCCACTGTAGCTAAGGGTGGGTCTGATGTGGGCTGAAGCTTTGCTCATCCTGTGCAAACAAAACCCAGCAGGAGGAGCTATTGCCATGGTTCACCTCCACCATTGGATTCCCTGTAGCCATCCCCATATGCCCAGAATGTAAGGGCAGAACTTGATACACCTACCTGCCAAAACCTACCTGTCATCACCTCCTACTAACATGCTGCTTTGCTTTCCAGAGATGGACTTTTCTTCCCCATACAAACTTCTTCTCTGTTTCTTAGTTCACCCCCAAAGACGGATCCAGCCACTAGCACCACGCCCTCCAGTATGGATACGGCAAAGACTAAGATCCCAATTCCACCCCAGCCAGAGTGGGACTCGAGTGCCACGCTGTTGGCACCAATCTGACCCGCCCTGACTGTCCAGCCAACTTACCTGACAAGAAGTCCCAGTTGCTGCAGCAATGTACAATTTTATATCTTGTAGCCTGGCATTAGGGTTAGTAATGGTCAGGTTCCAATTTCTTTCCAACTCTTGACTGACCAGGAATCTATCCCACTCTTAACGCCCGCTGTTAGCATACAATAGAAGGATTCACAAGTTGATACTCAACCAGTTTGGCCACGTTTTGAATGTACCTTCCTTGGTCATCAAATCCAAGGATGAGACTTGACCTTGGAGCTTCAAGCTCAGAGACAATGATGCTTTCCACAGCACCGTAAGAATTCCTCTCACACAAAACCAAGGGCAATTATCTGTACAAGTCTTTACGTGACCCAGTGATTGAATGCCGTGATCTCTTTGGCTGGCTTCCAATGAGACATTGACATTGTTTGTTATGGTTCTAACCAATGGAGGGTTGTGGTTGGGGTGGAGTGTAGTCACTAATCGTCTTTTCTATTCTATTCTGCAATAATCTTCAAACAGTCAAACAGATCCAGATAAGGCTCTTTAACAGAAGCACAATTTAATGGTCAACAGAAACTAACAAAACTAGAATGAAAACTTATTCAGATCAAATCGAGATAACGTTATCTGGGGTGCTGATCCTTCCCAGCCCCTGTGGTGCCCACTGGTCTCTTAAGGTCTCTACTGTCCCAGTGGTCACCATATTCTTGCTCTCAATGGACACCCAAGTGCAGACATAGCTACGAAAGAGGGGCAGACAGTTAGGCTGTATGACCCCCTCCACAGCCTGCTGCCTATAAATGGCCATTCTTTCAATGAAACAAAAAGTCCACGGACATTCAGCACGAAATGGAAGACAAGTATTTGTTAATGGATTGGCACAAATGACACCTTCAGCTACAGCTATTAAAGCATCTTTACTTATGCAGATCAAATCAGAAATTATCCTGAGAAGAAATCTTTTAAAATATTACTTCCTATCTACGAGGCAGGGCTTCACAGAATGAATCTATCCAGTATTTCTGAGGATGTTAAAAAAAATCCAGCGATGATCTGTGAGAGATTTGAGGCCCAGCTGAAAGTACAAATCAAATTACAATAGGGCCTTGATCAAATGGGCCAATGAGTGGCAGATGGAGTTTAATTTAGGTAAATGTGAGGTGTTGCATTTTGGTAAAGCAAACCAGGGTAGGACTTAAACTTTCAATGGTGTGTTGTCAGACAAAGAGACCTAGGGGTGCAGGTTCATATTTCCTTGAAAATGGAGTTGCGGGTAGACAAGGTGGTGAAGAAGGTATTTGGTACACTTGCCTTCATTAGTCAGAGCATTGAGTATAGGAGTTGGGACGTCATGTTACAGTTGTACAGGACATCGGTGAGGCCACCTTTAGAACACTGCATTCAATTCTGGTCTCTACTCCAGTCAAAGCCTTCCAGTGAGAATTTCTGGGAAAGGGGCCCTGGAATTGGAGGAGGGATGTCAGCATGAAGCCATAGTGAGAGGCAGCCATCCAGTCCATAATTTAGGTGCAGATAATACTATTCTTATGGTCAATGAAGCACACCAAACTAGCAAGATCTGTCATAGATGCGAGTTGTCACACTTACCCAGAAGTAGTCCAGCACTTCTTCACATCTGCAAACAAAGGGTACAAAGGATATTGGCAACGTATGTGCAAAACATCTGGTTTCAAAAGCCAAACCAGATCCTTGAACAAGACCAAGGTAACCAATAACATGGTACCAAACCACAACATTGGTAGCATGGAAAGTTAATCAAACAAACACATAACATATCAAGAAAATGAACAAACAACAAAGCAAAAACACAACCATTGGAAAATGACCAAGACTTTCTTTGTCAATCTCACACACTGTGTCAACAACTAACAAGCTTTTACAACGATCAACATCGCACATCCCCAAGGCAAGTCAACACACCCTGAAAGCCAAAACTGATAAGGAGCTGTGTGCACACTGATAGTCCTGTCAATGCTGCAGCATTGATATTTACCAAGTAGGAGGTTTGGGGAATTCAAGCTGAATTTGCATTGCAGCATGATCATGCTGTGAGACAATCTTTTGTAGATTCTGCCATGGGGTACCACTTGTTGAAGTACAAGCATTTAGGATACTTAGTAGTATTATGTTAGCATGAGCTCAGTGTCATGACCATTCATGCAATTCAAACTATCCCCATGGTAGTGGTAATTAAAAAGCCACAGGGTTTTCCTAGTCAAAGATAGAAGAGAATGAAATAGGTACACCACCAGCAAGCAATTAGAGAACTACCACAACTATATACCAGACAAAGAGTGTCAGTCAGATATCCAATCATAAATATTTAGGTGCCACCAAAGGTTTCTAAGATATGCAATCAGCCCAGGTCTTATGAAGTCATGATCAATCATGGTGCTTTGCTGTGCAGGAACAAAAGCCATCTCATACCAATGTGTATTACATTGATCCTGCATGCCAAGTGAGGAAGGAAAAACTCTGATGATGAAGATTGTGCAATGATGTTCAGTGACCAGCAGCAAGACAACCAAGTTGTCAGGCAGATGCAAGCAAGAATAACATGTACTTCTCCAGATGGGTATACGATCATCCAGATTCAAAAAAATTGTCAAAACTTTCAAAACATTACATTGAATTTTGAAGTATTAATCTTGTTAACTCTGTTTTCATATGTCTGTATAATTATTGAATTGACAACACTTGCTTATGAACAGTGATGTATATCTATGTGGGACTTCTCTTTGGAAAAAGGAGAATGTTGTGTTATGTCTCGCAGCTGATATGCAATATACCTTTAAGGGGCACACTCATGATGTCATCGGCATCAGTTTGAACAGGGCCACTCAGCTCTTAACGTCATTACAGCCTTGATTCAAACAAACAAGCTGAATTCAAGACGTGAGGTGAGAAGGACAGTCTTTGCTATCAAGGCTGCATTCAAACAAGTGTAGAATCAAGGAGCCCTAGCAAAACTAGAATCAATGGGAATCAGGGGCAAACTTTCTGGTGGTTGGAGTCATACCTGCAACTGAGGAAAATGGGCATGGTTGTTGGAGGTCAGTCATCTCAACTCTAGGACATCTCTGCAGGAATTCTTCAGGGTAGTGTCCTCAGCCCAACGATCTTCAGCTGCTGCATCAACAACCTTCCCTCTATCATAAGTCAGAAGTGGGGATGTTCACTGATGATTGTACACTTTTCAGTACCATTCGTGGCTCCTCAGATATGGAAGCAGTCCATGTTCAAATACATAAGATCTAGATAATGATAACATAGTGTGGAGCTGGAGGAACACAGCAGGCCAGGTAGCATCAGAAGAACAGGAAAGCTGACATTTCAGGTCAGGACCCTTCTTCAGAAAATCTGCAGAAATTCACCAAAGATTCTCAGACAACACCTTCCAAACCCACACCACTTCCATTTAGAAGGACAAGGGCAGCAGATGCATGGGAACACCACCACCTTCAAGTTCCCCTTCAAGCCACTCACCATCCTGACTTGGGAGTATATTCCGTCACTGTCGCTGGGTCACAATCCTGGAATTCCATCCCTAATGGCATTGTGGGTTTACCTGCAAGACATAGAATGCAGAGGTTCAAGAAAGCAGCTCACTACCACCTTCTCATGGGCAACTAGAGACGGGCAATATATGCTGTCCAGCCAACGACTCTCACATCCCACAAAGGAATAATAAAATTGCTTGTGTTTGTAGTGTAAATAGATACATACCAGGAGCTATAATAAAGGTTCATTGAATTCTTCAAGATTACATAACGCACTTCTCACAGGTGCCATATGGGAGCTAACATTAGCATCACAGCATGATAATGGCACATTATTGGCTATCATGCCGTATGATCACGTCACAGTATTTTCCGAAAAGCCAGTCAATAGACCTTTGAAATGAGTTGGAATCTGTTAATCCTGAAATTTATTCCAATATTGAGCTGGTTTTTGAGACCCTTGCAGACCATTTCTGAATCTTTCTGACTGTTGATGGAAAGATTGGATGTTGTTAATTCTGGAAATGCTTTCATTGGCAATGGCAAGCAAGATTTTCACAACTCATTTCATAGGATTATCTATCACTTGACCTATAAAATAAAACTGGGTATGTTGTTTAAACAGTTATAATTCAGTAAAGGTGCCACTGGATGCCTATTCCTTAATAAGGTTCCTGCTATGCATAATGCAGCTTTAAAAATGTGCATCATTCCACCTTAACCTGTAGTTAAATTAAAACTGCTGCTCTATTGGCCTTAATCCCTTTAAAACTGTTGCTTAAACATTATGAACTTGTTGATAAATTGATGTTTCTTCCAGCTGGTGAGTCTAGAATCAGTAGACATCATGTCAGATGGAAGGGGCAGGTCATTGAAGATGGAGATGAGGAAGAATTTCCTCACCTTGAGGGAGGTGACTCGTCGGAATTGTCTACCCCAAAGGTCTGTGGAAACTCAATAACAGAGCATGATTAAAACAGAAATCAATAGCTTTCTGAAGACATCAAGGAATATGGAAATATCACTGGAAAGTGATATTGAAGTAGCTGATCAACCACAATCTAATTGAATAGTAGAGCAAACTCAACAAGTTGAATGGCCTAATTCTGTTTTTGTGTCCCTGTGTTTTCTACTATTACAATGCCATGAGAAGTTTGTAACTGCCTTAGATTATGAAGAACTCCAGTTCCCTACGTTTTAGTGCTATCGAAATGATAACATGCAGCAGATAGGAAAACTCCACTGTTTACGTCATTTTCTGTTTACATTTTCTGAAGAAGGGTCTAGGCCCGAAACGTCAAGATTTCCTGCTCCTATGATGCTGCTTGGCCTGCTGTGTTCATCCAGCTCCACACCTTGTTATCTCAGATTCTCCAGCATCTGCAGTTCCTATTACCTCTGCTTACATCTTTACTGTTGCAGGCTAGCCTGATGCAGTACCTCACTTTGTACAGCAGGTGGTGATATGCTCCCACATAAAATCCATTTCCGGTTGGTCTTTCAGTTCCGGTTGCCAATCCTCCAAGAAAGACCTAACCTTGTAACCTGAATCTTATGAATGAATTTTAACATATAAAAATACACTGATCTCCTCAGGCTGAATTGAAAGTGTCTTCTCAACTCAGGTGCACAGTTATAAAACTTTCTTCTCAAGATTTCCCTTTCCTAGCTACATAAGTCACCATGAAATATTTAATAAGTACTAGAGATAAAATCCAACACCTGGGAAAGACTCTATTACTGGAGACCCAATAAACACCAAATACCCTCACTCATTGGCCAGGCTCTAACCTCAAGCAAGTTGACTTGCCGGTACCGGTACTATACTACCGGTATTGAAGATCCTACTCCTGTCCTGTCCTGACAAACCTCAGATCCCACATCCCACAAAGCTGCCTTGGTTCCTCAATCTGAATAGTTCTCCCTTCCTGCAGCTTGCCATGGCAGTACATTGCTCTACAGACATGTGCATTCTGGCTGTGCAGTGATTCCTTAAACACAAAATGAAAATACTGTGTAGGCTTTAATGTAACTTGGGTGATTACGCATCGAAGTATACAAAAACTTTTCAAAAGATCTAATTCAGATAGTTCTTAATTGTACAATGATTGTTCACAAAATGTATGTGGATGTACACTTATATGTATATGAGCTTCAGAATGTCACTAATCATAGCAGGGGAGAACAGGACGGAAGGGTTTTACAATCGCTCCCAGATCCTTACTGTTTAGAAAAAGGCTCCTGTCTTCCTGCGAAATGTTTTCTGGATTTCTTCCTGTGTATTGCCAAAAAGTCTATGCAATTCCATAAATTTTGCAAATTGTGCATAAAGGTGCATTTAACTGATATTTCATAATTGTTTACGTATTGTCGTAAATGGAAACAAAAGTATTCATAATTGAACATATTTGTTATATGTTAAGAAGCTGATCAATTGTTTCATCAGAACAAGGAAGTAATAGCTTCCAAAAATTGTAATCATAAGTGATTCTTTAACCCAATTAATACAAAATACAATAATGTAATATTTACAGTGACATTACCTGATAAATTGCCCTAAGAACAAAAGAAATAGGAGCAGGAGTAGGGCCCACAGCTCTGCTGTTCGGTAAAGTCATAGCTAATAATCCACATCAACTCCACTCTCCCACCCATCCTCAGTTCCCTTCATTCCCTTAGTGTCCAAAAATCTATCAGCCTTTATGTTAATATACTCAGCAATTGAGCTTTCACAGTCCTCGAGGAAGGAGAACTTCAACTGAGATGATGCCACCTTCCACAGGGGGCTCTGAGAAATGTCCACCTTTTCCCACAACCGAGGATTCCTCACCAGCCTGGTTGACAAGGTCCTTAGCCATGTTTGACCCATCTCCCACACTCTGTTCTCACCTCTTTGCTTCCCTCCCCCAACAACAATAGGGTCCCACGGTCCTCACTTACCATCCCACCAGCATCTGCCGCAAAGGATCATACGTCACTATTTCCGCCACCTCCAAAAGGATGTCACGACCGGACACATATTTATATCCCCTCCAACAACTGTTCCCTCCAGGACACCCTGATCCACTCCCAACATCTCCCATATTCCCACAGCACCATCCCATGCAATTGCAGAAGGTGTACTACCCTGTTTGGCTCCTCTCCCTCTCACTATATAAGGCCCCAGACATACTTTCCTGGTGAAACAGTGATTTACCCATTCTTCACTGAATCTAGTTTACTGTGTTCATTGCTCACAATGTGGTCTGCTCTACACTGGGGAGACAAAATGCAGACTGGGTGACTGCTTTGCAGTACACCTATATTTTACCTGTAAAAATGACACCGAGCTTCCAGTTGTCCGCCACTTCAACACACCACCATGTTCCCACACCAATATTTCTGTTGCAGGCCTACTGGAGTGTTCCAGTGAGCCTGAGTGCAAGCTCGAAGAACAGCATCTCATCTTTCACTTGAGGATTCTGCAGCCTCTAGGACGCAATACTGAGTTCAATAACTTTAGGGCCTGATTACTGCCTACCATGTTTTTTACCCACCCCGACACCCTGGTCTTAACATGACACTGACACTTTCAGAACAGCCCACCCTTTCTCTCCTACAATTAATTCTCATTATCACTGATTCAGCTTCTCTTCTGTCCTGGCTTATGATCAATAATCCCCTTTGTCTGCCAACTATTTCCATATCTCTCTCTCTCGGTATTCCGTCGTCACCTATCCATTCACCTCTCTTGCTCACTCTTTTTTTCGCAAACCCCCAACTTTGTCTTCAGCATAAAACGACATTTTTCTAGCTGCTATCAGTTCTGATGAAGAGTCACCGGAGTCAAAACAATATCTCTGCTTTCTTGCCTCCGATGCTGCCAGAACTGCTAAGTTTCTCTGGCAATTTCTGTTTTTAGAGAATTCACAACTCTCTAATTGGTGAACTATCTCCTCAATTCAGTGTTAAATAGTCACCCCTTATTCTGAGACTGATTCATATATCTGGTCACTCCTGTCAAGGGAGACAACCTCACAGAGTGTAGTCTGTCAAGTCGTTGATGAAGCTCACAAGTTGTATTCCCAGCTCATGCTTTCCATGCAGATCTCAGCTATGCAGTGGCAAAGATCTATAAACAACTTCAGAACCCTCAGCTGGGTGCAGCAATTTCCTTGGGTTTCAGTTTGAACTCTCTAATGGACACATATCTGTATGAGCACACTGGCTGTGAGGGCAGAGTGAAGTTCACCAGTAATCGTCTATTGCAGGCATATAGCTCACCAACACCCACTCTTACAGCGAATAATGGGCTGAGGTTCTCATGGTAATTGGTGGCTGCTTTAGTATTATCAGGTAATCCTGAGAACCAGATAATGTTCCAGGGACCTGGTTTCAAATCCTGCCATCTGACTGGCATGGACAAGTTGGACTGAAGGGTCTATTTTCATACTGCATGACTCTAGGGTGGCATAGTGGCTCAGTGGTTAGCACTGCAGCCTCACAGCACCAGGGACCCAGGTTCGATTCCAGCCTCAGGCAACTGTCTGTGTGGAGTTTGCACATTCTCCCTGTGTCTGTGTGGGTTTGCTGCAGTTTCCTCCCATGGTCCAAAGATGTGAAGGCTAGGTGGTTTGGCCATGCTAAATTGCCCAGAGTATCCAGGGGTGTGTGGGTTATAGGGGGATGAGTCTGGGTGGGATGCTCCAAGGGTCAGTGTGGACTTGTTGGGCCAAAGGGCCTGTTTCCACACTGTAGGAATTCTATGATATAACACAGTCTGGGGTCACAGCAATTGCACAGGATCTAAATGCAAGCAAACCAATGGTTCTGAATGAGACTGCCATTGAAAGGGTCATTTTTTTTTTTTAAATACCAGAATGTGGAGTGGCAAAGAACAGAGATGGTCCACTCCACATACTCGCTCTCACCTTCCACATTTTCATCTCTAGTGTTATTCATTGGGTGTGTGCCAGTCTCCTCCTTTTCCCAATACTGTGTTTGAAGCAGCTGGCAAAATGAGTCCAGGAGCTGTGAAGGGTGATACATCCTGTAATTATCTTTTCCTCCCTCCCTGTGGGGAGACAGCCTGCCTCTGCTGGCTACATCCCTAAAGATCCTTGATTTGGCACATCAACACTCAGCTATTCCATCCTCCAATAAAAAAACAAATAATGTTCTTCAGCAGCTTCAACTGAGTAACTGTGACATGGCATGATATCAAAGTCTGGGTTTTAAATAAAGGCGTGCACTGTGACACTGTCTGCACTAACAGAGAGGAGTGTTCAACCCTCTCAACAGGAGTTCAAGTGCAGATTTTAACCATGAAATTTCAACTATTAATGAAGGAAACAAGGAAAAGCAACAAACCTGTCAGGAAACTGAAAACCAATGCATTTATAAAAACAAATATCTCATACTTGTCAACATGGAAAGGAGACCAATTTTTCACTCACTGTCAGATCTGTTATATTTTGGGCAATGATAGGATTAGTTGCGGTTCAAACAAAAATAACCTGCCCTCACTCTCTGTTTAAGTCAGTCATGTCTAGGTTTTTGTCTTTGTTGTCAATTATACCAGTAAGACTTGCATTAGCTAATTCTCCATCAACCTTAGGTTAAATTTAGCACTTTATGGTTCATATGGTGCACTATACTCTGGAAAGAAAGCATCTTTTAGACAATAAGCTTAATAGAAATTGTTGAAGAATGGAGAGATGGGAGGTCTTGCGATGTAGAGCTTCCTTGCAGATGAATCACAAACTAATGGTTCAATTCCCACTTCAGGATATGATAACCAGGGGACAGCAGTAAAAGCTGGAGCGAATCCCAGTCAACCACATGATGGGAGGAAATTGGAGCCTTTACCATCCCTATCCATACTCTAGGCAGTAACATGTATACAAATGTGTTTGTTGCTACAGTAACTTGGACTGCTTGGCAGAGCTGGTTGGTTCACTCTGCTGAATGTGGATCAGATTGGTCTCAACAGCATGGGGTTTGATGCCTTGCCCACCTGGGGTAGATTTGGGAAAGGGCCTCCTTGCCCCACATGTGACAGAGTTCAGAGCTCTGTCGCTGTGTGGATTAGATCTGCTTTCAGTCAAAGAACTCTAGAAGAAGATGGAAGAGGTCCACAGATTTGATAGCATCAAAGGCTTTCCAGCCTCAAGACACTACATCCTGGGTTGCACCTTTCCAGGACAACTGAACAATTGATCTCCAAGGTTTGGGGAACTGTGTCATGCCCTACCCTCTTATTCATCCTGAGGTTAGGCAACATGTGTCTAGAGACCCATTTCAGTCCTGCTCACATGGTCTTCTGTCTTCAGGTTCCAGGTTCAGTCCACACATGTCTGGGTCCCTGGATCAGGCTTAAAGTTCAGAATTCTCTCCAGTTTTCAGCTCAGTCACATTCCTACCATGATGAGATCTTGAATACAGTTCCCAACACTCTCAGTTGGAAAGCCTAAATCCACTGTCATGTGTTAACAAAATTTCAGTCATAGAGTCATAGAGGTCTACAGCACAGAAAAAGACCCTTCGGTTCATCAAGTCTGCGCCAGTCAAAGACAATTACTTAATTACTTTCATCCCATAGCCTTGTATGCCTTGTATGTGCATCACAAGTGCACATCTAAATGTTTCTTAAATATTGTGAGGTTATCATGTAGTATTTAACAAAAGCTCTGTGTTAAACATAAATGTATGTTAAGTTTAGTTTTTAGTCAGCATTAGTAAAGAAATAAAAGACCATCTTTTCATTACTGAAAACTATGCCGTTAAAAATGGTACACAATTATTTTTACCAACATGAATATTACAATCATAATTAAAAAGAAGCATCTCGTTGCTTGGTTTCTGGAATCATTTCACAGCTGATAAATGCTTTTGAAATGCAGTCATTAGATTTATGTGGTAGACAATATCAGCGCCCACTGTTTATGTTGCACGATCCAACAGATTATGTTACATTCCAATGAGTCTTTATAAAGCTCTGTGCTGGCCATATCTGGAGTATTGCATCAGTATTGGTCATTACACTTCAAAGAATGTAAGGAATGTTTGAGAAGGTATAGCAGGAAACTAAGTCGAATGTGTCCAATGCTGAGGGATTTTAGTTACAAGGCTGCGTTGTAGAAACTGTGGTTATTCTCAACAGAACAAAGGAGGTTGAAGAGAGATTTAATAAATGTGTTGAGCTATCTCCCATTTAAAGCACATTCTAATAGCACCTTTTCATTTCAGCATGGTTTTGTAAATTAGGGAAGATCCCTGAATAGCACTACCTCTGTTTTGGTTTTAACATCATTACTGCATATGTTCTATCTCTTTCAAAATAAACCATCACTTCACTCACTGCAGCCCTCCCACTCACTGCTTCCCTCTCCTGATTCCTTGGTACTCCCCACCAGCTGCCACACTTGTTGCCCCTCCCTCCCAAGTGATTATTATTAGCGAGAGAGAAAGAAGGGTGGAAATAGGTGGGGATATATGTATGTAGGAGAGGAGCAAAGTGGGGACAGCTGTAAAATGGAAGCAGACAATGGCAAAGGAACCAGTAAACAAGGGGATCATTGGAGACAAGAGAGAGCAACTTAGGAAAATGGTGAGCAGGAGGGTGGAAGGAAAGAAAGAGTGAGTAAAGGACGAGAGTCAGCAAGCTAGAGTTAAATTAGAGCAGTTTGTAGTTACTAAGTTAGAAAGATTTAATATGAGATTCTTGGACCAGTTAGATTTAAGGTAGTCGGTAGCCAATATAAAAATCATGAGTCAGGAACATAACTCACTTTCAAGACATTCCTTTTCCAATGGGAAAGTGATTTTCTTTAGCACATTTTCACATCACTGCTTTTTAGGAACATGTTGGGGGTGCTAAACAAGAGTTAAGTGTACGAGATTATGGCAGGTTTGGATCCAGTTGCAAAGAAAAGCTGTTCTCATTAACTGTTGGTACAAAGACCAGGTTTAAGGTTTTGGGCAATAGATGCAGGGGTGAGGTAGAACATTTTCATGCAGCGACATGGTAATGACCTGGAACTCTGTGCCTTCCAGGGTGCTGGAATAGGAAATTAGTGATTTCAAAGGAAATTGGATGCAGATACAGCAGAAGAATTGGACTGACTGGATTGCTCTTCAGAGTGTTAGCATGGGCTCAGAGGCTGAATGCTCTAGGTCTGTGATTGCATAACTCATGATAATTTACTGCCTGTTCATCAGAGGCTTCCAGCTCATTATCCATATCCCTGTGAGAAAGAAGAAAAATTTGCATTTGTTTAGCACCTATCTTTTGCTCAGTACAGCCCACAGTGCATGCAGTCACTGAATTTCACTGATTACCATTTGTTTACACTTAGAGACAGGATGCTAAAAGGATGAAAAACACATGGAAACCAATAAGCGTGGGGCTGGATGAACACAGCAGGTCAAGCAGCATCATAGGAGCAGGATCTGGCTTCCATGAGGCAGCCTCTCATTTTGATTTTCAAGCTAACTTCAGTTGCAGTGCTGAAGCTGCTTTCATCCCTCTAATCTTTGTCACGGTCATACACAAAAGCTCTATAGAGAACATGATTTTCAACATGGTTTTATGGTTGAAAATTATCATAGACTTTCATTTCATCCACTAGCAGTGCAAGTTAATTTCCGCCATGAGTCTTGTCTTCTTCTGTCCTGTCATTTTCACTTGAACTGATTTTTTGAACTTTGTCGCTTCACAGTTCAGTTTCCAAGCAGATTGAAATTTATGAGTGATATCACATAATAGGTACTCACGTTTTTGTCACTGTCTGCTGATGAGCTGGTAATATTGGTATTGAGGTCTTTTGCTAATTTCTGTGCAATTATAGTCATCTGATTTGATTTGGTTTGATTTATTGTTGTCACGTGTACCTAAGTACAGTGATAAGCTTTATTTGCGAGCAGTACAGGCAGATCATAGTAAGCAAGGACATGTAGATCATAGGGTGAGGCATACAGGTTACACTGTGCAGGAGGTGCACGAAGCAAGACCAACATTAACAAAATCAAAATTATTTGAAGTTAGCCTGTTCGACAGTCGAATAACAGCAGGGAAGAAGATGTTCTTGTGCCACAAAACCAGACTATTGATTGTATAGAGCAGTTGCACCAACAAGCTGTTGCTCTGAAATCTTTGTTAGGCTCAGAGTTTGGTTTAGTTCACCTAAATACACACATTTGCATTTCAATTCTGGTGACCAACTCACTATTCTGACAAGTTTGATGACCCAGTCTCACTACATGCTTCCTAATATCAGTCCAGTCTGTGTCTGGTCCCTGTTCTCATGGTGCATTTGATTGTGAATGTCATTTTCAGAGCAAATTCCTTATTCTTTCATTCTCACACCAGTTTTCCACTAACCCTGAATTCCCTCACAGCAGCACCATTATTGAATGAATTAGCAAATATTACAACTTATAGCCTGAAACTGGCTTCATATTACAATCCTTTTGCAGGAGGACCCAATTCTGTTCGTCAGTTGTGACATGAGCTCTGCTCTCTGTGGGAATGTTTTAGACTCCCTTGCAAGTTCTTGGTAACAATCATTTCATCTGCCTGATCCCATTTTCTGACTCATGAGACTGGAGTAACACTAAACATACATTCTTGCACTAAGCAGACATTTATTAGCTAAAAATTGAAGGGTTATCTTGTATACTGAATAAAACCCTAAGTTTGCATTTTGGTGTGAAAAAACATTGGCCTATTTTATATGCTGAATCAATATGTTCACTGTAACCTATGGTATTTTAAACTCTTAATGTGATTGTATCTGTCAAAGGGAGGAAAGAAAAGACCTCAGAGATAAAAGAAAAGACCTCCTTGTGTTTGCTTGCTAAATAGGTCACTCCATGGTTGTATTCTAAAGGTGAAACTCCTGGAAGGCATGCTGAGCTACATTAATACAATTTTTTTGGCTACATCCAAGTTGCATCAAGTTTATTTAGAGGAATTGTCGTCATGAGGCCTAATAAGTCCTGGCACTGTATCTTGCCAAATTAGCTTCATTAACTACCTGCCACGATGACATCTTTCATGTCTGATTTCGGCCTCATCTTACCATGCATCATTCCTGGAACAACTCATCACTCAGTGGAAATCTGAGAATTCACTGGCATCCCTTGCACCAATGCCATCTTGAAAAGTTCATTGTGCACCTGAACAAACACTTTCAGTCCAGAACAGGCCGGTACGCTTTCTGCCATTTTCCCCAGACACAGCAAACAGGGTGAAATTGGTGCCCTTTGTGGGCAGGGTCTTGGAGGTTGTGCCAGGTGGGATGCTGCATAAGTGGGATTTCCTCTTGCCCCAGAACCAGCAGTGGAAGCCATGACACCAGAGGATGCCAGCCTGGGACAAGACTTCCGTCTGGTTTGTGGATTCTGAACCATCTGGAAGAATGTACAGCAGTGTAAAAACATTGGTGATCTGCTCCACTCCACCAGTGTAAGAGTGACCATC
Organism: Ginglymostoma cirratum; assembly: GCA_024137785.1. Classification (NCBI taxonomy): domain Eukaryota; kingdom Metazoa; phylum Chordata; class Chondrichthyes; order Orectolobiformes; family Ginglymostomatidae; genus Ginglymostoma; species Ginglymostoma cirratum. Next base: position 818,533 of record JAHRHZ010000082.1, read on the forward strand.
TTCTCTCCAATACATCATACCCAGTTTATAATTGCTACTGTGCCCACCAAGGTTTATGGTCTACTACACTCACTATTGTCTGCAACATCTTCCCAATTCACACCTTAACGCCCAACATTCCGAACCCTGCAAGCCCTCTCCACTGCTTCCTCACTCACTTCGGACCCAAGTGCGCCACCCACATTGATCTCCTGTCACATTCCGTGAGGAAAACAGTCCACAAAAGTGCAGAAAGATTGGTGGTGTGCATCCCAACATTTGCCACTGTCTGCTGATGAACCCCCCTTTATGAAGAGAGAACCATGACTTCGATTTTCCACACTGGGTCTGGACTGCTAGCAGCATCACTTACTGTGACAGAAACTCCTCAGCAAAAGCTATTCCCTTTGACTTGACCGAGGCCTGCTGACAACTGAGAGCAGCTTCCTGACTTTGTGTCTGTGCCAAGTGGCATACCAAGAGAGATGAATGTCATTTAAGCCTGGTATCGCTGGCTAAGGAGGCAAAGTGCTAAAGAACAAGGCATGGCAGAGATGCAGTGAGCATCCAGGTAGGCTCAGAGCAAGTGGGCACTATGTCCACAAGCAAACAGCCCAGGGATGCACCTTGGTTCAGTCCATGATATGAGTGCATGTCCCTGAGCACAGCATTACAATGATAGCTGCCAGTGAAGCATTGGAGAGCGTAAACATCCTGTAAGTGAATTGGAAATACTCCATGAGAGCACTTTGTGGCTGTCACATGTTGGGTGCCAATGACTGTGGGTATGGAGTGCATGTTGTTGGTGCCCATGGAGTGTGCCCTCAAATGTCGGTGCTCCATGTCCAGTATGGAGGTTGTTTGGAGCAGGCAGTGAGCTGAATTCACTTGGCGCTCACTCTAGTTTTCATGTTGAGTTTTCCTGATGTCAATTGATGAGTTTGGTAAGAAGGGAGGCTGAATATTAATGAGGCAATAACCCCTGTCATTTGGCAACTCACCACTGCGTAGAGACAATCTCACCACCCTGCTTGTGAAAAACATAAAACATACTGTTGCTCTCAACATCAAGATGGTCCTTGTAGTACTTGTTGCCCGATTCTGCCACACGTCTCACCAGCCCACAATATTCAAATGGCTTTTAGATCCTATGCTCACTTTCTAATGTCACCATCATGAAGCCCTTCTATTTTGGGGAGGGTGTTTGTGTAAGGCTTTACGTAGAGGCTATGCTATCACATTTAACAGATTCCTAATTGACCAGTTGGCAGCAGATATGACACCTTGGGAAGAGATGGGACTGGAACCCTGATCTTCAGGGTCAGAGATAAAGACACTTTCATGACAACACGAGAGGCCTAGTAGGTGATTACTTAGCTGTTTCTAACAAATCTGTTCCGATATGAACTTTCTAGGGCAGGTGGGATTTGAACCTGGATCTCCTGGTCCACGGGTGGGACACTACCACTGCACCACAGGACCACCAATTAGGTGATTACTTAGCCTATCTTTCTAACCAACCCATTTGGAGATATTATTTCACACCTCTGGCACAGATGGAACTTGAACACAGGTCTCCCAGTCCTGGGGCACTACCACTGTGCCACAAGAGGACCCGTAGGTGATTACTTAAGTCCGACAACAAAAATTGCTCCATCTGCCACCAAACCTATTGCCCTCCTGGCCTATTACCTGTTTTATTATACAGAAAAAAATTGAACATTTTGGAAAACCACAAAGATGGAGTTTAATATGGATAAATGCGAGGTATTGCACTTTGGTAAAACAAACAAGGGCAGGACTTATACAATTAGAAGTAGGGCCTTGGATAGTGTTGTAGAACAGAGAGACCTAGGCATTCAGGGAATTAACTCTTTGAAGTTGCATCACGTGTAGACAGGGTGGTTAAGAAGGTTTCTCGCACGCTTGCCTTCTTTGCTCAGACCTTTGAGCATAGGAGTTGAGACATTACATTGAGGTTGTACAGAATGTTGGTGAGGCCTTTTCTGGAGTACTGTGTCCAGTTCTAGTCATACTGTTATACAAAAGATATTATTAAACTGGAGAGGGTTCAGAAAAGATTTATCAGGATGCAGCCAGGAATGGGGGTTTTGAGTTATAAGGAAAGGCTGGATAGACTGGGATCTTTTTCACTGGAGCATGGGAGAGCGAAGGATGACTTTATAGAGGTTTATAAAATCATGAAGGGTATAGATAAGGTGAATGGCAGGTGTCTTTTCCCTAGGGTGAGGGATTTCAAGACTAATGGACCCTATTTCTGAAGTGAGTGGAGAAAGATTTAAAAAAGATGAGGGGCAATTTTTTTACACAGAAAATGGTTAGTGTGTAGGATAAACTTCCAGAGGAAGTGGTAGATGTGGGTACAGTTACAATGTTTAAAAACATTTGGATAAGTACATGAATAAGAATGTTTGAAGGATATGGGCCAAGCGTAGACAGGTGGGAATAGTTTAGTTTGGGATTGTGTTCAGCATGGACTGTTTGGACCGAAGGGTCTGTTTCTGTTCTGTATGCCTCTACGACTCTAAGCACCTGCCAGCGAAAGATGGATTAAACATTTTAAGTAATGCCTTCATTATAATTGTGGTTAGATTGAGAAAGCTGCTTTCTGGTGTTGCTTGATCTCTTTCTGTCTTCACTCAATGTGTACATGCTGATTAGTGTTCCTAGTGAAATCATACAGCATGCATTGGATGTATTTAATAGGATTATTGCCATACCAGATATGAAAATAGGTTTTGCAAGGTTTGTTAAACCCAACCTGACAGAAGCATTTAGCAGCTGCTCCAATGCATTCAAACCCAACCCACAGTTCGCAGCACCTCCTCTGGCTGCTACCATGGCAACAACCAAATATCCAGTTAAGCACACCACATATAATCCACAATCAGGTCATCAAACAATAAACACAATTACCAAAATGTGCAACCAGAGAAAGAAATACACATAGAAAATAAATAAATTTACATGTAGGTGTTAAGTTTCCAAGACATATAGCGTTTCTTTAATGAGACATCAAGCACATTATAAAATTACTGTTAAAAAGAAACAGTAAACTACATTGCACAAGATTCCAAATAATGAAGTGATAAAATTAAATATATGCAGTAATATAATGTAAATACTAATAATGCTTGACAACACAAACTACATTAAAACAAAGGTCTATTAAATGTCAGAAGAAACTCTCCAACAAGTTACAAAGGTGGCATTTAGGATAATATTTAACCATGTTACAGGACTCATAAAATAAATTACATTGGAAGCAAAGGAATTCTGAGAATGAAAGGGTTTAGAGATATGATCAAACTGAAACAAGCAGTGGGTCTGGTGCAGTTCATGCTGCACTTACCAAGTGAGGACAATGGCAGGAGCAAACCAAAGTGGTCCACTGTCCTCATGTGTACTATACCAACATGCTGAGGGCATGAGTCATGGCCAAGGGAGAACTCAATGGTGTCATGTCGCTGTGAGATCAGATGGGCAAGGGCCTAATTTGAGTCTGGGAATGGGGGCAGCCAAACAGCAGAAGCAGGTGAGCAGCAGTCTGCATTTTTTTTCTTGTGTATGTAAAATCTAAGCACTCCTCCTGCTGGTTTCTTATTATGGATTTTTAAAATTTTAGGACACCTCTGATTTGTAGCAGTCCCAATAAGTATCAATGTGTACGTTGCATACAGACCAGGTAATCCCAATGCCTACTGCATTCAAAATATCTATTGTCTGGCTCAGGTCCTAAAACAGGCTTTATTACCCCTATTAACAGATGTATGAGTCCACAAGCTGAATTTTCAAAGTAGGATCAGCAAACCCCTGACAAGTTGGTGAATTTCTAGTCCTGCCTGTGTGCCTGATGCTGTTTTTAAATGTGAACAGACTGATTGGACAGGAGGTGATCTTAGTGCTCAATTAGAGGTGCCAAGCAGATCTGGGGTGTGGGAACAGCCTGTCCGGTGCCAGTGACAAACAAGGTGGCAATCATGTTGGGAGGTGCTGCTGCCTTGCCTAGGACATCAGTTTATTAAAGGGCCAGGAGGATTGACGTGATGCAAAGTGATCATGGACGCAAAGCCATGGTACACCACCTAACCTGGCACTAATTGACAACGCCTGGTCAAAGTATCAGAAATGGCATTTCTGGTGGTGGCAAGCAAAAATAAATTGCTTTACTCCTAACAATGTAGCTAAAACGTTGCAATAATGTTCCTTGACACATCAGAGGAACTCAAAGCTATTAAAGCAAACTTCAGCTAGGGAATGCCTGTATTCAGGATATTTTAAAGCAAAATTACACAAACTGTGAATCTACCTTAAGGACATAATTTAAATGTCAAAGAAGGAAAAGTAACTTTGAATGACAGCTGAGATATAATTGACTGTCCTATACATAAAAAATGAAATTAATCGATCCTATAAGCTTAGTAACAGTGTATAAACTTGTTGAGTGTGTTATGTTATGGTAAAATATATGGTATTAAATGATACTCAGCCAAATTCACCAATATACCATAAACATAAAATTACATGTATGTGTATTTACATTCTTGTAACTTTTTATGTTCCTTTTCTCATCAGAAATTTACCTCAATTGAGCAACATGTCAAATTAGACAATATCTATGACTGCCTTTTGCGACTTTCTTTACTACAATTAACTCATTTTCTCAGAAAGTATTCTGCCAATACTGTCAACCAGAGGAAATCTTGAAATTTATCATGTTCACAATTGAATAAAGCCATCAAACTTTCACAAATACATTAATGCTCTGATACTTTTCTAAACAGAGTAAATGAAGACCAAACATAAGCCCGCTGAGCACATTTCTGATCGAGAAATTTTAAACAAATCAAAACTGGACAAAATGCAATAAAGAGACCAAATCTACCACAGAATTTGGGAAAGGAAGCAAAGCGTTGGGAGCATAACTGTTGGAAAGTGTTGAGCCTTTACTGGAAAGAGAGTGGAAGGCCCATCCTCTAGTCTTGAAAGGAGTGAGGGTGAAAGACATTGCCTGATCTTGGATGTTCTAAACCTTCAGTTATTTTAATCAATTATCACCATATCCTGGCTTGATCATGTCTTATTTCTTTCCCATCAGGCAACCTCTTCTTCTTGACATTTCGTTTAAATGCAAAATAAATTGCAATATGGTATTTGTTTTGTTGTTTCACAATTTGCATATCTTCTTGATCTTTTTCTTTCGTTGAGAGAAATTATTATATATTAATAAAAATTACGCATTTAGTTGATTTGATTCTTCTGCCCAATTTATCATTTGGGCAATTGATTTCTATTACCAGCGATAAAAGAATAAGATGGCTCAACAATTCTCACCTTTAATGTGTATTTGTTCATAGTATCCAATGAATATGATTTCCTACCTTCATCATTTTTTACTAATCACCAGATAAAATAATACAATAATTACAAAACAAGTTAGGGAGAGTCACAAAATTATTCTAATCTAGAAAATTTGGATGGGAGGAGACAAGACATAGGTTGGTAAAACTTGAGAGGGATATGGATGCAAGCCAATAATTTCATTCAAAAGCAAGCAAAGACTTAGAAAACATGAATATAAAGTTAATTATCTGAACCTCAGATGAAAAATAATTGTTTTCCCACTGTTCGACAATGGAGTGACAAATCTGAGAACAGTGCAGGAAACAGCACCAATCTCTATACATGGCCTTCTTTGATCTCACAAAGTTTTCAGCTCAGTCAACCATGTTGGATTGTGGAATATCCTCATCAAATTCAGCTGTCTGCAGAAATTTGTTGCCTGCTTCATGATGACATGCAGGTCATGATCCTCAGAAATGGATCCACCATTCACCCAATACAAGTGCCACTGGGGGTTAAACAGAGCTCTGTTATTGCACCAATGCTCTTCTCCATTTTCGTCTTCTCAACAGTCCACTACATCTCCATGAAGCTCCTTGCCAAGTGGAGCCAACATATAGGATGAGTTTGAAATTGTTCAACCTTCAATACCTCCAGATCAGAACCAAGACCACCCCAAGTTCTGTCACCGAGCTGCAGGACACAGACGATGCTTGCATGTGGACATGTGCCGCGGCTGAACTACAAATCATGGTCGACACACTCACCAAAGTGTGTTAGAGAATAAGCCTCAGGTTAAACATTCAGAAAACAAAGGTGCTCTACCATTCCACTCCTGTCACACAACACCGCCCCTAAACTATCAAAATCCACTGTGAGTCCCTGAATGGTGTGGATCATTTCCCATAACTTTGGAGCCTTGTCTTGGTGTAAGCAGATATTGACAATAGAATCCAACATCGACTCCAATGTACCAGTGCAGCCTTTGGGTGCCTAAGGAACAGAGTGTTTGAAGTCCAAGGCCTGAAATCCAGCATCAAGCTCATGGTCTACAGAGTAACCATGGTCCCCACCTTCCTGTATTTCAATGTGAGTGTCCTCCCCCAGTCCAATATCCCCCGTATCAAGAGTCCAGTCTCGCATGACCAGCTGTGATGGACAGGCAGCATTGTCTGCATACTAGGCAAAAGACTCTCTAAACAAGTGTTTTTATTCTAAGCTCTGCAATGTTAAGCTGTCACTTGGAGGGGAAAGGGAGCACTACATCCCTACTGTCATGTGGGAATCTCTGACCAATGAACACATAAGCTGGAAGGAATATCCGCGAGG
>JAHRHZ010000082.1:825604-853448 GCA_024137785.1 Ginglymostoma cirratum
TGACGTTTCGGGCCTAGACCCTTCATCAGAAATCTGATTTCTGATGAAGGGTCTAGGCCCGAAACGTCAAGTTTTCCTGCTCCTATGATGCTGCTTGGCCTGCTGTGTTCATTCAGCCCCATGCCTTGTTATCTAGGCAACTGTCAAGGCTGCTTGACATAACTTCAACAACCAAATGGATTTACTTAGAGTTTATTCCAACTTACCTATGATAGATGAACTAAAATGAACCTTTGGTTATCTTTGCTTAGGAGAATACTTTTATAGGACCTGATAGAGTAGCCAGATGCAAAGATCATAAGAAATTGGAATAGGAGTAACCATTCAGCCCAACAAGCCAGTTCCACTTTTCAACAAGATCATGGTTGTTCTGAATGTGGCCCAGTTTTTGTCCTGCATCTGATGACCCTTATCTTCCTTGTAGATCTAACTTAGACTTGAATATAGTTAGTGCTCCAGCTCTCTGTGAAAGCGAATTCTAGAGTTTAACGACCATCTGAGAAAAGAAAGTCCTTCTCATCGCTGTCTGAATTGGGATAACCATATTTTTAAATTGTGCGCCTAGTTATAAATTACTCCCCAAGGTGAATCATTTGTCATCCCTTTCAAACCCCCTCAGGATTTTTCAACAAGATCTCCTTGCATTCTTCCAAATTCCAATTGGTATTGGCTCACCTGCTCAATCTTTCCTCATAATTTGATTTATTGCAGTCACATGTACCTAAGTACAGTGAAAATCTTTGTTTGCGAGCAGTACAGGCAGATAATAGTAAGCAAAGAATACAGATCATAGGGTGCTTGGACAGAGAGAGTTACACTCCACAGGAGGTGCATGAAGCAAGATCAATATTATTTGTATTATCATTATCTGTATAATAATGGCAAGGAAGAAGTTATTCTTGAACCTGTTGGTATGTGTGTTCAAGTTTCTGTATCTTCTACCTGATAGAAGAGATTGTAGGAGAGCATTACCAGGGTTGGAGGGGTCTTTGATGATGTTGGCAGCCTGTCCGCAGCAACAAGCAGTGTAACTGGAGTACATAGATAGAAGGTTGGCTTCCGTGATGATCTGGGCTGTGCACACCATCTCCTGTAGTTTCTAGTCCTAGGCAGAGCAGTTGTCACACCAGGCCATTATGCACCTGGATAGTACGCTTTCTACGGTGCATCTGTAAAAGTTGTTAAGGGTCCTTACAGACATGCTAAATTTCCTAAGCCATCTGAGGAAGAATAGGCGTTGTTGTGCCTTCTTGACCATCGCATCTACGTGGGAAATTCAGGACAGGTTGTCAGTTATCATCACTCCTAGGAACTTGACGTTCTCAATCCTCTCGACCTCCGCTCTGTTGATATAGATGGAGGCATGTTCTCCAAAATGTCTTTATTAAAGAAATCAGTCCAGTTAACCATCTCTGAATTATTTTCGAAGTGTCTATCTTCAGTAAGTAGCCCAAAACTACACTCACCACTCCACGTGCAATTTCACTATGCTCACAATTATCACAAGACTTCCCTGCTTATATACTCTATCCCCTTTGCAATGAAAAACATTCTATTTGCCTTCCTGACTACTTGCAGAACCTGCCTGGTACCTTTTAGAGAATTAGGTACAAGGGCTCATTTGTAAAGCTGGAAAGAATGGCTGGTTCTTATTCCAAGTTTTCTTATGTCTTTATGATAATATATTCTAAAATAATTGCAGAGTTATATGAGACAACTCAGTATGAAGCTGGAGGAACACAGCAGGCCAGGCAGCATCAGACAAGCAGAAGAAGGATCCCAACCTGAAAAGTCAACTTTCCTGCTCCTCTAATGCTGCCTGGCCTGCTGTGTTCTTCCAGCTTCACACTGATGTATTTGACTCCAGCATCTGCAGTTCTTGCTATCTCTGCAGAGTTATATGGTTTATTTATTGACGTGCTAAAGTACAAGGACTAAACCACTAAAATACTTGGAAATGAATTAACTACTCACACTGAAGGAAATTCCATGTTGAAGTATTCAAGATGAGTCAAACAGTATGCATCATTCACATGTTAAATTGGATTTTCCTTGTGGGTGTGGAATAAAATGTAAAATGTCAGACATGTGCAAAAAAAGTATTTTTTTGTTTTCCCCCGTGGGATAATCACTTCTACTTTTACACACCATGGGACATAATTTACGTAAGACTTCAATATTTACATCTGCTTTGTCAAGGCAACAGCTTTATGACCCATACAAGGGGCAATTGTCTGTCATTACCAATTGGTAAATGCACTCACTTGAAAACTATTGCCTGTTAATACTAAGCAGTGGGGCATTAGTTTCCTCTGTAAGTATACAGAGGAGGACATTAAGATGACGCTCACCGCAGGAGCAGTAGCTCAGCGTGTATGGCGTCACCGACAGTCGCACCACCCGGTCCAGTGACGTCACACAACGGATGTGATGTCAGACCGTTCGCAGTCCGGCAATGGCGAGCTAGAGCCGAGGAGGGAAGAGGAAGAGAGAGTCACTCGAATCCGATGCAATCCTGCCCGCAGGCGGCCAGAATGACAATAAAATTTGGTGGAGCATAATCTGCGGCGTTTAACGTGTCGTCTGGTGTGGATATTGTCCGGGTGCATTTGGAAAGAAGCGAGAAAAGTGTTGGTGAAAATTCCTCTGTGAGAGAGACTGAGAACAGACAGACACACACACACACAGAGGGAGAGAAATAGAGTTTCTCTGAGTAACCGGGGTTAAAATCAAACTCACACAGTGGGCACCAGGCGAAACCCACCATGGAACTCAGAGTGGGAAACAGGTACCGCCTCGGCAGGAAAATCGGCAGCGGGTCCTTCGGAGACATTTACCTGGGTAAGAACTGAGAGTGGATATTAGGATCAAAATAAGAGAGAGAAATAGTCTTCATAACAACACGGCTGAAAAACAGTGTGAGCAACATACTTAGTCTTGTCACTGGCCCCCGTGGAAAAGAACACGTTAATAGTTAAGAAAGAAAAGCTGTCATTCACATAGTCAATCTCTATATCCACAAAATGCTCCTTGGGAAGATTATGATTCTCAGGGATCACATATGGAAAGAGCTGACTATTAGGTAATGTCCAGGGTTTATTTCACCAGAACAGATGGACTGTTCCATCAATCAAAGGATAGGATATCAGTCATTTCAACCCAGCAACAAAGAAATCGTGAAAGAGAAGCGTAACCAGCAAAGCTGTTTCTTTTAAAACAAAACCACAGCTGATCTATGAAGTAATGCTCCTGGGAAATACAAGCTGTGGGAATTGTGAGAGGAAGTGGTTGAAATCTGCAATGTTTCCCAGTAATGTGAATGTAAAACAAATTGTCAGTTACCAAGTGGTATGATAGTGCTGTATGTTGAAGGGCTGCTTCAAAGTAATTGTTTTGGTGGTGCTAAAGTAGTGAATTGAGGGAGGTTGGTAAACAATCGGACATGTTTCTGGTGAAAATCGTTCAACAGGATCTGGGAATATCCATTGTTTTTATACAAGCAAGAATGATTGCCCTTTGGTTGAAGTTAGGGAGTGTAATTTATCTGTAAATCTGTTTATGAAAAGGCAATTAATCATTTAAATGTGGAGCATCTAGGGGCAGGTACATGTGGATGAGCCGTAACAGGTTTGTAACTTGAATTTATGATGATGGGGTTCCACATATAGGACTGCTGTCAGTGTCATCTTGAAGCACAGTTAGCATCACTTTTCCAGTGTGTAGATTGTTCATTTCCAAAATCTAGCCTTTTCAGTGTTGTCAGCTGAAAACTTGGCGTTAACATCTTGTCTGTGTATTTCTTGAAATGCGCTAACAACTGTTGGAGTAATAAACAATTGCATGTAAGGTTTCTAAGGTTTTTGTAAGATTTGATTGTTTTTAATTCTTCCTTGAATCAGGTTGACCTTTTATTTAACTGAGTGTATCATTGGAATGGAAGATCGTGAAAGTTAAATATTTGTGAAGGATGAAGTCTTTTAACACAAAAGCAAAACACAGCAGATGCTGACAGTCTGACTGTATTTTCCAGCATCTGATGTTTTTATCACAGTATTTTTAAAATAGCAACTTGCTTCCATGTGGGAGAGCTTAACCTTTATGTTGAACCAATCAGCTGTGCACAGAAGTGCACAAACTGATATCCATTCGACTATTTGTGATAATTAAAATAATTGTTTTGTATAGCATCAGTAGCAGTTAGCCTCTGACAATGAAAACAGTAGTGGAATAGCGATTAGATATTTTCAATAATAACACCAATGTTACTAGAGTCACTGTCTTATCAGTTTCACTTCTATAATGAATGTTGATTCTTAAGTCCTAAATCTGTTATGCTAATTTCAAAGTTGACAAAACTTATATCAACATTTAGGGGAAAATTAATCGGTTATGGGTTTTAAATATTCAAAAATAAATCAGGAAACATGTTGATGTGAAAAAGTATCTTCTTTCACCGGATGCCATTCCAGATAGCCGCTGTGACTTCCCTTGTACTGCTATAATATAAATGCATTGATAGTGTTGCCTCTTGGAGTGCCAAGAAGAACCTTGGAATTGGTAATTTTCCAGAACTACTCTGAAGACTACTCTGCTACTGCTGAAAGCTCTTGTTCTGATAGTGAGACTTTCCAGGCATTTTGTTCCTATTTTACTATTGCTGTCACTGCACTGAAATCATCCTGCCTTGAAAATGAGTGAGGTGATGTGAGGTGAATTTTCATGAACACCATATTTTTACATTTTCTATGATTTCTTTCTGCTGTACTGTATGTCTCTTCCTAAATTCACATTGAAACCGTTTCCAAATTTTGGCTAGTCCTGTTTATGAACAATGATTAAGGTTTGTGTTGTTTCAGGAAATGAATCACACACTTTTACGCAAATATGCTCCAGGTCAAAATGAGAGCTTGGTGAACAAACTCTAGAATGTATTGTGGAATCAATTTTTCCTTTAAAAATAAATGGAGAACTCCAATTTAGGGAATTTTGTAATGGTCGTACTTAGGGTCATCTGCTGCACTGTTTGCACCTTACTAGAGGTTCCGATTGCTTTGATCTTGATTTCCTTTTTAGTATTTTAAGGACTAATGATGACTTTGTTTGCTGTGGCATACTGTCTTTTGCCATTTTTCTCCCTACTCACTCCCTTACACAAGGAATATGTGTTGCGTGGTCTCATATATTCGTGTCACTATATTCTACAATCTTAGTCTTTCAGTGGGGGAAGTCTCTACTTGTTTAAATGGCAGCCCAGATCATTCCTAAATATCTTTTTTTTAGTCAAAATTCAGTGTAAAATTCCTGTGAAGTTGTGTTTCTTTTGTGATTGAAATATACTTTAAAAAGCATAGTTTTAAGAATCAATTTTCAGTATGTTCTTGGTTGGATTCTCCTTTTTGTCGTGACTTGTGCCTTGCCTGTCACTTCCCCCTCCCCCTCAAGGCCTTGATTCCTTTGTTTCTTTGTCCTGAAGCTGTATTGTGTAATTTGTTTTATAAAACACTGTTCAGATGGCTTTAGAGATGAGGCAAGAACTAGTTTTTGTTGATGAAACGTGTTTTAAAAGACCTGGTTAGTTCCAACTGATGACTCAAATATCATTGAATATCAAAGTGCTTTGTTTTGTGTTTTTATTTTCAATTTTCTTTATTGTTTTGAAGAAAAATGTTGTACTTGGTAGATAGACCTCAAAAGCAGAAGTACCCTTCAAGTCCTATTTAAATTCTGAACTCAGTCCAGCTGATGCTTAACAGCACCCTGTAATATCATTTGAACGTGACTGACAGTCTTGTGCCATCTGGTCATTAAAAAATATACTTCTTGAAGTTGTGTTGTCTTTTATGTGCAGTAAATAAAGTGAGCAACTTCAGAACAAAAACAAAATGAGATTGTGAGCTTTTGTAAGTAAAATTGATCTTCTAGAATACCTGCTCAAGTAGGGGTGAAGTTTTGATCCATTTATTTAGGAAAATGAAGGAATTGTTTACAACCTGTTGCTCCCCCTTCCGAGAATGTTGGGAGATTTGTTCAAGCAGACTTGAACCTCATTAGAAATAAGAACAGAAAGTGCTAGAAAAAACTTAGCCGGTTTGTCAGCATCTCTGGAGAGAAACCCAGTTAATGTTATGAGTCATATTGGACTTCTGCTTTCTGTTTTTATTTCAGGTCTCCAGCATGTCCAGTACTTGCTTTTATTTGAACCTAATTAGCCCCACTTATCAGTTTTTAGAGCAAACCAGTGGGGAAGTCAGAGGACTCTGATTTACTGCCTTATATCTCATCTGGGTAAGATTGCCTTTCATTTGATCTTGGAACTTGAACTTGTCTCACAGTTGCCAGACGCTTTGCCACAACCATACGATATGACTCCATTGGTTCAAGAGGCAGAGTTGTGCTCATGGCTTCCCATTGTAGTTTTACCAGTATTTGAATTTTGCATCCCTAATTTTGCGTAGGAGTTTGATGTTTTTCCCATAATTGTGATTGTGGGTTATTAATTTCCAATCTGCCAGCATCTATAATGTTAAATTCTTGCCCTTAACTTAGAACCCTTTCTGGACTTGTCCTTTGCCACTCTGTGACCTCCTTTGGCGTCAGATTTTCCATTCTGTTGATTGTGGTCTTTTTGTAAAATGTTAACTAAAAAGATGACATTTATTGAAGATTTGGGATGGAATAGCCTGAAATAGTAGTCAGTCAACTAAATTATTTCCTGAGAGCGACTCAGCTAATGTAGCAGATATGGAAGAATGCACAGCTTTAAACGTGATTTGAATTCTCTGTTAGATTGTTTGACCCACGAAGCCGCGGTGTGAAATGTTCAAGTATGCTTGTTTATACTTAGAGCTGATTTGTGGCATGTGTTTTGTCTGACACCTTTTAAACGCCCCAATTTCCTTTTCGGAGAGCAGTAGTGTGTGAAGCTGATGTCGTGTCTACTGAAGTCATTTGATAGATGAGACCATGCACAATTTGGTATTGGGGGGAAAGGCATCTAACTTCGAGTCTTTTTTTGGGGAGGGATAGAACAAAGTTCCCCCAAAATTGCTGCACTATCAATAGATGGCAAATATGATTAGAAAGGGGGAGAAGCGAAGTGACAATTGCTTTCTTTGGTAAAGTGTGTGCTTGCCTGCAAACAAAGTTCCTGTGTTGGACAAATGGGAAGGCTACCTCTCCAGGTATATGTGGGTGGGAGACTTTCATTTGCTTAACCAGCATCCCAGAGAGTAATGAATACAAGTGATGCGAAGTGTTGGAGCTTTTGAAGATCGGTAATAGTTTTGAAGAATTTCTATGTTGATACAATTACGTGTCTGCACTTTTGACATCCTCAGAACACCAAAGTACTCTAGAAGCACGACACCCCCCAGTTGTATGAACTTCCTATCATGAATATTGGCAAAGATGTGAACCTTTTGTAGCTCTTAGAAATCCCTCCAAAAAGCAGGGGTTGCGTAAAAATGAACTGCTGGCATGAGTGTGGGTAATTGCCATTTAGAAATGTGAAAAGAAAATAACACTGGTACATACCATCTCGACAGTTTATTGAATAATGTAACTGTACAAAGATGCCTTTAACCATAAAGCATTTTAAAAGCTGTCAAGTTCATTTTTGGGCATCCAGTGCAAAGTGTTCATCAGATATGTTCTGAGTTAGTTTGATTTGTGGCATTATCATAAATGTCCCGCACTGGATCAAATGCGGCAACTTCAGTTTCTAAATGGTTCCCCCTACTACCTCTGTTTTGAAGTGCCATAATAAAAACTTGTGTTTAGTCAGCTCTCTGATGAAACACGGGAACCGATAGTTTGGCATCAAAGTATTTTGGTCATCTCTGAGCAATCTTAGCACTCTATCACGGGTGCTAGACTTTTTTTGTTGCACAAAGTGGCTGCACCAACAAGTTTTGTTCTGAAATCTTTTCTGGACTCTGATTTAGTCCATGTAAGTGTGTAGATACATATTACGTTTTTAATGATGACATACCTATTCTGGTGACTTTCAAAGACCATTCCAATACAGCCTTCTCAACCTTAGGCCAGTGATTGCTTCCTATTCTCATGGTACATTTGGTCTCTTAGTTGAAATTTGCTTTGCACTTCATGCATTTTGTTGGTGGTGTCATTTCTTCTCTTTGCCACTCAGGGATCTGCTCTTTGTGACCTCTTTTAAATTCCTGTGCACGCTTGTAAGTTAGCATGTTTCAGCTTATTGATGCCTTGTGCTCAGTTATAATGTACTAGTAAGTAAAACATGTATCCGCAGGGTGAAAATTTTAGGATAATTAATGCGATTAACGTATATTGGGGTGAAAAAGTGGGTTCGCTTACACAGCAACTATATGTGAAAACATGATTTTTGGGGCCAGTAAAATGACCATCTTATGTTGCTTGAATTATAAGCACTATCTATGGTATGTACAAAATTTCACCTATAAAAGTGTGACAAATCCACTTCATTGTCTTGATGTCAAGAAAGGGAAGGTAAAAGAAGATAAACACCAATAAACTTAAACAGTACATGCCTTTCTAAAAGTCGCTTCTGTTTTTTTGATTACTGTCTCTGGCTTAATTAATAACTTTTCCACTTGCTCTTCCATCCAAAGATCTGCTTGTTCTGCTCACTGTTCAAATGCGCAAAAGTAGAATTATAAAACTTGCATCTTATTGAAATGAAAGATATAGTATATAAACAGTTGCTTTAAATTGATTTAATTATTTTAAGTACTATGCTTAAATGCCACAGGTATTGATAAGTAGTGAGTGTGTTTTATTCACTTGTGTTCTTGTACAATAAGTTTTGCATGGGAACAGGAAATTAAACATGGTCATCATCAGTAAAAGGAATTATTTGCTGTCTTAAGACGCCAGCAAGAAGAATGATGTGTTGTGAAACATATTTTTCATCAAATGGACCGCAATAGGATGATTGTGTACAGTTGACTCAGTGTTAAATAATAAGTATGCAGTGGAACTTCCTAATCCTAAATTTACAGAAAGAACTGCATTTATATAGCATTTTTCATGACCAGCAAGGATCTTAAAGTGCTTCGCAGCCAACAAAGTGCTTTTGAAGTGCAGTAGCTATTGAAATATAGGAAACTCAGCAAGCTCTCTCAAACAACGTGATAAT
Source organism: Ginglymostoma cirratum (assembly GCA_024137785.1). Classification (NCBI taxonomy): domain Eukaryota; kingdom Metazoa; phylum Chordata; class Chondrichthyes; order Orectolobiformes; family Ginglymostomatidae; genus Ginglymostoma; species Ginglymostoma cirratum. Next base: position 834,741 of record JAHRHZ010000082.1, read on the forward strand.
GACTAGATATTTTTATTGCTGTTAGATATTGGCTGCAACACCAGTGATTGGTCATCACTATGCTTTGGAATAGTGCTTGTTTTGGGAAATTTTACATCCACTTGGGCATATGGGTTCAGTTTAACATCTCATCCAAAAAAGTTCATCTGTATTTGTGCGGCACTTCGTTAGTGCTGCAGTGGAGTGTCAACCATGATTTTTGTGCTCAAGCCCTAGAATAGGCTTGAACCCAGAATCTCTTGATACAAAGGTGAGAATTCTACCACATATGATTATTATGTTTTTAAAATACTTGACAGTAGTAAACAAGTTTAAAAAAAACCCTGAATTCTGAGAAGATTGGTAACATTGTGCAAACAAATCTGTTGTACCACAGCATGAAAAATTGTAGATCCTGACCTCATGCAACTGTTCAGCATTAACTAATGCATTTCAGAGATATGGCTGGAACAAAGCCTTTTGCATAACCCTGTATATTTTATTCAAATCTCAGTGAACCTTTACTAAATAGTTTTGTCAGAGACATGGGAGAAATAATTTGTCCTCTGCCTTAATCATGGATGAAGTAGGGAGGACAGGGGTAAATAAGAAGCCATGAGGAAGCTGATTTAATTTAAATTATATATTGGCCTTTATAATCAGAAAGGAGCAACACGTCGGTCTCATGCTTGATTGTTTCATAAACAGAGTAACTACATTTTAGTTACTCCCTCAAAATTTCAATGCCTTCTAGAAACAAATAACCAATATAATCTTTTTAGAATCGCTACACAATTGAACAGTAAGACATTGCAAAGGAGTGGGTATAATAACATAATTTAAGTATACAGTGGTTTCAGCAATAATTCTTCGTCCCTCATAATGGAATACAAAGTGTGGTGAAATCATTTCTGTTCCGTAATATTGTAATACAGACTTCAACCTGTGTATAATTTATTTGAGTAATCACTGACAGTAAGCTGCACCTCTTCGTACTGATGTAGATGTAATCTGGCCTGTCCATTTGCTTTTGGAAGCTGGCTCTTGAGACTTAATTCTAGAACCATTTTTTTTTTAAGCAGTGATTTGCAAAATCAATGCAACCTACATAATGGATTTTTTTCCTCTGCATCACCCATGTACTCGGTTTCCAGCTCCAATTTCTAACACAGTTTGCTGTTTTTTTTTAACTTTGCTAAAGTCTCCAAAGAATCATTTTTCTGTCTGAGATTTTGGGACTGCTTTTTCGGAATGACTTAACAGTTCATTAAAAAAAGAACTGTGTTTGGGGAGTGAAAGAGGAAAACAAGTCTTCAACTGTTGTATTTTAGTAAACCTTGGAGATTGAGGAACACAAGGCACCCTTGTTTGCTGAGAATTGTGAGTTGTTTAAATGAAGATAACTCAAGTTGTAGGATATCCCTCCTTGCTCTAATTTTTCAGCAAAATAAAAATTACCTTTAAAATCTTCACCACTCACTACAGTATACTAATACTTAGTGTGATCTGTACTTTGTGCAGCTTAGGAAGGAAGTAAAATTGACAGCTAAGCTGGAACTTTTCAGAAGTTTTATTTAAATCAACTTATCACTGGTATAATAAAAATGTGAAATGTTTTGATTCTTTCTAATCAATTTGAATCACTCTAATGCCGTGCAATGTTCCGTCCAGTTTCTTGAGTTGGACCTGTAGATTTTAAAAAGTGAATCTTATACTGCAAAAACCCATACAATTTGAAATCTATTTCATAGCGACTGCCATGAAGTGTTTATTATTAGTATATGTGTACTGTATCCGCTGTTCCCGATGTGGCCTCCTCTACATCGTGGAAACCAAGCGGAGGCTTGGGGACCACTTTGTGGAACACCTATGCTCTGTTCGCGACAAACAACTGTACCTCCCAGTTGCGAACCATTTCAACTCCCCCTCCCACTCCTTGGACGACACGTCCATCCTGGGCCTCCTGCAATGCCACAACGATGCCACCCGAAGGTTGCAGGAACAACATCTCATATTCAGCTTGGGAACCCTGCAGCCCAATGGTCTCAATGTGGACTTCACTAGCTTCAAAATCTCCCCTTCGCCGACCGCATCCCAAAACCAGCCCAGCTCGTCCCCGCCTCCCTAACCTGTCCTTCCTCCCACCTATCCACTCCTCCCACCTCAAGCCCCACCCCCATCTCCTACCTACTAGCCTTATGCTGCCTCCTTGACCTGTCCATCCTCCCTGGACTGACACATCCCCTCCCTAACTCCCCATCTACACTCACCTTTACTGGCTTCAACCCCACCTCTGACTTGTCTGTCTCCTCTCCACCTACCTTCTCCTCTATCCATCTTCTATCCGCCTCCCCCTCTCTCCCTGTTTATTTCAGAATCCCCTTCCCCTCCCCCATTTCTGAAGAATGGTCTAGACCGGAAACATCAGCTTTCCTGCTCCTCTGATGCTGCTTCGCCTGCTGTGTTCATCCAGGTCTATACCTTGTTATCTCAGATTCTCTAGTATCGGCAGTTCCTACTACCTCTGTTTCTTATTAGTGTTATTTTTTAAAAATTCATTCACAGGATGAGGGTATTGCTGGCTAGGCCAGCATTGATTGTCCATTCCTACCTGCCCAGAGGGCAGTTAAGAGTCGCCCACGTTGCTGTGTGTCTAGAGTCGCATATAGGCTAGACCAGGTAAGGATGATAGTGTCCTTTAGGGAAGGAAACTAATGAACCTGGTGGGTTTTCCCAACAATTGACAGTGGGTTGATTCATGGTCATCATTAGACTCTCAGTTCTAGATTTTTATTGAATTCAAATTCTTTAACGTTAACATGTCCAAACAAGCTTTTTGTGGGTCCCTTCTGTACTGATTCTAGTGTTTAATAAAAATTATTTTCTGTGGTGATGTTGCAATGTGAGAGCATGTCTTCTCCTTTTGTCATGAAAATGATCGAAGTATGAGTTTATTGCGCAACTCATAAGTCAGACCAGGATTGATAATCAAGGTGAGTTCTTTTTAGTTGAAATACAAGAACAGGCAATTCTCGTTTATGGTATTTTTCCAAGCACCTAACTCCTTTTAAAAGGAATTTATGAAATGTGCTCCAACTATGGTTTCTGACAGAGAATTTCACTTTGCATATCATGAGTTTTTTTCTTGCCTTTCATTTAACTCATGATTACCTGAGATTTGTGCCATCTTATTACTTTTCTGGCAACCAACATAAATAATTTAGCACTACCTTTGTCACGACCTTTCTCCATTTTAAAGATCTCAATCAGCTCAACTGCTTGCCTTCCATGATAAAATCTTCAGGTTTCAAGTCTTTCCTCACAATTCTATCTCCTGGTCCATTGTAAAATCCTGGTTAATCTTTTGCTACACATTTACGTCACTTATGCTCATATAAAAGTCACGCTTCTGAGATGAAACTAAATGGCGGCATGAGGAATATTTTGACGGGTTGGATTCCACTCCTTCCCATCATCAGCCGATTAGGAACTGTTCCTACCCCTGCCGTGATACTAGCATCGAAGGAGCCTAAAAGGGTTTTATTCTGAACATACACAAGCTGAATAGGCTTCTTCAGATGAGGTAAATTTGTACCTGAGTGGGTTTGACTTTGTGGCAAGCTGCTGTGTAATAACAGCCAGGAGTCAGGGCTCAACTTTAATGAGATCACCTCTCACGCGGGTATTCCAGTATTTTATTCTATTACCATTCCATAGTGAGGTGTAATGTATTGTACACAGTCCTCCAATTACAGTCTAACTACAACTACTGCACATAGTGTTATTCCCTGATTTTTAAAATGCATTATTCCATATCTTTTAATTGCATTTACCAACTCTCTGCTTGTTATCTTTATATCCATAGTTTATCATTTCACTTCTTCCCACTTCTAATTTGATGTCATAAACAAATTTTAGTACTGTGTCTGTTAGAGCAATGAAGTATTACTGTGTGAAGAACAGCCCTTCCACCCATCATGTCCACACTGGTAATCAAGCATCTATCTACCCTAATCCCATTTCCCAGCACTTGGTCCAGCTTTGGCACTGCAAGTAGTTGTCTAAATATTTCTTAAATGTTATAATGGTTTTTGTCTCTATGGTCCTTTTCAGGCAGTGAGTTCCAGAGACCCAAAACCCTCCCTTGGTGGAAAAAAATCTCCTTAACTCCCCTCTCAACCTTCAGTCTCTCATCTTAAATCTATGTCTCCTAGTAACTGGCCCCTCTAGTAAGGCAAAATGTTTGTTACCGTTGACTGTCTGTGCTCCTCAATTTTGTAGACCTTCCCTCTCTAAAGAAGACAACTCAGTCTATGGAGTCTACCTTCATAGCTGAAACTCTCCAGCCTGGACAACACCCTGATGAATCTCCTCCACAATCTTACCAGAGCAGCCATGTCCTTTCTGTAGTGTGGCAACTTGAACTGAACTTGGTTCTTTAGCTGTGGCCTAACCAACATCCTGTACAACTCTGTTGTAAACAGACTTCTCCCATTGGTCCACGTGAGCCCTTTTGTTTTTAAATCAGTCAGTTCAAACGGGTCATTACACATCTCCAAGGCATGGACATGCCATTGGACATCAAAAGCTCTCCAAATTTTCTTAACCTTATTCAGGCATGTCATGACACATTCAGGGCAAGTGAGACTTGAATCCAGATCTACTGACCCAGAGGTAGGGGCACTACCACTTTGCCACAAGGCCTTTCTCCAGAACTCCCCTCTTTTTCTAAATCGACCTGTTCAAAGATGTTATAGACACTTCTGGAGCAAGTGGTACTTGAATTTGTCTTCTGGCTCAGAGGTAGACATACTACCCCTGGACCACATGATCACCCCCACCCCACAACAAAACTAACCTTTTTTTTAAATGATAGTGAGGTTGATATACATATTGTGATTAGATCACTTATCCATTGGATTTACACATTTCCACGAGTAACTAGATGTTTGCACCATTCTCCTGTTAGGTATTTTTAATTAATCTGTTCAGAAGTGTCATGATACATTTAGAGTAGATGGGACTTGAACCCACTTATAGCCCAGTGATAGCAACACCATGATTGTGCACAAGGGCCTCTCAGAACTCAGCTCTTTATTTTTTTGAAAAACTTGACTACCAAATCACCTCTGTTCTTGCTATTTGCTGATTGGTCTTTTCAGAGATGTTATTTCAGATATTATTGGAGCAGGTGGGATTTTAACCTGGGCCTCTGGTCCAGTGGTGGAGACATTGCCACCACAAGTTTCTGCAGAATTGTGTTCTTTTTGTTTAACCCACCACTAAATAATCTACTAAACCAACAGTTAACAAGCATGAGGCAATAACCAATTTGAAGGATAAGTAGAGAAGGTAGAGGGGACTAAATTAAGTTGGGACTGGAAGGGGAAATAATGCAATCCAAACTTACAGAGCCCACCTGTCTGTACATCCCCCACCAAATCACCCAAATTAGCAAATTAACTCATTGCAATAAATTACAGGCTGTCTCAGCTCTTGATATTTTTAAATCAACCTGTTCAGACATGTTATGACACATAGTAGACAAACAGGAAGAAGGGTGATACGCGAAACATTGACTGCTTCTTTCCTCCAGATGCTGCCTGACATGCTGTGTTCTTCCAGCCTCCTGTTTGTCTACCTTGAATTCCAGCATCTGCAGTTTTTTTTTAGTCCCTAACCATGTTATGACACACCTCAGAACAGGTGTGACTTGAAACCAGGCCTTCTGGCTCAGAGGTGGGGACACTATCATAAACTCCAGGTTATTTTTGTTCTTTTATTCACCTAATATCTCCTTATGTGTCTTGGAGTAATGCTTTAATTGTTAGATATTTTTAATGAACCTGTTCAGACATGTTTTGACAGACCTCCCGAACAGGTGGGACTTGAACCCAGGCCTTCTGGTAGGGACATTACAACAGCTGGAGGGGGAAAAGATGCACCGCTGTCCGGGTCCGTTGATTAGGCAGGACAGATTCAGGAGCGTGTCCACAAGGAGGACTGTCGACCTGGCCATCCCCTTCGTCAGATGCCCAAAAATCATAAGCGTAAGCCTCAACTGCAACCAGAAGGATAGTAACAAATTATAAATAACTAAACAAGGGGTGCAGTCTTACACGCTGAAAGTGTATGTGGTCCACTGACTCCACAACACTGCAAGTATATACTTGGGCTGGGAGCCTATGATCTATCTTAATGTACAATTACATGGGATTGCTGCAAGCGACACACACACTCCATCCCAGGTGTCCAATGGAAAACAGGAGGGCTCCTGGAGAGAAGACAAGTAAACATGCTGCCATGAAATTTTAATCTTTTTAAATTCATCCGTGACGTGTGGACCTCACTGGCTAGGCCAACGTTTATCATCCGTTCCTAATAGTCTAGAGGGTAGTTAAGAGTCAACCACATTGCTGTGAATCAAACTGTGCTCTTATATTTTCTTAGCAGCTTATTCAGAGTTTGTAATCAGACACCTCTGGAGCAGGTGGTTCTTCTGGCCCAAAGGCAGAGACACAACGAGACCCTTCAATGAATTCTCTGCTTTTTTTAAATAAAAACATGACAACATTATTGTTAGCTATGGCTTTGAACTTGTACTTTGCAAACTTTTTTTAACCTCCAATTTCCTTCATAAATATTTTTAATCAATCTCTTCAGACATGGATATGACACATGAGTCTCTGGAACCCAGGCCTTCTGGCTCAGAGGTAGGGATGTTACCCCCATCAACTCTTGCTTGGTTGCCAGCAATGTTGGCCTTGTACAGAGATTGAACCTGTAACTTTGCTGTTATTAACACCACATCTTAACCATCTGAGCTAACCAGACTGGGGCACCTGGTACTTAATTAGGTACGATAACCACGTCTCCGTGAGAACCTGTGGTAAAGTCACTGATGTCCCTCTGTCATTAGAGAGAGACAACTGGTTTAACCTGAGGTCACCACACCCTTTTAAAGTGGAGAGGTTGAGAGAGGTTTATGGTACCCTCAGCCATGCAGGAATTTGAACCCATGCTGTTGGCATCGTTTTGGTTGCAAACCAGCCATCCAGCCAACTGAAGTAACTAATGTACAACCTTCATCAAACTGAACTCAATCCATACACATCATCTACTCCAATCAACTTTGGAGCTGTTCTGTTTAAACCTTAAAAATGCCTACATTTCTAACTGACAGAATTGCCACGGATAAAGGGGAACAGGTAGAGTACTGTACCTGGACTTTCAGACATGATTAGGTGCCATATCAAAGATTATTGTGGAAAATAAAAACTCATGCTGCTGGAAGCAACATTGCATTGGATGGAAAATATTAGACAGACACAAGCCATTTTATGGTAAACAAGATGTACATGTGTGCTGCTGGAGTTTGAGCTGAGGCCTCAACTATTTAGTTATATATATGACTTGGATGAAGGGCCCAGAAGTATGGTTGCTAGATTTGCTTATTTCTCGAAGATAAGTAGGGAGGTAATTACAAAGAGGATGTAGCAATCTACAAAGGTATTTATTTATTTATTTTTAATATATATATATTTACAAGTGAATGGGCAAATATCTTGCAAATAGACATGATAAAGGAAAATGTGATTTTCAATTTTGGCAGAAGAATAAAAAAGAAGCATCTAAACTGAGAGAGTGCAGAGCTCTGAGGTGTCAATGGATTTGGGGTGTCCTGTTGCATGAAATTAAAAGGCTAGTACTGTGGTTGATGTGCAGAAGATGTTTTCTCTTGTGGGAGAATCTAGAAGTAGGGGTCACTGTTTTCAAAATAAAGAATTGCTCATTTAAGGTAGATGAGGCTAATTTTTGTTTTCAGAGGATCAAGTCCTAATGCAGACCCTGCACAACATTCACCCCAATCAGTAACCCAATGATAATGCAATTATTGTACTTCATAATTGCCTAAAACTAACACAGACCAACATACAGATTTGAAAAACTAATTTCTGATTAGCTTAAGGTCCAAATGTTGGGAATTAGCTAAATGTACAAGTTCATATATTTATCAGTCTATAGGTGTCAATTCAACATTTAAAAGTAGACTGTTAAGAACTTTCCTCCTGGAAAAGTGGAGGAGACACAGTCTTTGAATATTTTTAAGGCAGAGATAAATAAATTTGTGATAAGCAAGAGCATGAAATTTTATCAAGGGTAGGGGAATGTGGGCTAATCAGATCAGCCATTACCTTACAAATTGATGAAGCACACTTGAGCAGCACAGTGGCCTACTCCTGATTTGTTTACTGTTCATCGGCTTCGGTTGATGTACTGTGACTGAGATGTCTTCAGAAATGGATCACTCAGCAGACTTGAGGCTAAGAGTAGAAACACACTAATTTGACTCTTGTGTTGCAAGTATGGTTAAAAGTGAAATCTACATCCTGATGTGGTATCAGTTTTTGAAGTAATATAGCATTTAAAATATTGAATTATTTGATAAAATATTTTCCAGAATTAAAGCAATATTAGTTCATTAATACTAGCTTAAATGTTGCATAGGTACATGGGTAAGCTCCGGGCATGTGTCATGAAGTAATTCGCACTGAACCAGACCAGTAGCCATCAGGTAGTAATACTTACATTATGTTGTCAAGGGTTAACCAACAATTTGACAAACTTGCTTTTATCACTAAGTTAAATTGCTATCTAAAAGCCATTTCCTCATATGATTCATTTCGCTATTATACTTCCCCCTTCAGGGTTCACCAAAGTCAAAAATCATTTGGCATCCAATCCAGGAGGTGGGGAAGTTGTGCAAGAGAAGATCTGGTGACTTGCCCATTGATTTCCTGTCCCCACCTAACAAAGAAACATCTGTCCTGTAATCAATACTGCAAAGCTTGCTGATTTTTTTTCATTGGCAATCTGAATGATGTGTGAATTTCTGTTGAAGCTTTTATTATGACTTTGTTCGTAAATGTTTTAACTGTTGCATGTTGCAGTGCTGATGGTAACAGTTTCACCTTCATTCATTTAGATGGTTAAAGAATCAAGAATAAATATTCTTCATGATTTAAGATTCTTGAAAAAGTGCAACAAGAAAAGAAACAAGTAAAACAAAAAAACACATTTTTAAAATTCCTTTGTTCTTGTGTTTGAATCCCAAACACAATTTTTGAAGATGAATTCACTTTAGCTTGTCTCTTTCCTAAGTATGTTGACTTGATAAGCAAAAAAAGTTTTGATTTGAGAGTGACACTGTGGTGCACTGTAATATCACTGTAAATTTACTGTGCTGTTAGTTTCTTCCATGTTGCTTTTATCCATTTTCAGTTTTTTTTTATCTTCTATTTGTGGTCTAAACACTACAATGTAGACTTCTCTGAAAGTTACTATTGTTAATGTTGCTGTTATCGTAAAGGTAACTGCTTGTGCTGTGCTCTTAACAGTCTACTTTTAAATCTTGAATTGACATTATTAGACTGATAAATATATGAATCTGTACATTTAGCTAATTCCCAACATTTGGACCATAAGCTAATCAGAAATTAGTTTTTCAAATCTGTATGTTGGTCTGTGTTAGTTTTAGGCAATTATGAAGTACAATAGTTGCATTATCATTGGGTTACTGATTTAATGTATTGCTTCAGGCAAGAATACACTTGAGCAAAAACATTATATTGTTGTATAATTGTTTTTTATACAATTACTCTTCCTCACCTCAAACTGTTCCAAGATCACTACAAGCAGCATGTTAATAGATGCCAGTAATTTCCTGCACATGTATGATCCAAATGTCTTGAGAGCATACTATAGTTTGGAAGAGTCATCTGAAATTTTCCTTCGGGCAGTCTTTTTTACAGTCAAGCAAAGAGAGCATAAATATATTTCTCAACCATCATAGCAGTGAAAGCACCACTGTGTGACATTACAAACCTGCTGTTGAGCTAAAATTAATTTGTTTACTTCGTTTTCTAATGTGAATATATATATTGGAATTAAAAAGATTCAACTTGTGACATTAAATATGCTCTTTTAAAGGTCACATTACCATGAATGTTTATCATTTCACTATCAGCTTCACTACATGTAAAATAACCCACAATTTCCTTTGCAGACTTACCACTCATGCTGTTTACAGATCTGTGTTTCCTAAGCATTTTAAATACAGGGATATTGTTGAAATTATTGTCAGATGTTGAGTGTCTCTTTTTCTTAATTGAGCTTCTATGCTCGTCAACTGGTGGAATTGAAACTGTGTTTCCTACTTAAGAGACCTAAGGTCCTCTTTGGCAAGACTTGTATGATTAGATGAAGGTGAGACTCTTTCACCCTAGGAAGAACATACATATTGCTCCAATGTAATATGTAAATTTTCTGTACCAGCTATTGTGAACAGCCCCTGAGAAATTAGTGCCAAAAATAGGAAGTTGATTCAGGAACAGCAAAGTATGTCTAAGTCAGCATGCTGTGTGACTGGGAAATGGTATTGTTTATCTCCTTTGTAATAGAGAATGGGGGTTCTGTCAAAACAAGTTCGATTATATTTAAGTTCATCTTGTATACCATACAAGTCGTAGCTAAAGTCTGGTGGTAGAGCAGATGAACATCCACTTTTTTGGTATTGCCAACAGTAACGTGTACTTTTTAGCTGGTGGATGTTGAGAATGCTGTTTAAATAACCCAATCCAGACAATTTAGTGAGTATTGAATCACCTGACTGCTGTCTTATTGATACGTACAAACTTTGAGAGTTCAGAAGGTGAGCCCTTTGCTGCCGAACACCTGATTTCTGCCCAGTTTTGGAACATTCATTGTTGATGTGGCTAGTCCAGTCAAGCTTCTGGTCAATAGTGGCCCCCAGAAGACATGTGATAGGGATGTGGTACTGCCTTTGAAGATCGAACAGAGTTGTTTGCACTTGATAACATTCACACGTGATAGTAATCATGGACCTGCATTATTGTTTGGTAGTTGTGAATGGAGTAATTTACTAGAATTGTACAGTTGTAGCAATTGAAACGATTAATGGTTGGATTGAGGATACTTTGAGAAATCCCCCACAGCAGTGCCGTGATGGGCCTTAAATAACATCTGCCTTATTTTATGGTGCGATTAGCTACTTGATGGTTTTATTCTTGATCCTGATTGGTCTCTGTTTTACTTGGTGCAAGCAGTTTGATGAATCCTGTGTAGTTGCTGTGAACATCAACTCTCGTTTCCCCATTTGCTCTATTCACATACTTGCCCTTCTGTAGGTGGGATTTCAGTATATAATGGTGCAGTTTCAGTATTTGACAAAGTGCCTCTTAGTTCCAATAGCACATGTCTTAACATTGCACATTTCACTACAGAAGGATGATCAGGGTCCATATTATAACCATCTATAAACACTGTTACATTTTCAATATGCAACCAGAATTTGCTAGTCATTTTTAGATTGTAACTTGAAACATATGTATTGTCTGGGATGTTTTGGGGAAAATTCATCGTCCATTTGGAATTGAATCTATTGTATGAAATGTGTCCTTTTTTGCCTTCATAGTATAATGCATTAGAATGTGAACATGGTGTAAAGTAACTTAAGATACTGTACTGATTCTCTTCTGCAAAATGTGGTTGTTTCCTTCTCATCGGTTGCATACAGTTTAAAAGAAGCTATTTATCCTAAACTTCTAGGAATTGTGATTTTGCCTGAATCTATTCAACAACCTGTAAACAAGTGGAATGCAGCTTGCAGATATAAAGCAGTGCCTTTTCACAGGGATACTTATTTCTGTTAGTAATTCTGTGTGTTTCGTGCAGTACATTGTATGGCTGGCTTACAATTGATTTGAAACAAATTGCCAGTGATTGACATGGTTTCTATTCCTCCTGTAACAGGCACATTTATTTCATGATCTTTTTGAAGAATAACATTTGTGTCCTTAAAAAACACTCGCACATGTATAAGAACAAGGAAGACTGTTGTGTAAAGTGACTGAATAAACACTATAAATAAATAAGCATCAGGTTCAAGTTCCTCACTTTGTGTACAGGTGGAAGCCCAGTCTCAACTTGGTAACACTTTGCCACCTTTGATGTTTAAGTCACATCAGAATTTTGTAATTATTTGCTCTTGGAGGTAGTCCTGGGAGCCACCAAATGTAGTGATTACAGCTGTCTCTGATTACTATTAAACTGAAAGTTCAATTTTGCAAGTTCAGTGCTGAATTCAAAAGTTCATTTGTGATAAATCTATTACTCCTTAACTTCTAAATAGAGTCATAGTATAACATGAAAGGAGTCCATTCTGCCAATTCTCTGTGGAGCAATCCAGTGTGTCTTTCTCTCTGCTTTATCCCTATAGCTTTGCTAGATTAATTCCCCCAGTTATCCATCTAGTTTCCTTTTGAAGTTGTACTGGACCTTCATAAACTGTGGTAAGGCCTCAACTAGAGTATTGTGACCAAAATCAGACACAACACTTTGGAAAATATGTGAGAGAGTCTTGAGAGGGTGCAGAAGGTATTTACTGGAATTGTTCCAAGGACATCATAGGACTGTGCTTCCACCACACTTGACTTCTAGATGATAATCACTCCGTGCTTCCTCTCATTCTTCCAATTCTTGCCATAGTCCTTAAATCTGTAGTTAAAGCCAGTGGCATTTTCCTTACCTCAGTTGCACATGCAATACTCATTAGAGGAGTGAGTTTCCTTCTATCACCTCTCTCCGAACAGCCCACTCATTTCATTTTCTACCTTATCTAAACCTGTCATGAACTTGTACACTTCCTATCAAATCAACCTTCAGTCTCCTTTGCTTCAAAGAAAATGAGCCGACCTTCTCTTACTCTGACTCTGTAGCTAAAATTCTCCTTTCCTGGAGCCATGTATCCGAATCAAAATTTATTAAGTTTCAACATAATATCGCTCTTTTGGTACTCTGAACCTGTATTAATGAAATCTAAGGTCCCACAGGCTTTACCAGTTGTTCTGTCAATATGCACGTTACTGTTTAGTTGCCTGCCTGTAGAATTCTGAAGAAACGCTTTTATTTTGTAGTTCTTTGTAAAGAGATTAGTTGCCTTGATGTAAATGGTGATGCAGTGCCTTGTTCAAATCTGTCTCATCATTTCGGCGAAATAAGCATTTGCCTGTTTTCTTATAGGAACTGACATTGCTGCAGGAGAGGAGGTGGCCATTAAGCTGGAATGTGTGAAAACCAAACACCCACAGCTACATATTGAGAGCAAGATATACAAGATGATGCAAGGAGGTGGTAAGGTTTTACTTCATCTTATTTTGCCTCATTCACTGAATTACGCACTCTATTGGTAGCATTAGAGCTTCCTGGTGCTCTACATGCTGCCGCGTAATGGTATCAAGTCTTAGGATATTGCTTTATAGGAAGCATGTTCATGGTGACGTTGTTTGGTTTGTTGCGTTTTCCTTGCCTCAGCCACACATACAATACTTATTAATGGAGTAAATTTCTTTCCTTTCCCCTCATCCAGCCTACCTCAATCATACCTATTCCATTTGTTTTAGAATAATGGATGTTACATTATTGTTAATGAGACAGAACATTTTCTGATTTCAGTAGTAGAAATTTTGAATTTATTCAACAGAATGCATTACCTGGAAAGGGAAAGTTGGTAGATTGCACCCAATATTTTGGTGACTTTAAGGACTAACCAGTCAGAGTTTTTCTTGTACTATAGCTATTTCAGAATAAAGTGGTATTATTCTCATCTACAAACAGGAATCAATACTTTATTGCAATGGCGCAGGCTGCACTTGACACTTTGATTCACTGATCGGGAGCAACAGATTCTGGGACTAAAATCTGCAATGTGTAATGGAATAAATGTAGAAGAATCTTAGGTTAGCAATCACAGGTATAGTCTTCCTCCTTCTGTGAATGCAGCAAAATGCCACAAATGAAACTTCCTTCCTTTCTGGAAAACCCTGAGCTAGTAACGTTTGGAACATTTTTTTGAAATTGTTTTGTCTTTTTTTCCCCCGTTGCTTCTTTCGGTGTGGATGGTGGAATATGCACTGCATGTGATTTGGGAAAGAGTGGCACAGTTGGAAAGAGAGGCCTCTGAGCAGCGGTATGCCACAAGGATCCGTGCTGGGTCTACTGCTTTTCGTCACTTTTAAAATGATTTGGATGTGAACATAGGAGGTATGGTTAGTAAGTTTGCAGATGACACTAAAATTAGAGGTGTCGTGGACAACAAAGAAGGTTACCTCGGAGTACAACAAGATCTTGATCAGATGGGCCAAGGAGTGGCTATTGGAGTTTAATTCGGATAAATGTGAGGTGCTGCATTTTGGGAAGACAAGTTAGGGTAGGACTTATGCACGTAATGGTAAGGTCCTGGGGAGTGTTGCTGAACAAAGAAACCTTGGAGTGCAGGCTCATAATTCCTTGAAAATGGAGTTGCAGTTAGATAGGATAGTGACAAAGGCATTTGGTATGCTTGACGTTATTAGTCAGTGCATTGAATATTGGAATTGGGATGTCATTGCTGTGGCTGTCCAGGACATTAGTTAGCCACTTTTAGAATGCTGCATGCAATTCTGGTCTCCCTGCTATAGGAAGGAAGTTGTGAAATTGAAAGGGTTCAGAAAAGATTTACAAGGGTGTTGCCAGGTTTGGAGAGTTTGAGCTAGAGAGAGAGAGGCTGAATAGCCTGGGGCTGTTTTCCCTGGAGTGCTGGAGGCTGAGGGGTGACCCTATAGAGATTTATAAAATCGTGAGGAGCATGGATAGGGTCTTCTCCCCATGGTAGAGGAGTGCAAAACTAGAGGGTATAAGTTTGAGATTAGATGGGAAAGATTTAAAAAGGACCTAAGGGGCAACTTTTTCTCACAGAGGGTAGTGTATGTATAAAATGAGCTGCCCGAGGAGGTGGTGGAGGCTGGTACAATTACAATATTTAAAAGGCCTCTGGATGGATATATGAATAGGAAGGATATCCAAGGGATGTGGGCCAAATGCTGGCAAATGGGACTAGATTTATTTAGGATATCTGGTTGACAAGGACAAGTTGGACCGAAGGGTCTGTTTCCGTGCTGTGTACACCTTTATGATTCTCACTTGGTTCTGAACCATAACGATGGAGGTCCCAAGTTTAGCTCCACAGTTCCCGCTGTTGATCAATGTCTGCCAAGATGTCAGGAATAATGCTACAAATAGGTTCACTTCAAGGCTGTGAAAGGGGATCTCCCACTCTTAGCCACTCGAGATCATTGTCCAGTGAGTGTTGGGTGAATACAGATCAGGCTCGATTACTGTCAGAATAATTACTGTATCTGGATTTATGAAGTGTAGCCACTTGGGTCTGGTTGCTGTGCCTGAGGCATTATCAGAATCAACAAAAGCCAATGAACTTATTGCAATATGAAGTGCAGTAGATTATGTTTTGGGCCTATCTTTCATTTTCAAGTGAAGTGGAGGAATGCAGATGGCTCATGAGACCTGTTCTGAATTATGCCAACAGTGAACTTGAGTGATTTAATTGTTCAAGATGTTATTTTACTGGGAAGAAGATGCAGGTAATCGCAGTTGTACACAGTGGCAGAAGTATCTGTGCTGAGACTGTTAGCCTCCACAGTTCCAGGAAGGTGTCAAGAATGTCAGGTCTTGTAATTGGTTATACTTTGATTGCTTATTTACTTTTAAGATAGAATGGAGTTGGGAGCTTAAAGGATAGTTAGCATCTTTACCTGGGCACAAGATCAGTGTGATTTACATTGTCATGGAGATGGCCTTTACAAGGGGAAGTGTCCATAGAAAGCCATTTGTAAAATTGGATTAGTCTTCTAATAAAGTTTTTTTAATATTATTTTCTCCAATGAAGTTCAAAACGTTACAGAAAATTCAGATTTCTTCCACGGATGCTGTGCATATGTCAGAGTGCTGTGTTTGTGAAGATTATTTTGTGGCAACAGTTTTCTCCTTTAGTTTTCCCTTGAGTATTTTTCACAAGTACAGTCAAAATGGTCAACCTGAGCAGTACAATGAAATACTTTATGGAGAAGCATAAAGATATGGCTATTTTTATACTCAGACACACAGTTTGAAGGTGGAGATAATGCCTCCATTTTCTTCAGACATCATTTGAATCTTGTCCAGAGAAATATTTGGGGAGTTTACATGTTGAATTTGGGTCTCTGTTACTTGATCCTGCTCGTAATGTATGTATAGTCCTTTAAAAGACCATGCATGTTCACTATTTTGAACATCTATTGTCTTTCCATGGCCCAAATTTAAACAAGTGTTATTTTAATTAAATTGACATTTTTAAACTTCCTTTGTTGTGGTTTTAGGAATCTTTAGATGAATGATAACTTGTTTAAACTTGTTCGTTATCAAGTGAAAAGAGTGCAGCAACGTTATGAAAATTTCCATTCAACATTTTATGCTGAAAGGGTGGCCATTGCCCTTGCCATAATCCTGTTGGGCAGGAGGCGGCACTGTAAGACAACATTTTACTGTACAATGCTTTGAAGATCATTTTTTTTCTCTCTCCAAAGAGAAAGTGATGGATGAATTTTTTTTTAAACCAAAATGTCCAGACATGTTCTGAGACACTTCTGAGGCAGGAAGGACTTGAAACTGAACCTACTGGCCCAGAGATAGCGATATTGTCACAGCATCAGAAGAGTCTTTAATGGATGGACTATTGGCTTGCATCACAATTGTGCTAATTAATTAAATTTGAAATTAAATTGCTGCAAAGTGCCATGGACTATGTCTTTTTTAACCACTAAGCGTGTGGTCATTAAATTATAACATTTGAGAAAGGGCTGTCTTGAAACTTACTTTCAGCCAAACTCTCATAATTTAGTTGTCAGAGGTAAGATGATCTAACAGGAAATTTAAGAATGGGAGAATGCACTTCTATACTATTTTAAATGTTGCTGTCTAATAACTATCATAAAGATCACTAATTTTGAACTGTTCAAAAAATTTGGCTTTGGAGAAAAATGTTTTAAGTTTGCCCTTGGACATTTCAGTGGCATCCACAAGTTGTGACCTGTAGTTTGAAAATAATCTCTTTGAAAATCAGATTTATATGCTTTCAAAACAGTAAGATGTAACATTGGAACTCAGCTTTAAGATCTCTGGTCCTAAACTGCATAATTAGGAGAAATCCAAGTTCATAGTAGTTTTTCTGCTTTCTTTGTACCCTCCTACCTTAAGTCTGTTTCTTATGTAGTTGGCATTCCCACTATCAAGTGGTGTGGTGCGGAGGGTGATTACAACGTGATGGTGATGGAGCTGCTTGGACCAAGTCTCGAGGATCTCTTTAATTTCTGCTCTCGTAAATTCAGCCTTAAGACAGTCCTTCTTCTCGCTGATCAGATGGTAAGAAATAGTTTTGTGTATTGCTTTTTTTAGAGATTATGGTTGCAGAATGACCAGCTAAAGGATAAAACCTGGATATTTTTTCCCCTTCCCAGTTTCACCAAATACAATATACTGATATAGTAAATGCTTTTTTTTCTAGCAACTGTTTATATATATATATTTTATATAGAATCGAACAGATGTGTGAAAAGAGGGAGTTGATTAATATGAAGCTTTAGGGTTTCAAAAAGTGATAAATGATGGCTGTAGATATCATTTACTAATCAATGTTCCTTGTTCCAGTTGTTGAAAGGTGCTAAGTGGAAAGTAGGTGCTTCTGAACCAGAGGAGGAGCAAGGATGGGAGGACCCCTCCCATGAACCACATTTGGCTCTTGACTGCTGTTCAGGCCTAGTTACAGAAGAGCATTTTGTTTCAATGCAAGTTTTTGTGTGCAGGTATATGCAAAAGTGTTAGCATATCTAGGAAGGCCAAACCCACCCTCAAGTTATTTTAATCAACTTGTTAAGGCAAATCTCTAGGGCAGGTGGGACTTGAGCCTGGAATACTACCACCGCACTACAAAACTCTTCAAAATACAAATACAAATCCTTGTAAAAAGAGACCAAATAGAATGCGGTAAGATTGGTATAGTGTTAATAAATATAGCTTTCTTAAATTCTTGTTCATTCTATCCAGTAATTATTGGATTAAAACAATTCCAATCCAGATAACTGTAGCCAACAAACACAGAATGCTGGAGAAATTTAGCAGCTCTGACATCATCTGTGGAGAGAGAAACAGAGTTAATGTTTCGAGTCCAGTGTGACTCTTCAGAAATAACTACTTTGGATTGTGAATTTTATCCCATTCTTAGTACATGAGTAACTCAATTTTTGTCTTAAACAATGTAACTAGAAAAGATTCATCACTTTATTAATGGCATGAATAATTAGCTTAAGAAAGGCCAAACCAATTTGACCTATGACCATTGAAGTTAGAAGAATGAAAAGGGTTTTTTTTTTGAAATGTAAAAGATCCTGGGGACATGATATGGTGGATGCAGGGTAAAGTTTTCTCATGTATGGGAGACTAGAACAAGGGAGTACAGTTTAATAATAGGTCTCCCTTTAAAAGAAAAAGAAATAAATCTTTTCTCTGAGGCTCATTAGTTTATGGAATTCCTCTCCATAGGAAGCAGTGGAGGCTGGCTTATTGAATTTACTAAAGACTAGAGAACTATTTTGATAGACAAGGGAGTCAAGGCATGATGGGGGCAGGTAGGAAAGTGGTGTTGAGACCAGAAACAAATTGCCATTCAATAAGCTCATCAGCAGATAACAAGGCATAGAGCTAGATGGACACAGCAGGCCAAGCAGCATCAGAGGAGCAGGAAGGCTGACGTTTCGGGCCTTGACCCTTCTTCAGAAATCT
>JAHRHZ010000082.1:853848-867517 GCA_024137785.1 Ginglymostoma cirratum
AGGCCCGAAACGTCAGCCTTCCTGCTCCTCTGATGCTGCTTGGCCTGCTGTGTTCATCCAGCTCTACAGCTTGTTATCTCAGATTCTCCAGCATCTGCAGTTCCTACTAGCTCTGAAACTATTATTGAATGGCAGAGCGGGCATAAGGGGCTCAATACCCTCTACCTAAACCCAAATCATTTTTTTTTTATTAAGATCTTCATATTTCAACCAGAACATTTTAGAAACCAAAGACATGGAAGTTAAATCTTGTTTTGTCCTCGAGTTACCTTTAGTGGATTGGGCATCAGGTGCTTATAGATGTTACTAAACCAGTATCATCCATGAATATGTTGTGGAAAGTCAAGGCAGGATTGAAGGAACTTGAAAGTTGGGCCACACCAAGTTTGCAAAGTTTTTTGTGCAAAGATTGCTGGTTTAGTTTTACACAATAAAACACGCCACTTGAGCTTTCTGGCTTTTTGTACATAAAAGCTGTTTTTCCTTTTATTTAGATCAGCAGAATTGAATACATTCATTCGAAGAATTTTATCCATCGTGATGTGAAACCTGATAATTTCTTAATGGGGTTGGGAAAGAAAGGCAACCTGGTCTATATTATTGACTTTGGGCTAGCAAAAAAATACCGGGATGCACGAACACACCAACATATACCATACCGTGAAAATAAGAACCTTACAGGAACAGCTCGATATGCTTCGATCAATACCCATTTGGGAATAGGTAGGCAGATGCATTCTTTTCAGTTATTTTGTATGATAGAAACCTGGGTGTATGCTGATTACTATCTTTACATATCATAACCATCTTGTTGGGTTAGTAAAAGGACCTCTAATTCGCAAGTATGTAATTTTTCTTCAGCCAACAGAGCCAGAACTCAATTGAATTGTGCTTTGTCTCCCTGTAGTTAGGATTTGGCTGTGACTTCAATGCAGACATTACTCACTACATTTCAGAGCAGTTCTTTTATGTGAAGTATTGAGAGGTTCTGAGAGACCTGATGAGGCACTATCTAAATGCATGACTATCTTGGTATCTGTTAACTTAATTTTCAAACTTGGGGTTTAGAAGAAAATATGCAACGGGTATCTGTGAAGTTTTTACAATTTATTTGGTGAATGGATTTTCCAATAAATTGCCAGCACTGAATAAAGAAGTGGTATCTTCCAGTTGATTCCTCATTGTCATGTTCAAGACTAATGCCCTTTTCACTTTTCCAGAACAAAGTCGCCGTGATGATTTGGAATCCTTGGGCTATGTTCTGATGTACTTTAACTTAGGATCGTTGCCTTGGCAAGGTCTGAAGGCAGCAACAAAAAGACAGAAGTATGAACGCATTAGCGAAAAGAAAATGTCGACGCCAATTGAAGTGCTCTGCAAAGGTTACTCATGTATGTATAAAAATTATGTCGGACAATGGTATATATACGGAGATTGCTTTTGATCGTTAGGGTCAACTGATCAAGTGAGTTACATGTCATGATGTGTTATTTTATAACCAATCTATTTCTAATTTGTGCTTTGTTAAGTTGTCGCAAATAAGTAATTCATAGGATGAGGGCGTCGCTAGTTAGGCTAGCACTTATTGCCCATCCCTAATTGCCCAGGGGACAGTTAAGAGTCAGCCACATTGCTGTCACATGGAGGCCAGTCCAGGCAGGGATGGCAGTTTCCTTCCCTAAATGACATTAGTGAACCAGATGAGTTTTTCCTGACCATCAACGATGGAATCATGGTCAACATTAGACTTTTTAAAATTCACATTCTACCATCTGCCGTGGTAGGATTCAAACATGGGTTCCTAGAACATTACCTGGGTCTCTGGATTAACAGTCCATCAATAATACCACTAGGCCGTCACCTTCACAAATATTATTTCATGATTGAAACATGCAAACCGATAGGACTGGTTGGCTCCAAAAATTTAATAATTGTGAAAGAAACCCTAAATATGCATATCCTATTTTCTTCATGAAATTAATTCTTATTAGTACTCAAATACAAATTACTTAAGATGCGGGAAATCTAAAGTCAAAGCAGCAAGTGCTAGAGATGCTCAGCAAATCTGACATCACCTTTAGAGAGAGAAAAACAGTCATCGTTTCGAGTCTGATATGACACCTGTTCAGAACTGATCAGTACTCAGACTACTGTAGAGTCTCTGAGTACATTACATCTCCAAATGCTTTCAGAATTTTAAAAAACTGAAGTAGAGCATTGATGCAGTATGCGGACTGTAACAGCAAACTGCTGAGCTGAGCAGCAATCTTCAGTTAAACCAATTCATGATTATGACCCATTCCTCCCCACCACCCAAGCCTGCTGGAGGCCGAAGGGGAGGAAGCAGCATAGTTATGTTGTGGTTTCAGCTGTTGTAACATTGGACCAGTCAGATTCCAGAGTTAAATCTGGCTTAATAGGTCATAAGTTTATTTTGGCAGTTTGTTTACTACTGTAATAATCAGTTACTGACCATATTCACATGAGACTGTCAACATACTTTTAACAAAGAAACAAGTTTGTTACACGAAAAGAGAAAAAAAAGCTATCAATTGTGATAGGGTACTCTAGTCAGGACCACACAGGCATTTCTGCAAGTCAGACACCAAGTGGTATGTTGCTTCCTTTTTGCTAGGTCAAGGCTGTCTTCGAGCAGTTGCAGTGAATTTTTGAGTTGGAGCATGAGGAGCCAGAGATTGTTATATACATTGATACCAATGACATAGGTAGAAAAAGGGATGAGGTCTTGCTGAGTGAATATAGAGTGTTAGCAGGAGGTTAAAAAGCAGGACTTAAAGGGTAGTAATCTCTGGATTATTCCCAGTGCCACGTGCGAGTGAGAATAAGAGTTGGAGAATAATGCATGGCTGAGGAGCTAGTGCAGGGGGCAGACATTCAGATATTTGGATCATTGTGATGTTTTCAGGAGCAGAGGTGACCTGTACAAGAGGGATGGAGTGCATTTGAGCTAGAGGGAGGCCAATACCTTGGGATATTTGCTATAGCTTCTCAGGAGGGTTTAAACTAGTCTGGCAGGGGAGTGGGATCCTAAACAGGAGTGAGACAGAGAAGAGTGTGCAAAATTTAAAGAGCGCAAGTTAAATAGACACAGCGAACAAGAGAAGACTGATGAATTAAACTGCACTTATTTTGCTGCAAGAGGCCTGATAGGTAAGGCAGATGAGCTCGGGCATGAATGGGAACATAGGACTCGGTTATTATAGCTAATGCAGAAACGTGGCTGAGGTAGAGATAGATCTAAGAGCACTTGACTGGAAGGATGATGTTCCTGGGTGCACGTGCTATAGGAAGAATAGAAAGGGAGGTAAGAGAGGAGGGAGAGTGCCATGTTTGATTAGGGAAAGCATCATGGCAGTACTAAGAGAGGATATTACTGAGGGATCGCAAGTTGGACTATATATGTGGAACCACTAATAGTCAGCAGGAAACTGAGGAGTAAATATGTTGGGAGATTGCAAATAATGATAAGAATAATGGGGTTGTAATAGTAGGGGATTTTAACTTGGCAAACATGGACTGGGACTGCCATGTTAAGGCCTTAATGGGGAAGAACATGTTAAGTGTTTTCAGGAAATTTTCTTAATCAGTTTGAACACTGCCCTACTAGAGAAGGGGCAAAACTCGACCTCGTCTTTGTTACTTGCCTTGCCTTGCAGTATTTTCTGTGGTGTTAGTGGGCGAACACTTTGGGACCAGTGACCATAATTGTATTTGTTTTCAAAGAATTATGGAAACAGTCACGTCAGTGTTAACTGTGGAGAAGGATACAGAAGATAGAGAATGTGGGGAAATAAATAGCAACATCTTGAAAAATGTCCATATTACAGAGGAGGAGGTGCTGAATGCCTTAAAATGCATAAAGGCGGATAAATCCCTGGGACCTGATCAGCTGTACCGTAGAACTCTGTAGGAGGCGAGGGAAGACATTGCTGGGGCCCTTGCTGAGATATTTGTGTCATCGACAGCCACTGATAAGGTGCCGGAAGACTGGAGGTTGGCTGACGTTGTGTCACTATTTAAGAAAGGTGGTAAGGAAAAGTCAGGGAACTATAGACTGGTGAGCTTGATGTTTGTAGTGGGCAGGTTGTCGGAGGGAATCCTGAGGGACAGGATTTACATATATTTGGAAAGTCAAGGACTGATAGGGATAGTCAATGTGGCTTTGTTTGGGAAATTGTGTCTCACTGACTTGAGGTTTTTGAAGAAGTAGTGAAGAGGGTTGATGAGGACAGAGGGCTGGATGTAATCTATATGGACTTCAGTAAGGCATTTGACAGGGTTCCTCATGGTGGACTGGTTAGCAGAGTTAAAGCAATAGACAATAGATGCAAGAATAGGCCATTCGGCCCTTTGAGCCAGCACCACCATTCATTGTGATCATGGCTGATCATCCACAATCAGTATCCTGTTCCTGCCTTATCCCCATAACCCTTGATTCTATTATCTATAAGCACTTGGAATACAGGGAGAACTAGACATTCAGAGTACAACGGGATCTTGATCAGGTGGGTTAATGGACCGAGGAGTGACAGATGGAGTTTTATTTTAGATAATGTGAGGTGCTACATTTTGGAAAGGCAAACTAAGGGCAGGACTTATACACTTAATGGTAAGGTCCTGGGGAATGTTGCTGAACAAAGAGATCTTGGAGTTGAGGTTCGTAGTTCCTTGAAAGTGGAGTCACAGGTAGATAGGATAGTGAAGAACGCATTTGGTGTGCTTGCTTTTTATTGGTCAGTGCATTGAGCATAGGAGTTGGGAGGTCATGTTCCAGCTGTCCAGAGCATTGGTTCGGCCACTTTTGGAGTATTATGTGCAGTTCTGGTCTCCTTCCAGTAGGTAGGTGTTGTGAAACTAGAAAGGATTCAGAAAAGATGTACAAGGATGTTGCCAGGATTGGAGGGTTTGGGCTGTAGGGAGAGTCTGAATCGGCTAGGGCTCTTTTCCTTGGAGCATCAGAGGCTGAGAGGTGACCTCATAGAAGTTTGTAAAATTATGAGGGGCGTGGATAGGCTAAATAGCCAAGGTCTTTTCCATGTGGTGGGAAGTCCAAAACTAATAGGTTTAAGGTGAGAGGGGAAAGATTTTTTAAAAAAGTGAGTGTGTTGCAAGTAGGGAATAAGCTTCCAGAGGAAGTGGTAGAAGCTGGTATGATTACAATATTTAAAAGGCATGTGGATGTGTATATGAAAAGAGGGAAATGGGCAAAATGCTGGCGAGTGGGACTAGATTTATATAGGATATCTGGTCAGCATGGACGAGTTGGACCGAAGCATCTGTTTCCGTACTATATATCTCTGACTGTATGACTCTAAGGGTAGATCTGATCCACAAGTTAAAGTTCTAAATTGGGGCAAGGCAGGAACTTCCAAAAGTTGATTAGGGCACGCTGCTCACAGGTAATGGAACATCTGGAAAGTGAGAGGCTTTCAAACGTGAGATAGCAGGAGTCCACAGTCAGTATGTTCCTGTTAGTGTGAAGGGCAAGGCTAACGGGCATTTGGGAGCACTGGATGGCTAGAGATATTGAGGTTCTGGTCAAGGAAAAAAAAAGCGACATCTATCAGGTATAGACAGCTGGGATCAAGTGTATCCCTTGAGTATAGCGGGTGAAGGAATACACTTAAGAGGGAAATCAGGAATTACTAAAAGGGGATGTGAGATAGCTTTGGTATATAGGGCAAAGGAGAATCTAAAGAAATTCTACAGATACGTTCAGGGCAAAAGTGTAACGAGTGAGAAAATAAGGCCCTTTAAAGATCAACAAGGCCATCTATGTGTAGAACCACAGGAGATGGGTGAGACCCTAAGTATTTAACATGGAGAAAGACATGGACATTAGGGAAGTAAATAGTGATGTCTTCGAGTGCTCATTACAGAAGAGGAGGTGCTGGAGGTTTTAAAACGCATAAAAGTAGATGAATCCCTGGAACTTGATCATGTATCCCAGAACATTCTGGGAAGTTATGGAAGAAATTGTGGGGACCTTAGCAGAGATAGTTGTATCATCGACAGCCACAGGTGAGATGCCAGAAGACTGGAGGAGGCTAATGTTGTGCAATTATTTTTAAAAAAGGCTACAAGGAAAAGCCAGGAAACTACAGACCGGTGAGCCTAACGTCTGTGATGATTAAGTTGTCGGAGAGGATTCTGAGAGACAAGATCTGCATGCATTTGGAAAGGCAAGGACTGAATAAAGATAGTCAGCATGGCTTTGTGTATGGGGACATTGTGTTTTAGAAACTTGACGGAGTTTTGTGAAAGGGTGACCAAGAAGATAGGTGATGGCAGAGTAGTAGACGTTGTCTACATCGAATTTAGCAACGCCATCGGCAAGTTCCACATGCTAAACTGGTTAGTAAGGTTGGATCATATGGGATTTGGGAAGAGCTAGCCATTCGAAATAAAAATTGGCTGACAGGTAACAGGGTGGATAGAGGCTTGTTTTTCAGACTGAAGGCCAATTATTCGTGCTTGCCACAAGGATCAGTGCTGGCTGCACGGTTGTTGGTCATTTATGTAACCGGTTTGAATGATAATAGAGGAAGCATGGTTAGTAGGTTTGCGAATGACACCAATATTGGTGCTGTCGTGGACAGTGAAAAATGTTATCTGAGAGTACAGTGGGATCTTGATCAACTGGGCCAGTGGGCCAAGGAATAGCAGATGGAATTTAATGCATCTTGATGTTGCATTTTGGTAAGACAAACTAATGCAGGTCTGAGACTGTAAATTGTAGGGCCCTGAGGAGTGTTTTCAAACAGAAAGACCTAGGGCTGTAGGTACATAGTTCCTTGAAAGTGGTGTCACAGGTAGTTCGGATAGTGAAGAAGGCTTTTGGTACACTTACCTTCAGAGCATTGGGAGTTGGGAGGTCATGTTACAGCTATACAAGACATTAGTAAGCGTGTAAATGACTGCATGCCGGAGAAGTTAATCCTAACATTTCCCAACCGGAAATCATGAATGAACTGGGAGATCCACTCTGCTGAAGTCCAGGCCTGAGGCATTCAAGTCGGGCAACCCTGACCTGTACAGGAAATCCAGATTCAACGTTTACAGAGCCATCAGGAAGCGGAATGGAGGATACGACCTTGTCTGCATCAGTGATGCTAAGGTGGAGATGGTAGAGAGCCTGAAGTTTCTGGGAGTTACGATCACCAGCAATCTGTCCGGATCTACCCATTTTGACATGATCAAGAAAGCACAGCAACACCTGTGCTTCCTCGAGGCTAAGGAAATTTGATATGTCCATAAAGACTCTTAGGATGCTTTCATGGTGCATCTGTAAAAATTTCTATCTGGATGCATCACAGCGTGTTATGGCAACTTTCGTCTTCCCAAGACGAAAGAAACTACAGAGAGTTGTGCATACAGCCTAGTCCATCAGGCAACCAGCCTTCTATCCATGGACTTAATCTATACTTCCAGCTGCATCAGGAAAGCAATCAACATAATCAGACCCATCCCACTGTTTATTCTATCTTCCACCCTCTTCCATTGGGCAGAAGATACAAATGTTTGTATACATGTACAAACAGATTCAAGAGCAGTTTTTTCTCCACTGCTACCAGACTTCTGAATGGACCTCTTTAATGTTATTGATCTCTTTGCACCTTCTTGGCAGCTGTAATGTTGTATGCTGCACTCTGGTCTGTTACCTTGATGCACTTGTACGATTTGCCTGTAAACCATTGAACCCTTTTCACTTTACCTCAGTACACGTTGATAGTAATAAATCAAGACATTGGTATGGTCACCTTTGGAGTACTACTTACAATGCTGGTCACCCTGATATAGGAAGAATGTTATTAAACTGGAAAAGGTGGAAAAAGGATTTACAAGGATGTTATCAAGGAGGATTGATAGGCTGGGACTTTTTTCATGGAGCGTAGAAAGCTGAGGGGTGACCATATCGAGGTTTATAAAATCATGAGGGGCATCGATAAGGTAAATAGCCAACGTCTTTTCCCTGGGGTAGAGGAGTCCAGAACGAGAGGGCATAGGTTTAGGGTGAGAGGGGAAAAGGGACCTGAGGGGCAACTTCTTCCACAGAGTCGTGCATATATGAAACAAGCTGCCAGAGGAAATGGTAAAGGCAGGTACAATTACAACATTTGAAAGACATTTGGACAGGTACATCGATCTGAAATGTTTGAAGAAATATGGGCCAAATGCAGGCAAGTGGGATTAATTCAATTTAAGAAACCTGGTTGGGCATAGACAAATGGTTCCCATGCTGTGCGACTGCATGACTAAGCAATTTATATGTAATTCAATTTGGAAAGCTTATCAGTAGCAAAATTAAAATTCAGCCTTTTTTATTTTCACAGCAATAGCTTTTCAGACACCTATCCCCAGTAAAATATTGGTCTGATCTTCACTTTAAAATTTCTTACTCAACCAGCAGGGTCACAAACGTTCCTTTTGGTGACTTTCTGCATATTCACCAGATGTGATTCTCTCTGGCTTTCCCAAGACATGCAGATAAGCAAACTCATTGACTTTTTGTATTAAACCTTAAGAAAAGCCAAGAGGTTTTCCCAGTCCTGTCTATTTGCACTGCATTTTTTTTAATAATTCGTTTATCATGTGATTTGATGCTACTGGCTGGGTCAGCATTGTCCAGAGGGCTCTTAAGGCATTGTTTTGGATCTGGAGTCACATTTGGCCAGACCAGGTAAGGATGGCCGATTTCCTTCCCTAAATGACATGAGTGAACCAGGTGTGTCTTTATGATAGTTGGTAACGGGTACATAAGTGTTTTATTCCATATTTTTATTGAATTCAAATTTCACCATCTACCTTGATAGAATTCAAACGCACGTCCCAAAAGGTTAACCTAGGGTTCTGAATTACTAGTCCAATGACATAACTAAGCTGTACCTCTGCTGGTAAGGTTCTTGCTTTCTGAACTCTCCCTTCTTGTGGCCCACACCTCCCCTTTTCCAGTCATTTAAAAAAATCAAGTCATTAATTATCTCATTGAATTAACCTTAAGCTATGTGATTTCACGGAAAGCCTCCTTTTCTCAGTTACAAATTACTTTTGTTAAAAATAACAGAACAGACCTTCAACACTGAAAGCCAAATACTCATTTACTTCTACTTTAGAATCCAGGCTTTCCTATAATATATTATGAATTTTCCTCTCTAATAATATGTTATGAATAGGAGACTGCTCATGAAGGTAAGAACCCATAGGATCGAAAGAAATTGGCCTAATCGGATCCAGAATTGTTTGAGTGGCTGGAAGCAAAGAGTGATGCTCGGGCAGTGTTTTTGTGATTGGAAGTCTGTGTCTCCGTTTGAAGTAACTTGATATTGAGTTGTCCATTTGATTATTATGAGCTTTTTAAGATTTCGGCTGTCAATGTCCTAACTCACATCATGTCCTATTTACCTATCATTCTGTGATCACTAGTTTCAATCCCTGAGCATAATTTTGTCAAAAGTAATGAAATATCCCAACACCATTTACAGGAACATTACAAGACAAAACTCGGCACTGTGCCGCTAAAGGACATATTAGGCTAAATGACTAAAAGCTTGGAGGAGGGATCAGTGACCAGGAGCATAGATTTAAGGTAAGGGCCAGGAGGTTTAGAGGGGATATGAGGAAAAGAGATTTTGCCCAGAAAGTGTTGGGAATTTGGAATTCACAGCCCAGAAAGGTGGTGGAGGCAGAAACCCTCATAATATTTAAATATACACTTGTGCAAATGCACATAAGACAATCAAGTGGTGGAAAATGGGATTTGAATAGTTAGATGCTTGTTTTTGACTGACGAAAGGCCTTTTTCTGTGCTGTCGACCTCTATGACTCTAACAACAATATTCTTATAAACCGTCAAAATTAAGCAGGAAAGATATTGCATAAAATTTTAATTTAAACTTAGGAATGAGGTGATGTAGTTTTTAGCAACTACATGTTCTATATACATTTGACTTTGTCTTGATCTGAAGTAACGTAATGTAGAGTTGTCCATTTGATTATCATGAACTTTTAAGCCTCTATCTACAATGGAAGTTAACTCTCAAATCTGCCTTTGTAGCACATTTGGTTTGAAGTAATTTGCTGTTCTTTTTCTTCCCCATAGCTGAGTTTGCCACATATTTGAACTTCTGCCGCTCTCTGCGTTTTGATGACAAACCAGACTACTCCTACTTGAGGCAATTATTTCGCAACCTCTTTCACCGCCAAGGCTTTTCATATGACTATGTCTTTGACTGGAACATGCTCAAGTTTGTACGTTTATTTTGTGCTTAACACTGATGTCATAGAAGAGTGTTGTGTGCAGATCTCGTAACCTTAAGTGTTGGATTTTTAAAAAATCAGTGCTTGTTGGTAACCTGTTTACCAGATATCTTTTTTTAATCTCAGTCAGGGTTGATTCTTGAAACTTTGATAAGTTTAAGATTTTCATTTCAAACCTGATATGAAAGTAGCATTCTGACCTTGCAGTCAAGAAGGTTATGAACTGAGCCCAACTGCACTTTTTTAAAAAAATGTTCAACTTCCAGTGAAGTGTTGAGGAAGTTCTTCCTTTACCAGAAATAGTGTTCACCTGAACCACCAAAACAGAAAAGCTTTTCAAAAGAATTTAGAAGATCCTTTGGCACTAGTGAAAGAAGAATGGAAAGTTCTGGTATACTAGTCATCACTGCAGGTCCTCTATTGCAAAATAAATGCTCTTTTAGTTAATGTAAGCCATACAATCATAGGCATTATAACGCAAAAGTTAGCCATTCGACCACGTATGCTAATGCTCACCTCTTAACTGAGCCATAGGGCTTTAAATCAACCTTTTCTGTCTGCCTTTCTAAGTCTGAAGTTTGGAAGTGTTTTAATACAAGGTAATCGAAAGTTAATTTTCAAAAAGAGGCAAAAACATGAAAGCAAGCTAGCCAGAAATGTATAAACAGGTTGTAAGCTTTTTTCCAAGTCTATAGAAAAGAATGGCTTAAACAAGTGTAAAGAAGTTGGTCCCTTGGAGGCAGAGATAGGAGCAATGCTTTGGCAAAACGGTAGTGATACTGAATAAATATTACATAGTAAAAATGCAGCATAACTAAGTTGGTAATAAGCACACAGAACTTTCAGGTAATTAATATCAATAAGAGATAATATAATGGAAAGCTGACTGATCCCTAGAACTTAATGACAGTTATCGTAGGATTCTCTAAAAGGTAGCTGCAGAGATATTTGGATGCGCTGGTAGTTTTTTCAGAAATTTTCTAGATTCTACAGGTACCATGGTCCTAGTGGATTGGAGATTAGCAAATGTAGCACGACAATTTAATAAGAGATGGAAATGGGTAACTATACACCAATTAGTCTGCTGACATTGGTCATCTGGGAAAATTCTGGAATCCATTAATCAGGATGTCCTAACAATGTACTTATAAAATCAGAGTATAGTCTGTCAAAGACAGCATTGTTTTACAAAAGGAAAATAATCTTTCACAAGTTTATTAGTGCGTTTGAGTGTTTAACTATTAAGATAGATAAAAGGGAATGAGTAAGTGGGATATACTTAGAAAAGGCATTCACTAGGATCCTCCAGGAAAAGTTAATGTAGGTGATAAGTGCTTATGGAGTTGGTAAATAATATACTAAAATCTTAAAAGGTATGAATGTGTTGAAGTTCCGAGGAACTTTTTCCAACTCCATTAAGATCCGGCCATTATACCATTACATGTAATATGGAAGAGTTTTTTTTTAATCTTAAAATATACAGTTTAACAGTCAGTTGGAGCTTTTTTGTCTTACCCATTGCTTGTCATTGCTGAATTAGTGTCTGAAATCTGGCCCTTTCTGATTTGACCCTGACGTACATGTGAATAATATCACTAAACATCCCGAACTGTTGATGAGGGAAGCTGAGAAATCATCCCCATCAAGTGTCTGTAAGTCCTCTGTATCTTCTGTGTCTAGTTCAGAAACACAGGAACAACGCTCAACAAATCATTCCTTAGGTTGTTCAGTTGTTCATGATTACAGCTATTTTTATTCTTTTGTGGGGTGTGGATATGGCTGGCAAGGTGGGCATTTCTTGCTATCCCTAAGTATCCTTGAACTGATTGGCTTGCAAGGCCATTTCAGAGAGCAGTTTAGAGTCAACCAGATTGCTGTGGGTCTGGAGACATGTAGGCCTGACCAGGTAAAGATAGCAGATTTCCTTCCTTAAAGAATATTAGTGAACCAGATGGCTTGTAAGTACAATCACTGTTAGTTTCATGGTCACAATCACTGAGACGAACTTTTACTTCCAGATTTTCTTTAAATTCCACCAGTTACTGTGGTGTGATTTGAACCTGTGTTCCCCAAGGATTAGACTGACCTTCTGGAGTACGTGTACAGTGATGTTACCACCATGCCAATCTATTTAAGTTAAAGGAAAATGATTGACATTTCACCGAAATATTTCTTAATTAACCATATTCTTCCTCGGGTCGTTTCAGGGAGCCAGCAGAGCTGCCGATGATGATCGTGAACGGAGAGAGCGAGAAGAACGAATGAGGCACGGCCGAAATCCAGCAGCACGGGGATTACCTTCGACTGCTTCTGGAAGGCTTAGAGGAAATCAAGAAGTGGCACCACAGACACCCCTCACACCCACATCCCACACTGGTAAAATAATACGTGGACTTTATTTCACCAATGTTAGGATATCTGAGTAATGATATATTTGGTAGTCTGTGTCCTGCTGAATTTTTATTTATATTAAAATAAGTTAAAGCTTGTCAGTCTTTCATGTTTGCTTTCAGTGCAGTTATTCGAACTTGAATTGCTGTCATCCCGAGAATTAAAGCAAGCGAGTTAGAATCATAAATTCAGCATATGTGTGCTGAGGAACAGCGATAGATGCAAGACAATGGCAAAAATTGTCTAGAAGCCTCTTAGTGAGATGATAGGTGAATATAGTGCTCCCGAAAATTGTAGCAGAAACCGAGGTCTGTTACTGACCTTAAAGTACTTGTGGCAAACTGATGTTAGGCACTATTTCAAATGAAGTGCAAGTTTGTTCTTTACAAGCAGTCTGTAGCTTTTTTGCTTGTTTATATCTTCTGTTTTAGTAGTTACAATAATCTGATATTCATTGTTTTATATAAGTAAAGTACTTAAATATTCTCAATGTTAACTGAGACATTCAGCTTCTATTTTGAAATCTGAAATAAACGCCCATGTTTTGTTGATCTGAATTAATATGTTAATATTTTCCTCTAAGCATGAGTAAGATGAAAATGCATATTCAAAAGTGATTTGCAGAAGAACAAAATTTATGTGCTAGCATAGATGCCTTGGGAAGCAGCACGGTAGTACTGCCATGTAGGAATCCTGTGTCCTTAGCTAGTCTGGTCCTGTCTCCCCTTCACTGATGACTTATGGAATCCACTTCAGATGAGGCGAATTCCCAGTTATGCCAAGTCTAGTTCACTGTTCCACAGACCATCAGACTGTAGATTTCTGGTTCTTGGTAATGTCAGACAACAGGATGTTAATGCTGTCAGTGTTGGGTAAGTTACTACAATTGTCAATCTCCTAGACTCCATTGCATTTGTGTTAAAGCCAAAACCCCTGCTCACTTGAGTTTCCCCTGCCACCAATTCCACCACCACCACCACCACATACCCTCTCTGCACAA
>JAHRHZ010000082.1:875788-908076 GCA_024137785.1 Ginglymostoma cirratum
GGCCTGCTGTGTGCATCCAGCTCTACACCTTGTTATCGCAGATTCTCCAGCATCTGCAGTTCCTACTATCTCTGTTCTTCTAATGACTTTGGCAGAGTGCAGTGTGTTAATGTTCCAAACCTACCCAAGAATGAAGAAACAATATAGATGGTTGGAGTTTTACGCCCAATTGCCCATCTCCTACAGCACCGAGCAAAGATATCTCAGATAAGGCTTTTTCTTTCAATTCTGAGCAGAAGTATATAGAAATTGTATATCATCTGGTTTTCCTTTACAGATATTTCTCGACGAATTACGGTGGAGGTTGTGAGGATGCATTCCTGGTAATTGTAACAGTGAGATTAAAATCCACTGGCTCCAAAAGATAATTTAAAATAATCCACACCTACTCTGTTATCATTACTAATGTGATGTATGTCACACCTTTCTGATGATTTGAATTTTCAGATAATTGCTTATTTTGAATGCAGATAATACTACACATATTGGAGAAGACTTATTTATTAGAAGAACAAACCTAGAAAAGATTTAAATGTGAACACTAATGCAGAGATGCACCACAAGATTTGTATTTGGAAATAATGTTTATTTTATACTACGCCCTACTGTGTAGAGCACTATATTGTAGATTCCCTCCCCACCTAAGTGTGGATCACTGTTGTGATGGAGTGGCCATCTCCTTAAAATAGAAGAGTATGAAATAACAGCAGTAATAAACCCTTCAGCCTCTCAAGCCTGCTCTACCATTCAATAAAATCTTGGCTGATTGGATACTCCACGTTGCTGCCTATCCCCGAAAAGCTTTCACCCCTTTGATGGTCATAAATTTATGATCACCTGAAAGATATTCATATATTCTATGTCTACCATTTTTGAGGACGAGAGTTCCAAAGACTC
The DNA here is from genome assembly GCA_024137785.1 of Ginglymostoma cirratum. Lineage (NCBI taxonomy): Eukaryota > Metazoa > Chordata > Chondrichthyes > Orectolobiformes > Ginglymostomatidae > Ginglymostoma > Ginglymostoma cirratum. The sequence goes on from JAHRHZ010000082.1 coordinate 876,686, forward strand.
TGTCTTTTGAAAATAAATTTCTCCTCAATTAATTAATGTACACTAGAACCCTGTAAAACACCCAAGACCTTGCAGTGTCTGGATTATTTTGATGAAAATAGAAAACTTGTATTGCAGCAATTTTATATCTGCTTTAGATGGGCTGATTTGGCTTGTGGTGTAACTGCAGCGTACTCTGTATGTGTGTAGGCTGGTGATCTGTGCTTCAATAACAAACGCGTTTGCTTGCAGCATTCACATTATACAATACTGAAACAGGTTTTGCAAATGTATGTAAAGATGGCACATGATTTTTATTTGAAAAAAAAAGACGTTATGTGTAGTTGCAGATGGTATTAGCTCAGACTGTTGCCTAACTTGTCAGCTAGGGGTGAAGTAAGATTCTTTTGTTTGCCAAAGCAATTTGGTGTTAATTGTTCCCTGCAGTTTAAGAAGCATTTTTCGGGCTTATTTCAAAGACATTTCAGGTTGAATAGAAATTACTACCTCAGTTTTATCGATCAGTTTTGACTGTGGCTCCTACTCCCAACTGTTTGAATTTCACCATCGTTCTTTTCAGCATGTCTTGCTTATGTATTAAACTCTAACATAGTTGAAAACCATTCGTTATGATCTTCTGGCAGAAATGAAATGACTTCCTTTATCAGATAATATCGTTGCTAGGGAAATGTTCTTATAAATACGTCTGTAAATAGAATTGTGGTACCCGTATGACTCAACACTTTGCTACACAAAATTGAACGCAGAACCTTTAGCATGTATATTTCCTGTATATTTCCAATTACAATATATTTATTATTAATCAAATTGAGGTCTTGCTTTGAAGCTACTTTATTACGTCAGAAACTTCACTATTAGATTTTGTGTCCAGACAATTTATACTCTCTATAGAGAGTCTTCACTGTTGAGATCCCCATGAAACTGAAGTTTTAATCAAATAAAATCGAAATCATTTGCAGATATTATTTAGTTGCTGTTATCTAATCTGCATTTTAGAACTTTTCTGTCTCTTAAAGCTTCCTTTCCATCATTTTCTTCTTATTAATAAGAAAAATTAAAACATTGAGATGCTGCTGAATTATATTAACCACCTATTCTAGGTGTCTGAACTCCTTCAAATCCTGTAGTGTACCACACCAAGTTGCTTTTAGTTAACACCTTTTGTGGAGTAAAAGATTCAAGATGCTTGACTGGATGAAATAGAAAGAGTTAATACCAAGCCAAAGGACATCAATACAGGTGTCAAAGGTTTGGCCAGAAAGATTGGTTTTTAAGATTGTCTTGATGTCAAACAGAATTGGTAGGACTTGAGGGAAATTCCAGAGCTTGGAACCCAGCCAAATGAAACCAAAGAAACAGAGTACATGGACCAGGTGTTGGAGAAAGAAGTGACACCAGGGAGGGATTTGAACACATGGGTAGGACTTTCAGTTTTGAACGAGAGGTGGACTAGGAGCTAATTTAGCGAGCACAGGGGATGATGGGTAAACAAGACAGTGCTAGTCTGGATATGGTCAGCAGAGTTTTGGTGAGTTCAGTATTGGAGCAATGACATTGGGAGGCTGGCCACACAAGCAGCAAGGTAGTCAAATCTGGAAACAAAAAAGGTATGGATGCCCCTTTCGGAGACAGATTAGTTAAGGTTGAAATAGGCAGTATTAGGAATATGAAGTTCAGTTTGACGTCAGATGGAACAGTGATATTACAAGCTATCTGAGCTTGAGACGCTATCTTGAATTTGGGCAGAGTCTATAGCTAAAGTGCAGAATTTATCAGGGGTTGCAGGCAATAGTTTTTATCTTCTCTGTTTAATTGGAGGAAATATTTTCTTATCTGGTGATGGATGTTGGACAAACTAGTTGATGAAACGCGGAGGGTTCAAAAGATGTGGCATAGTGGTAGAGCTAGCTGCTGTCAGTGTACATGTGGAATCTGATATAGTTTGAATGTCGTCGCCAAGGGAAATGCACGTAGATGAGTAAAAGGAGGAAGGCAATTGTAGCTTCAGTTTTTCATGGTTATAACCGTACTTTATCATGGTTTAAGTATCAGAGTCATCTGATCCTAACCCTGCTAACCTCCTGCCTAGACTTCCACGTGCAGAGGCCATTTTTCATGGTAAATTCAGTCAGTGGAGAATAAAGGTTTCTGAATAGGTTCCTAGCACTGGAGGAAATTAATGTGGTCTTGGTGCACAGTTGGTCCAAGATGCTGTGATGCCAGCGAAGGCATTTGAAAGAAATTGTGTAGAATCATGCTTAACAATGTGATGGAATTTGATGTGTAATTTTTATGTGCATAATAGGAAATGTGTTCAGCTTTTGAATATTATATGGTATGATTTAGCAAAGAGATGATCAGAGAAGGTGCTCTAGAGCTATCTTTCTTATTGGGTATATTAAAGCATTGTGTTGTGAAATTTTAAGCTCTCAATTAGAATGTTGTTGTTGCTGCTAACACTTGGGTTGGTTGATTGTAAGCGTCCTGAATTAGCAGATTGTTTCAGTCTTCATAGATAACAGTTTGCAATTGCGGCTTGAGCACTGTTGTCCAAGTTCTTGCTGATCTATTGGTTCATTGAATTGCAGAGATAGAACCTATTATCCCAATAAATTTTAGTTGGTTTGCAATTTCAAATTTTCTGCTATGTCCAACTTGCTAATTTAGCTGTATAGATCATTACTGGAGTTTTACAACTCATTGTTAAGAATGGTTTTTGGTGTTTTTGTTAAGTGGGTAGTGGCACAGATTACAAATAGATGTCTTTTCCCCCATCTCAGAATAGCCTCCCTTTCGAGCATCATGGCATGTAGCCGGTCCAAACGCACTGAAGGCAGCATTGGGTGAGTGTATCTCAGTCCCATCTCATTGAAGTAGAAGAGACCGAGGATGGAATGCTTTGAAGCACATTTTGTAGGGATCAGTCAGTACCATAAGGTGCCACAAAATTCCCATTATTAATCTCACTCCATGTGCAAGATCCTTCTCATTTTTTTCATTTAAGGTAGATATTGATGTATGAGCCTTTGTATAGTGCTTTACACATATGATTGTAAAGAACATTAGCATTTTGTCCACATTCAGCTTGTCTGCAACATTTTATCCTGTACAGTTTGTATCCTCACAAATGTGTGTTTACCACGCTGGACAAAGGGCAAGGGCACGGGCACTGATACTAGAGTCTTCAACTCGTTTTGCAGTGTATGTTAAATATTGGCTCCAAATTTACAACTGCTTCAAGAATATAACCATTCAAAGCCAAATCAGAACTACCTCTGCATTCATCAGATATTGATGGAGTTGTGCAAATGGTCCATTTCACATTACTGACCCAAAATGTAATGCAGAACATGTCACGTTTTCTAAAACAAGTGCAAGAAAGGTCAATCAAACCTGACCTGTTTTATAAGTATTCTCAATCGCATTCAGTACAGGGAGGTATGGATGAAATATGATCTTTTGTTATTGAACCTAATAAGACTTCAGCTTATTCAACTGTACTAGAATGGATACAACATAAGATGTCTCAGCCTGTATTCATACTCGTGTCATCATTATAAATGTTTGAATATTCAGATGAATATGCATATGTAAAACTTTGTGGGTTAGGGAATAGGGCAAGATTCTGCTTCATTTTTTACATTACAGGTCTGTGTTTAAGGGAAAATAAAGCTCGATGCATGGGTATTGAAAAGTAGTTCAACGTTTCCATGCTAAAAGTGGAGAAGATCAGGTGTATCTTTGTTCTTGTATTGCCTGGTGCTTTTTCCAATCACTTGCTGCACCTTGTTATCCTGCTTGTAACTTATGCATCCCACACAAGACTGCATTCTGGCTGCTGTATTTCCTTGGAACCTTAATTTGCATTTTTTTAGTTTGAATTAGTGTAGACCATGTCTGCAGTGATACTTGACATTTGTAGGTTTTGGCCTGGTTTCCATTTAATCTGTTTATGAAATCTTGATGCACGGTCTTTTGCTTTGATACTTTTACCGCTGCTTTGTTCAACACTGTACTGTCTGCATGGGGGTGGTGGGTGGTATTGTAGTGGTGTAACTTCTTTCCTTCAAATAGGAAATTAAAGGAGATATGTTATTTAAACTGAGATTCCTATACCGCCATTTGCATTACGCTGGTTCAGTAAGTGAATAGATTCTTAATATATTCTTGGCATGCTATTCTGGTAGATTATAGTCCATTGTCTAAAGACAGTAAATAAATTGATGGAAGGAAAAAGGACATTAGCCGCTGGTACAGTTTGGTGGCACCTGTCTCCAGCATGAGACAATGTGCAAAGAAACATCTGTGTTTGGAGTGTTCATTTTTATCCCAGTTTACCTATCAAGATTTTCTCTGAATTTGCTCAAGGAGGTGTACAACAGAAACTGCTCTTACCTTTCAACTGAGTGATAAGCTCAGTCAACACTGCTCCCTATCACTTCAGACAATATTGTCACCACTATGATACTGACTGTGTATTAGGAGTGTCTGTGTGTTAGGTCACATAAGTTGCCAATTTGTCTGCTTCAAGTCTGTAAAGGAAATTTAAGTACAAGTTCATGGTTGGATCATAAATATCAAATACAGCAGTGAAGCAGGGGCTAGCCTCCAGATTTGACTATTCCAAACTTGTTTTCAGTTAAATACTGAACAAAACCACAAACATTATATTGTGGTTTGGTGCCACAGAATAAACAATATTTTGATTACCGTTTTACAGGGTAAAGAGAAATGATGTAAGTTCAAACTTACTATTTCATCCACAACTTTTCAAATTAGTATGTTGACACAAAATGGCAACGTGTGTGGCTACAGAAATACCTTATAGCATTTTTGTTGAGATGTTTGGAACTTCTAGCTAATTGTTATGTTATGGTTGTCACAAATTAGTGCCAGAGAAGCCAGTAAATGCTCGTCAAAAGACTAAAAATTATTTTTATCAGAGATAATTACTGCAGGTAAGTATTTAAATATTTGTTGTACTTGAAGACTGAAAGACATTTCAACAGAAATATGTTAGTGGATTTTCTCTGGTTGTTAGATTAGAGCTTTCCAAAATGAGGTCAGGAACCCACAGGATCTTGACCTGAAAGTTGGGGGTTGGGAGCTCCAAGGTAGCACTGAGTGCTGAGGACCTCTGCCCCCTTTCGCCTGCTGTCTCGGGCATCACCTTCTCTCAAAGGTCATCCTGTTTCCTGGTTCTCACCAACATCTCTTGATATTCACATTTTGAGATGGGGTCACAATGGGAGAGAAATTTGGGACGCACTGTATTGGGTGTATACCGGTAACACCTGCTAATCCTGAAATGTAATAAATAATTAGAGTTGAGAGTAAATTGTGTCTTCAATATCAATAAATTCAACCAATAGCTAATAAATCTCTTAAAAGTTTGTACTTGCATCTTTAGTTTTGATACTGTATTTAAATGTTTTGTGTTACCAATGACAGTATTTTCTTGGGTGCCATTTTAGGCTTTTTAAATTCTCAAAACATGAAATTGTTTGCAATTTTAAAATATAACGTTTAGTTTGAAATTTCAGCGTCAAGTTAGAGTAGGAAGTTCAGTTAAGTTTGAACTGCTCTCGATCCAGTATCTGAGTATACTTTGGTCTGTTCTCCTGTGACCACTTCATTCTTATACTCCTAATGCAAATGTATATTGTGTGGAGTGGAGTTACTGAAATCCATTTTGCTGGAATATCCTCATCTTTTAGAAAGCTACCTTTTGGTAAAAGGTAAGAGAGAATTTGGAATTTAGTATTTTCTATTCAAAGTTGTTCCCTCCAGCTTTACCTGTCAGGAAATTAATTTCTGTGAAACCAAGGTGCAGATGCTTTGTTAATAATCCTGACTTTGAACACACATTACTTGTATTCTTTAGTGCTTCTCTGTTTTAATGCTTCTTTGTTAGTTAAACTTTTCAGTGTAAATTCTAGCAAAGGAATCCGCCCTGCTTAATGGTGGTTGCCAATCAAAAAACTAATATAGTTAGTGATATCCCCTGGTAAATGTAAGTTTATGGCACGTGTCATTTCGTGCTAGAACTTTTGAAGTTTCGAGGGTTAATAGGGTGTATTTTCACTTGAGAGTACTTTCGATCCCGGAGATTAAAGTGATTTCTCCAGTTTAGAATATCAAATATTGCCAAGCCAGGTATGCAGTGAACAAAATACAAATTTCAGCTTCCGCTGCCAGTGGCATGATTTGACCCCTGTTTTAATAACACCTTTCTTCATACAATTTTGGTGAGACTATTGCCATTGTTTTTGTTCCAACACCTTTGTGGTTTCTGAATTTGTATGTTTTGAAAAATCATGCAAAAGTCACTACTAATCATGTTCCTCTGACATGCAACTTCTGGAAGACAATTGTTTGATTTGACCGTTGCTCAATAAGAATTGGGTTAAGGTGCTTCTGTTTAGTTTACTTATAAACCATATAGGAGACAGCAAGAAAACTATCAGCCACCAGTCAGGACTGGATTCGCACACATTTCAGAGTTGGAAAGTTTGAACATCTTACCCAGAGTTTTCTTGGTTGATTTCCTAAAATGCATTTTTAAAAACTCAGTATCATCTAGTTTTATTTACTTCTATCATCTAATTGACAGAAAGTGTTATGCCATAAGCTTTTTGCTCTCTATCCCACTTTTTCCAGCTTTTTTGCGTTTGCATTTGTATTCTGCATTACCCTAATAATGTATGTCAGTGATTGAACTTTAAGACTGAGCGGCTTATTGGTGCTGATACTGATAGGGCACTAATTTTTTCTTGTTTGCTTCTTCGGACAGATCCCAGCCCGGGTGACTTCCAGCGGCATCCATTCCACTGTTCCTCGATGAAAATAACTCACCATGGAGGGTGGACAATGCATGGCTGATGTCCCATTCTAACCTTGAAACTTGTGCCCCCCCCCCCCCCCACTTACAAAGTAAACCAACAAAATGAAGCTCTCGATGCCTTTAATTTAAATGCAGAAGGAAAACTTTTCTTAAAATGTTTTCTTTAAGAACACCTTCACAAGGAAATCTTTGCCTGACTACAGTGTAAAATACAAGTTAAAAGATTGTGCCCGCTGTTTCAGTAGCAAGGGCTCTAAAGACGGTTTACAGAATTGACCGCATATAGAATAGATATCGCCATCCCTCTCCTTCCATGAGTGGCATTATGTAGCCTTTTATTACTCTACTGTACAACCGTAGACCTTTACTTGGTTTAAATATTTTGTAACAGCCTGCTAAAGTTGAAAGCAGAATCTATGTAGATAAGTAGATTGTTGTCCTGCTTTTATGTATGTGATGCTCTTATCAGTTTGAGAATTGAAATGAAGATTGATTGGTTGACTTGAAATCCCATAACAATAGGGTTGGCAATGGGTGTTTGTGAATTTAAAAGCAGCTGATTTTATTTAAAGCTTTCTCCAGTCTTTTGTATTAAACTTAAGTTTAAAAATGTTCTCTTCTTTGGTAGCACACTGTATCAATTAATGTTTTTGAATTATTATTTAGGTTGTTTGTGCACTTTTAACTTCCACATTTTATTTTTTTATCATAATAAAAACTGAATGATCATTGGTGCCTGTAGCCATTTTCTATCTTGTGGAAGAGGCTGCCAACATATCGGGCGGAAGCAGTGATGATTAAAATGGCAGTGCCAAAGTCCAACAGAAGATGTGACAGTAAAAATCAAAATGTGGAAGAATAAAGTTTAAAAAGTAATGGTAAAGCTGTGTTTTGGTGACAGTTATTTTTAAACTACAGCATCTAAATAGCCATAGGACCAGGTTTACTCTTTGAGTTCCCTGGCCTTAAGGAGTTATAGCATCTTCATTAATCACTTAGGAGTAGAAAAGGCTTTTTAAACAAAAAGCTCCGAAGGACATGTACAGTAAAAATGTGAATTCTGCCATTAGCCTAGCGCGGCTAATGAATATATACATTCCAATGCGCATGCTTCAAGACATACTTCGTTATTTTAAAATGTTTACATGTGGTATTATTGAATCCAGGTTAGAGGTGTTTATTGAAACCTGACTGGAATTCAGCCAAAAATCATAACTTGGTTGCTATGTACAGCTTCCAGGTAGCGCTCTTGAGGGAATGGAAGAACTTGAACGTGTATATGTTTTATCAAATGCTTAGTTCATCTCTTTTTATCAATCACCCACACTTGCATTTCTCATCAGCGTCTTGGGAAGTAACATGAGAGGGCTGCTGGCTAAATGTCAGAAATGCCTTACTATTGATGCATGCGCACTGACATGTTGAACAGGAACACAGCTACACCTGGCATTTACTGTATTAAGATTCTTCCCTTCATTTCAGTAGTTATGTGGGATTAATTTTGTAAATGTTTGTGGTTAAATTAATTTTTCTCCCCACGAGATTTGTTAGAGCAAACTTGAAGATAAATGTTTCCTTCTCACAGCCAATACGTCAAACTGGTGGTGCCTCCAAGGTATCGGACTCTTCCAATTTTTCTTTCAAGCAAATGAACCACAGTGACCTTGGATGGCTGGTTTTCCCCTCTGTAGACTGTCTGTGTATATCCTGTGTAATGGTAACAGAATACTGGTAACCTATTTGTATTGCAGCTGTATTTGTGTACTTTAAAAATGTAAATAAATTCATAATGACTTGTACTGGGTTCTCTCTATTGCTGTAAATTTCAGAGTCGGGGAATCTTTGTAATTAATACATTGGATATTTGTTAGTTTTTTACTTAATTTTAATGATCAGTAGCAAGAAAACTTGGAATGCATTACCACAAGTGCTCACTCAATGCATAAGCCATTACTTGAAAGTAAATTGCGGGACACGGTTAGATTAAGTGGAATTGAGGCCAAACTAAGGTTGCTTGAAATGAAAACATAAAATGCTGGAGACAGAAGTAAAGTTAACATTGAGAGTCCAATATGAGTTCTGAATCAGATTCTTGAAATCAAATTGAAGTCTCAGTGTTAGCTCTGTTTCTCACTTCACAGATGCTGTTGGTCCACTGAGTTTTTCCAGCGCTGCTTGTTTTCATTACAGATCTCCAGCACCTGCAGTACTTTGTTGTTTATGATCTTATTGCATGTGGAATAGATTCAACAGGCCAAATACCTACTCCTGTTTTAATATCTTATGAACTAATGTCTTCATCTTCACCTGTTCGTCCTCGATAAAGTTGGCAGCTGTTTCTTCCATTGAAGTTTGGAAGCAAATAGCATGTATGCTGTTTTAATTCCCTTGCAATTATAGCATCAAGTCTTTTTGCATTCCAAGGGAATTGTCCAGTTCTGAATATGTTTTGAATCCATTTATAATAGGAAATTTGAACGGTTCCATTCAATCTTAAGGAAAATGTATAGCCTCTAAACTGGTTCTGAATGCAGAACATGTCTCTGCACAGAATGGTTGTGGGAAAATGCTTCAGTTAAAAGGTGAGTTAGCTGCCAAGCCACAATTTTAAACTGGTTTTCAGCTTTGTTACTGTTAAATAATAAGTTGCCTTATCTTTAAAAGTAATTTAACTAAAATTTCATTGCTGATCATGTGGATTTCTCTGGCTTGAATAATATTCACTTCCAGTTCGGTCAGCCTGGCTCCATTATGTATTTTTATCTAGTGACAGTTGTGAAGTTGAATTTGGATTTTTGTATGGTACCAAATATTTCCATAGATATTTTTATTTGAAAAAGGCAGTCATATTTTATTGGATTTCATTAATGTAATCTCAAACTTCTAATGAACAATAGCTTCAGTTGTTGTTATAGTTCACTAAAATGAGTTTGATTAGGAAAAACTTTACAGTGAAAACTTCAAAGTTTCAAACTGATCAGTTAGTTGATTACATGTATGTTGAAATGAGATATACTATGGTGCATTGTTTATATTGTCTTTGATATAAAAAATAAATGTTCTGCAATTAATATTTCATACATGATCACCAGTACAATCAAATCTTGGGGGCTACACTATATATTAATCTGGTTAATTAGTTATTTTCCATCTATATGGCAGCTGCAGGCTAATTATTTTAATTTGACAGTTTTTTTTTGGTCAACAATTGCCTTTTGTTTTCTGTCAACCTCGTTTATATAATGCACTTGGTAATCTTCACTGGCTGAATTCATACCCTTTCATTTTCATCTTTTTGATTTCATGCTTGATAGTTAAGTTAAAGTGCAAAGCATAAACTGTAAAAATAATTTAAATATTGTCGTCCTGTGTTGCAGTGATCTTGTCACATAATTATCTTGCAGGAAGGAATCCGAACTTGTGTGCAAACATTCCAGAGCTTTACCGTTTAATCATATGGAAGTTATCTCTCATTTAAGATCAGGCTTGACATTTTTCCAAAATGTGACACTCCTTTGGGCTATCTACTTAAGCCATTGCTCAAGTTCATTCAAACCATTCATCTCTTTGCAACCACTTTTGTATTAACTAGAATAAGTTAACGGACATTAAAACACTCACCCTTGGGAAAGGCAATCAGGTTAAAATGGGTGAGTTAGCATCTGTGGCTTTCTCAGTCTGTCTACATGTAGAAGAATATTGGTTTTTGCAGCGGGCCTTGCGATTTTACTTTTTAGTAACTTGATATGTGTAAAGATGCAATGTTAGAATCCTCTCAAGAAAGAACTGATGTAATGTATTTTTTTCTTCTGATAATGGAAATCCTACATACTGTCCACATCACACTCTGCAATTTCTGGATGATAATCTTACAGTCATTCTCAACAAATCTTCACAACAATTCCGTTCATGAGGATGGATCAAGATGACTGTCATTTACATTTGTTGGAGAACATTTGTAAAATACCATGTTTTTAAAATATCAAAGACTGCATTTATACAATACCATTCACATTCCAAAAGCATTTCACAATTAACCATTTTTCAAGTTTAATCAATGGTGCATTAGAAATACAGTAGCCATTTTGTACATAGGAAGGTCCCACAAAGAGTGTTGGGATATATAACTAGTTATGTTTTTGTCAATGAGGGCTTTTGGAGAAGTCCCATGATTTTAGAATGTTGCATGAGATTCCTTTATGCTCATCTGAACAAGTAGGTGGCCTCAGTTTGTTGTCTCTTCTGAAAATCGGTATGGCAAATGCTTTGTCTACGCTGCAGTTAAGTGTCGGAAAAGATTGTATAGTCGACTGATTGGAGCTTGATTGTTCTGACTGAAAGGCTAGCTTCCAGTTCTTAGGCAGTTCATTTGCAAGCAAGATAGATGTTCAATAAACTGGCATTTTTATCTAGTTGCCATCTTTTTTGTTAGCTAGCAGTTTTTTGTTGTAAATAAAACACACACTTCAAAGTAGCATCCAGTAGGACAATTGTCTTGTTATTGCGTAAATGTTGTTTTTCACTTTTGAAGTTGTTGGACATAAAATCCATGCCTTTGAAGCAGCTGTTAAATGGTGCACCTACAGATTTAAAACTGGATTAATATCTGAGCGCAGCATTTTTGATGACGAATCAAAATATTAACTTTCAACTCTGCATTACTAATTGGATTGTCTGCTCACCTATTACTCTTGTTTTTACAGGGTTCAAAATCACATGATAGCATATTATAGTCCAACAGGTTTATTTGAAAGTACAAGCTTTCAGAGCTTTGCGCTTCCTTCATGTGTTAGTGACTGTTCGGCTATAACCTAGTGTTGTGTGATTTCTGACCTTGTCCACTCCAGTCCAACACCAGCACCTCCACATCATGTTTTCACAGGACTAAGTAGGGCAATTTCTACTAATGGCGTATTCTTTCCCTGCGGACTTTCATTTTCATAAGTGACTGTCTGGAAATACTTGTCCTTCCCTAATTGTTGTTCAGGTGATTGGTGAGTTTTCTTTCTGAATTGCTGAAGGCCATCAGGCGTAGATATACCCACAGTGGTGCTATGATGGGAGTTACAGTTATCTTCTAGGGAAACAATGATGGAGTGGCAATGTGGTTCCATGTCAAGTTTGTGTGTGGTTTAGAGGAGAACTTGCTGGAGGTGGTATTCTTGTGTCTGTTGTCCTTGTCGTTATACCCAGTAGAGATTGCAAGTTTGAAAGCTGCATCAAGGGAGTCTTAATAAGTTGCTATAGTGTACTTGTATATCGTATGCACTGTTGCCAGAGGTGGAAAGAGTGAATGCTTAAGCTGATGAATTGAGAGCTATCGCTTCAAAGAGTGATTTTTTTTACATAAAAATTGGATTTCCTCTGTTTCAGTATTTTCTCTTCTATGATCCTGGTGTTTACCCTATCACAGGGTATGGCTCTCTGCTAGTGTTTTAATATTTAAATTTATGACTTTATTCATGCCAGTAAATCTGTTGTTTTGTTGACTGTGGTTTTTGCAAGAACAGTATTTTACGAATACTCCTGGCAATATTACAATTTACAAGTGGTTTCTCTTAGGAAACCTTGAGTAAAATGTATATTTGTGTGAAATGTTCAGTTGCACTTGGAAAATTTGAAATCCAGTTTCATAAAAATTTTGGAATAAACAAAGGAACTCACAAATTCTCAGTCAATAGGAAGAAATGCCTTTCAGTTTCCGGTGACACAGGTTACAAACCAGTAATAGAAGAATGCACCATCATTCTAGTCCCACACTTTATAACTTGCAACATAACTGAGAAAAGTATATTTTATCAAACTGGCCAATGAATACCATGTATTTATTAGGTTTAAACAAAAAATGTTTATTAGCCAGGGTTTGTTGAACATGATAGGTTTATTCTCAAAATAAGACATTCAATAAAGTTGCAATAATTGGTTAATATACCCAGCCTGTAATTTAGAATAAATGTTTAACTCTCTAAATATCCCCACCACATGCAGAGACATATCCTTCAGAAATAGAGATGGAAACAAAAATTCAAAGATGACGTTTTGGCCAGTTGGTCAAAAGGCAAAAAGGTTAAGACATACAGTGTTCTAGAATGTTGCTCTAAATGTAATCTTGAAATTTTCTTTTAATCCCCCCCTTCAAAAGAACAGTTGCTGAAATGTGATGGAGGGCTTTATTCCCAAAAAGGCTGAGATGACTAGGCAGCTTGATCATAGCCAGCTTTCCTCCAACTCAGCTAGATAAAACAAGCACCTTTTCAAAGCCAGCCATTGTTCAAAACTGTCTTCACTAGTCATGTGATTTCCAGGAAACTTTTTTCAGTGACTTTTTTAAAAAGAAACTCCAGGCATGTCCAGAAAACTTCATACAAATTAATTTCCCACAGTACTTCAAAATATGTCCCCCAGAAAATATTAAATGTCAAGCATTATTGTAACATTGAGAAGTTATACAAACTGTGTCCTCAGGATGTGCCACAATCGAAAGCTCTGACTGTTGTAACTGTATCTCGTTGAAGACTGGGCTTTTGAGACAGACTGAAGCTGTGGATTGAAAACTCCAATGAAGCTGGGAAAACGGATAAAAACAGTTCAATGCATGAATTTCCTGTTACTGGGAAATATACCATTTTTCATCTTTTTTTAATATACTTTGGATAATTTCATTTCTGAATGAATACTCATTTTAAATATTTTGGATGGCTGAAAAGATTTCACAGTAATGTACAATGATATATTGGATATTAGTGACATGACAGTATTATCATTTAGCCTTAAAAAAAAAGTCACCATTGTCCCAGAGGACCATTGGGCTGTTTTTTTTGTTAGAGATGAGTGATAATGGTTTAACCTGAGGGTCACCAGGCTTTGGGAGAGGTTGAGAGGGTGGGGCTCTCAAAATGACTTGAACCAGTATGTATTTTAGCCATAATGTCCAGTGTAGCACAACATGCTCAAGAAAGCAAAACACCACCATTTAGTGAGGTGACTGTAATATTTATGGCTAAGTTTAAAATGAAAATTTGTCATTAAAACTTTGAATTTGATTGCCAACTTCATAAAGATTTTCAATCAAGAGGATTTCTCAAGTGTTTTGCTAAATGTGAGATTCAACAGTAAACACTAAAAAGCTACCTGAAAGTCAAGGAGATCAGAAATCACACTGTGATCCACAAGGACCATAACCCAGTGATGTGATTTCTGACCTTGTCCACCCCAGTCCAACACCGGCACCTCCACATCATGAAAACGAAGGACATCACAATATGCCTTCATTTCTGTTATACATAAGCAATTCCAGGAGAGATCATTGTATAGCAAACAGGAACAATGTTGCTAGATGGTATTATTTTAACACTCCTAATCAAGGGCTGGCATGTTCCTAAAATTATTTGACCTTAGATTTGCTAAGTCAGCATATTACAAGGACAACTCTCTTGGCTTGTTGCCTGCATTTTATTTCTCAAGTATATTTTGTACATAAAATTTGTTATAGTATCCATATGGCACTGTACAGATTGAGCAATATGGATCAAATTTGTTTAAATATATGGCACTTAAGGGTGCCTCATTCAACTTACAGTGCAGATTGTATCTACATTTATATTATGTTTAAAATTTCCTGCTAACTGCTGCCTCAGGTTTCCAGGCCGTCCATGTGTGGCCCACAGCTATTTACAATCTATATCAATTATGTGGATGTGGGGACCAGATATAACAGTTCAAACTTCAAGATGGGATCATATGCAGGAATAACAGCATTTTGTATAGAACCTTGATGAGATTGCACGTGGAATTTTGAACCCCTTATCTAAGGAACGATAGATTTTCCATTGCGGGAATAGAGTGAAGAATCACCAAGCTAACTCATGGGATGGGAGTGTTGACCTATCTGGTGCCATTGAGGAAACTGGGCCTTCATTTTCTGGAATTTGAGAATGAGAGAAGAACACATTGAAAGTTACAACATTCTTTAAGGGGCTAGATAAGCCAGAAGTATGTTTTTCCTGATGAGGGAGTCTAGAACATTGGACACAGTCACAGAATAAGGGACTGAGGTATGGAATTTCTTTACCCAAAGGTGATGAATCTTTGGTATTCCCTACCCAGGAAGGCTGTGGAAGCTTTGTCATTGAATGTGTTCAATACAGAGATCAATAGATTTTTAGACGCTAATGACATGGACGCTGGGGATAGCACAGGAAAATGATATTGAGGTAAATGAACATCCATGGCCTAGAATGGAGAAGCAGGCCGCCTCCTGTTCCTATGTTTGTGTACAATGGAGAGAGGGCCCTAAGTTGTGGCCTCCTTTCATTGAGATTTTCCACCTGCTGCCCTAGTTGTCCAATAGTCCTGGACCTTTGAATGTGCCAGTCTACAACATTTGATTGTTGGTAGCTCCTCATTTGGGATGGTTAAGTTTGGGCAGAAGACCATGAACTACAGAGTTCATGGTCTTCCAAGAGGATGCTTAATTCAGTCTGTATCTAGGAGTTCTACAGCCAGGTCCTTTGTTACAGAATTGAGAAGGGTGCTACTCAACAAGAGAGGTTTTTTTTTAATCCCCAGATGTTTGCATTTCAGAAGGAAATGGGAAACAGTCTCTTCCCACCACAGTTGTGCTGGGGAACAATATGCAGTGGGGCTGAGACTGTAGGTGTATCTATTCAATCTGACAACAAGCCAAGTTATGTCATGGTGTTTGAAAGTTCTGGTGGTGAGGTGCTCTGCAAGAATATTTTGACATTCTGCTTGGGAAGCAATCTCACAGGATTCACCATCTCCTTTTCCCAGTTGACTTCAAGGACATTACCTCTAGATCACTGTCACATTGGTTTGTGGTCAAATGTGCACAAACTTTTCCATGAAGTACAAACAGTGGGGCACTCTGCGACTGAAAGGAGTCGTCCAGAGCAAAATGGCCAGACCTAATCTTCAAAACACCAATGAGAATCTCAGCAATGAGTGTTCGTCCCAGTTCTGTGAAGATACTTTTGTAGTTCTGCACAAAGTTGACTTCTGGTAGCATTGGATATGTTTATCTGAAGATTTTCACATTGAATCTGAGTAGAAATTGGCAACTGGTAAAGAAATACCTGGGGGCCTCTGCAGCCCAGGAATGTCACCCCTTTAATATGCCCATATCGTCCTAACAGATAGTAATGGTTTAATGCAACACATGCATGAGACAGATGGGAAGTGGCAGCATAATCCCATATTTGATTGGAAAGAAATTATAGATTCCCTCCGGACCCATTTTGGAGAATTTGCCCATTATCTATGTGCGTAATATTTTATTAAAAGTTTCTCCTGATTCCAACTGACTAAGCTAGTGAAAACCTTTCTGTATTGCACATAGATGAGTGGGAACACGCCTCTCTTAGTGATCTTGCTGTCAGAAATGAAGCAGGTCTCATTCCAGTGGATCATCAGCTTGGACAAAATTGATAGTGAGAATTAATGGAATGCCTGTTTCTAATCTCTTGCCTTTCTGGTTTCTGCTTGCAAATGAGAGTAACAATACCTTTCCTCCTGAATTCTAACATGGTGTTGGCCTGCGCAAATCCTATATAGTTACAGTGGCCCTGGAATCCAGACTCAGAGTCAATTAACAGTACTTCAAGGAGTTTTATTTATCTGAAAGGACTGGACAGATGATCTTCCTCAACTCATCCAGCATTAGCTGGATGCTCCAGACCTGCCAGCCTGCTGTCATCTAAAGCCTCCAAGATTAAGGTTAAGTAAGACTGGAAGGCCTTGATCCTTACAAGCTTCAGATAACACAATTTGGAACAAAAGCATTGCTGATCCTTAAGGTGTCTGGCTGTGAGGATGTCACTGAGCCACCTTCCATTGGGTTCCTGATTACAGAACTTTTTCTATGTAGTTTTGTTTTTGTTTTAAGAACTATCCTTTTTACAAATTTTGTGAATGAAGTTATAGGTCAAATTTCACATGACGTAAAGTGCATTAAAGTTGGGTTTCTTTCAATGCAGTATGCATACACTTCCCAAATTATGTAATATTTACAATGTATATTGAAGTTTCATGTCAAAGCATTTCTGCTGCATACAATCAGAGGGGTTTTACACACAAATCCTGGTGTACCAGGATGGGAGGGCCTCGCCTGCAACAATTATCTTCCCCCTTTGAGCCTTCACAGCAGCTGTCCTGTGCTTTAGTTTGCTCCTTGGCGTGTAGTCGCAGACCTTGGAATGTGCCGATCTCCAACGCTGGGTGATGGGCAGCTTATTCCCCTAGGTGACCACAAAGTTCCAGAAAGATCAAAGAGTATCTCTCTCCAAATTGGTTATCCTCCAGTAGCAGTTGATGATCATCTTGGTGTGTATCCCTGAGAACTGCATGCAGAGCACAGTATCATTATATACCTTCCCATTATGATTCCGCTTTAAATCTGTGTGTCAGTTGTCAGAATTTAACTTTCCTTTTATATATAGTTCTGGTTGTCACACTACCAGAAGGATGTGGAGGCTTTGGAGAGGGTTCAGAAACAGTTTGCCAAGGTGTTGTCTGGTTTGTTGGGTGTTAGCTATGAGGAGACATTGGACAAATTTGGTTTGTTTTCGTTGAATGTAGCAGGATGAAGAGCAATCTAAGTTTACAGAATACAATGGATAGAGGGAGTCTTTTCGCACGGTAAAAAAGGACGTCGGCTTAAGGTAAAATGGGTTAATTTTGAAGGAGATGTGAGAGGCAAGTTTTTTTACACAGAGAGTGGAAGTGCCTGGAATGCAGTGCTAAAGGAGGTGGTGGAGGAAGATACAACAGCAATGTTTAAGAGCAATCTGGACAGATATATGAATAGGCAGGGAATAAAGGGATTTGGATCGTGTAGAGGCAGAAGGTTTTTGGTTGAGAAAGACATCCTGTGTTAGCGCAGTTTTGGTGGGCCGAAGGGCCTGATCCTGTGCTGTACTGTTCCTTGTTCTTTTCTATTTCTTATCAGTCCTGTTAGACCATACACTTCACCATAAAGCTGACAAGACATATTCTAATAAAACTCCACCAAAGTTGCTCTTACATAAACTTCCTTGTGATGATTATTTTGTCCTTTGCCTTCACTTCTATCTTTGTTCTCCCCATTCTGATAGACAACTTGCGTGCTCCCAACAGAATCAGTAAAATGAGAATTTCCTGAGTTGGGATAGCAGACTGGATCTTTGCTCAGTTAGTGATGGTGCTGCCCGTAGTCTCAAATCATGTGCATCTACAAAGATTTGAGATTAAAATTCCATCTTAATGAAGAGAGTTGAGAGTGATCTACAAGTTTGCAAAAGCAAATTTCCAATGTGAAAAATTCGTCTGATCAGTAAGAATATCATAATAGCAAGAAGTCTGCAAAATACAAAATTCATCATTTGAAATGTAGTCTTACTGGTTTTTGAAGACACCACAATGGAATATCTTGTCATGTTAACAGTACAATTGAACATTTCTGATACCACACTATGCAGACTTTTTGCTAACACTTGGTGGTGTAGTGGACCGTGAAGAAGGTTATCTCAGTGTATAGCAGGATCTTGATCAGATGAGCCAAGGAGTGGCAGATGGAGTTTAAATTAGATAGAGATGAGGTGTTGCATTTTGGTAAGGCAAGTCAGGGCAGGACTTAAACACTGTAATGGTAAGGTACTGGGAGCGTTGTCAAACAAAGAGACCTTGGGGTGCAGGTTCATAGTTCCTTGAAGGTGGAGTCACAGTCAGTGCATTGAGTATACAAGTTGGGAGGTCATGTTGAAGCTGTAAAGGATGTTGGTTAGGCCACTTTTGGAATACTACGTTCAATTCTGGTCTCCCTGCTATTGGAAAGATGGTTTTAAACTTGAAAAGGTTCAGAAAAGATTGACAAGGAATGTTGCCAGATTTGAAGTGTTGGAAATATACTGAGAGATTGAATAGGCTGGAGCTATTTTTCCTGGACCATCAGAGAGTGAGGGGTGACCTTATAGAGGTTTATAAAATCATGAAGGGCGTGGATAGGGTGAATAGCCAAGGTCTTTTTCCCAGGGTAGAGGAGTACAAAACTACAGGGCATAGGTTTGAAGTGAGAGGGGAAAGACTTAAAAGGGACCTCAGGGGCAGAGGGTAGTGTGTGTACGGAATGAGCTGCCCAAGGCGGTGGTGGAGGTTGGTACAATTTCAACATTTAAAAGGCATCTAGATGGGTATATGAAAAGGAAGGGTTTGGGCGATATGGGACAAATGCTGACAAATGGAACTAGATTTATTTAGGATATCTGGTTGGGACGGACTAGTTGGTCCAAAGGGTCTGTTTCCGTGCTGTGCGACTCTATGATTCTATGGCTTCGTAGTTTAGAGATATATGATGATTTGTATTCTTTAAATTATCAATGATAATGAACTGTATTTAATGGAAAATTCTATTTTTGAGCTCTATTATTTCCACACTTGTCAGTTCTTGGAATCGGTGTAGAAGACAGCATTTCAAACACCAGATTGTCAATATTTTAGTAACTGTAAACAATAATTTGTACTGTGGAATGATTAGTGAGTTCATTTTAACCCCGGCAGTAACTCAGTATATAACTGAAAATTTACCCAGGAGCAAACGAACTTAAAATTGGATTACATTGATTTAAAGCTTGCTTAAACTACAAAGAGACCTATTTTAGAAGAAGGACTTGGATATAGTATCAGGTTTATGCCACAGAAAATTATTTTTAAAATTAAGAGGGAAGATAAAGTTTGTGCTATGTTCAGTGAATAAAGCCTTGGATTAGTCAAGAGAAAATTGGTACCATAGGGAGATACTGATAACAAGATGCCCCATTGTTGAATTCTAAGAATAAAAAATCTAAGAACAGGTTGAAAAAAGAATCGAAGTATTAGCCTCTATAAGAAACGTTGGTGGTAACTTTCCACTTGAGTTGAGTGTAAAATTAGCCTAGCTGTTGTTTATAGTCACTGCCATCACTACTAAGAATCAGATATACAATTCTAATACACAACATAAACTTTATCGTCTAAAGCTAGTCTGTTCACTCCACGTGGTCCTTTCTTTCTTTTCAGCTCCACTCTCATTATGCTATTTGTGCCCAGTGAGGAGCAGCTCCGTGACATCTATGCGAGGATTGCTCGAGGATCCTAAAGCCCTTGGTCCCCTTGAAACTTCAGAAGTACGTCAGCTAAAAAGCAGTTTGGAGCATCCTGAGATTGTGGAATATGCTGCATAGATGTGAATTTTATTTCATTCTTACCATTGGTACCTTTCTAGTGGATCAACATTACTGAAAATTTATAGGTGATTAAGTTCACACTCATTACTAGTTCACAGTTGAATTGTTTTACAACTTTCCTCCCTTCTGAATATGTTTATTATTTTTGAGCTTACAGTTGCATGGATACCATGTATCATTTGTGCTACATCCAAGTAACCAATATTCATTAAGACAAGTACTGCATTACTGCAGCCAGCTTTTAAAAAAAAATTACTTTTGTCTTATGCAATAAAGCCACTTGCAAGCACTAGACATTGACAACAAGCTCTTTGAGTTACTTACCTGTTATTTTGGAATTTTTGGCATGTAGCCCTAAAGGTACTGAAAGCTACTGAGATGTGGTTTCCTCAGATTGCCTGCTCAAGTAACCATTAATCATGGGTAATCCAAGATAACATCGATGAAGCAGGTCACGGTATGGAGAGCAAGATAAGGGAAGCTGGGCTGGGCTGCCACATAAGCATTTTCTTAAATCAACCATCAAAGAATAAGGCACTGCAGCTGATCTTCACTCCACTGCCCAGGGCACCTGAAACAAATAGTAGCATTCTTACAAATAACAGTCTATTGGATTTCAGAGATAGTAAGAACTGCAGATGCTGGAGTCAGAGAAAGCACTGTGTGGAGCTGGAAGAACACAGCAGGCTAGGCAGCATCAGAGGAGCAGGAAATTGGACCTCCTATGGTGTGGTTGTAGTATCCCTACCCCTAGAATGGGAGGTGCTGGTTCAAGCACCACCTGCTCCAGAGGTGTGCAATAACATCTCTGAACAGGTTAATTAGAAAATAGGTTTCATAAAAAAGAATCTGACAGTATTCCAATTATAAAAAAGAATGGCAGCTTAGAGGGAATCAACTTAGAGTCTTCCAGTTTATTTTATTCATGCTTCCTTTACTGATTGTGAGAGACTATGTTTAGGAACTGAATACCATAGAAATGGAAAGGAAGGAAAATAAGAAATAAAATAGAATGATAGAAAATATATGTTTGAAAATAAGTCTGCATTGTGCTGTCCCGGTCAAAGATAGTATATGCATGAAGAAATGAGCTAATAATAATATTGCACCTCATTTTGCCTGTCAGAAACAGCTCTATTAACCGCTTTTCAATCAACAGCAATTTTTCATACAATAAGATCCCATAAACAGAAATGAAATGAGATCTGAAAAAGCAAAAGTGACTGATTCGGGTGATAGAGAAACATTGGCTGAGTTATTTTCTTGTTTTATCTTTTCAAATGATCATTACGTATCAACCATTTTACAGAGAGCAAAATACAGATTGGGGCATAACCATGACTAGACCATATCTCCTCATATTGCGTTATTCAACAGATAAGGAGTGGAAGTAAGTCAAATGTGGCTAGTGGTTTGAAACATTGTGGGGATGTCTGGAATTTTATCAAATGATTAGTGACAGAAATCAGGCAATGTTGAGAAGGTAGTGCAGTCAGTTCTTAGGCAAACAGTGTGATGACCAACACAGAATAGAGTAGAATCTCTGAGTACTTCACGTGCCTAGACCATTGTTGTTCCTATGTCATATGATCTTTTGAAGGTGACAGGACATTTTGAGATAGCAATTAACAAAGTACATGTGATAGTGGGCTTCATCATTAAAGGTTTGTTAGACACGGAAGTCGTGAAGGCATTTTTTCAAAGCTCTGGTTCGGCCAATGCTACAGTGTTGCATTCATTTCTGATTATCACAATTTGGGAAAGACGTGGAAGTGCTTGAGGGGGTGCAGAAAAGATTTACCAGAACGGTTCCAGAGATGAGAGATTTTAGAGATATGGTTATGCTGGAGAAGCTGGACCTGTCTTCCTCAGAGCAAAGGTGTTTGAGGAGAGATTTGATATGGCTACGACAGGTTCAAATAACATAGACAAAGAAAAGCTGTTGAAGATAAGGGAACACCAATATAAAGTTCTGGGTCAGGGGCACGTGAGGAAGAACATTTTTAGTCCGCATGTGATAATGATGTAGAAGTCAGGGCTTACACAGATGATGGAAGCAAATACAGTCAATTCAGAATGAAATTGGACAGGTATCAGAGGAGCAGGAGGACAGCACATAAATGAGAATCTGAGATAGCAAGAACTACCAATGCTGGAGTCAGAGACAACACCCTGTGGAGCTGGAGGAACACATCAGGCCAAGCAGCATCGGAGGAGCAGGAAAGCTGACGTTTCGGGTTGGGACCCTTCTTCAGAAAATGTCTGGATTGCTGTGCAGAGAGCTGGCATGGACTCAATGTGTGCTCTCACCACCTCCTGAGCCGTTGCAACTCTGTGCTTTAAAGCTATTCTTAATAGCTGATTGTGAAATTCATTGGAAGTGGTGTTGTCTGTAATCTGCAGTTGGTCGATGAAATTCCTTTCTCCTACCAGCTGGAGGAGTTTTGATCATGCAGTAACAAATAGTTGAGGTGAACAAAATTACAAGAAAATTTCTCTCCGAAGGATATTTAAGTAAAACATGCAGCATGACTAGTGCATCTTGTACCATGAAACATTTTGACAGGACAGTGGTCAAATTGTCCACATGCTCATTAATAGTTATATATCTATTCATCAAGATATGCTGTTGTTTTATTTGAGAAACTTTGGTGAAGAGTCACTTCACCAAGGTTGGAGAAGGTCACCAAGTAGTGATAAAGCTTAGGTTTTACTTGTCTGGAATTGAAATGAGGCATGATGATTATGAGTGTAAGGAACTCAATTGCTTTAAGTTTGCCTGTAATCATTTAATTTGAATGTAAATTCATGTGAATTTATGATTTCAGTATAGTGGGAATATAGGAGGATCACCTGAGCCAGTAACATTAATATATTAGATAGGAATGTAATTTAGAACATAGCAAAGGCAGGACTTTTAACCCTTTTTGTAGTAAATTGCCTACCCATCACATGTCAAAATGGACTTTTTGGACACAAAGTCTAAGTGTCCAAAGGCAGCTTTATATCTATCCACTGAAATATACCACTGGAGTTTCAGCTAAAGCTGTACACAGTCCTGCCATACACTTCCACTGTGTTTCAATATGATAGAGGTACAATTGCATGTTTTTGTGTGTTTTAGAGTAAGGCTGTGGAACTCAGAAATTCACTTGAAATGACAGATATTATCATGGCAAAGGATGGAGCCGTCACTTTCACCATACATTCATGCACTGTAGAATGTACCCGTGAAATTATGTCCGAATTTCTGATCCTCAAGGACATGACAAAACTTGATCTAAATACAAATTGTGTCACAATCCTCCAGAACTTAAGGATCATAAAAAGTGTTATTTAAAAAGTTCATCAATTTATGATAAAATACACAAGTTTTGCAGAGAACACTTGAGAGTTTTAATATCAATTTACCATGAGTTACCCAGCTGCAGGCAAACTAATTATGTGATATTGAGGTCATTGCACAATTTCTGTCTCTGTCAAAGTAGCCTGGCTTGTTATACTGTTGAATGGTTAATGTCAGTATGTCAACGACTTGTGACGTGATAAAACACAGATCTTTACTCTGCTGCCAGGACACATAGTAAGCAAAGGTTGTCCAGCAATTGAAGAGGCATGGGAAATGATGAAGGCTTTATTATTTAATTTGTTCTACTATTTATTGAGGTGAACAAGTGCATTTAAACATATGGGCCATCTCTGACTCTTCCCTTCCTTTCCTTGACTTCACCGTTTCCATTTCTGAGGATAGACTGTTCACCTGTATCCATTACAATCACTCTGACACACACTTGCCCCGTCTACACCACCTTATACCCAGTTTCCTGCAAATACCATTCTTCAAGTTTCTCCATCTCCATTGCATCTGTTCTGATGATGCCACCTTCCACCAGGCTGCCTCCTACATTTCCTACCTTTTCTTCAGCCAAGGACTCCCCCTTTTTGTGGTGGGCAAGGCCCTCTGTCCTGTCTGACCCATCTCCCTGACTTATGGCTTCTCCGCTCCTTCTCAAAACTATGATAAGGTTCCCCTTCTTTTCACTTTCCAGCCCACCTGTCTCCACATTCAAAGGATCAAGCTCCACCATTTCAGTCAATTCCAGCAAGATGTCACTATCAAACACATCTACCCCACCTCCACTGTCAGCATTCTGCAGGGACCATTTACTCCATGACACCTTTGTCCATCACCTTCCTCCATCACTCCTACAATGTCTTCACTAACCATTGACGTCTTCCCTTGCAATCGCAGAAGGCGAACTTGCACTTTCACCTCGTCCCTTCTCACTGTCCAAGGCCCAAAATCCATTGTCCAGGTGAAGCTGTTTTACTTGTACTACTTTCAATCTAGACCATTGTATTGGCTGCTCACCATGTGGTCTCCTTTACATTGACAGGACAAACTGGTGGCCCCTTTTTGGAACACGTCCACTTTGTCTGCAGGAATGACTGTGTCCTCCCAGTTGCTTGTCATTTCAGTAAACTGCCCTGCTCTTAAGCTAATGTTTCTGTCTTGCTGCAATGTTCCAACAAAGCACAATGCGAGCTTAAGCAATAAGGAACAACACCTCATTTACAATTTAGGCATCTTACTGCTTCTAGGACTCAATACTGTGCTGCACAAATTCACAGCCTGACCAGATGATGCTTGTTCTCCATTTTTCTTCAACTGTATTCTGTATCCCCCCTCCCCAATCCCCCACCATAGACTTGTCTGGTTTGTGTCATGTTTACTTTGCTCTCAGTAGGGAGGACCCATTCTCTCCCTTTTATACCTCCATTTACACCCATGTTACATCTCTATTTCTCTTTCACTACTATTAACAACTCCTTTTGCCTTTTGCAATGTGCCTCCAGACCAATTGTTCCAATCCTCTGAACTGAAGAAATCATATCAGACTCTAAACATTAAATCTGTTTCACCCTCAGAAGATGCTACCAGACCTGCTGGGTATTTCCAGCATTCGCAGTATTTTTTTGTAGTTTTCAATGTCTTGCTTTGAGTATTTACATTAATAATTGATAGGATAAGTTAATCATGGTGATCTTTTCAGTACCTCAAATAAAAACCCTGCAAATGCCATGTCCTCACTATTTTCACATAAAGCCTACCCATCTTGCTGGAGCACTAAGCACCAACAACCATCCATAGTAATGCTACTAAGGAAGTTGACCGTGAATTTGCTCACTGACCTATGATCAATCCTGATCGAGCAATGCCTTGATTTTAAAGTTTTTATCCTTATGTTCAAACTATTTTCTGGGTTTGTCCCTTCTATCACTATAACCGCCTCCAACTTTAGAATTCTCTAAGAATTTTGTGTTTCACCCATTTTGGCTTCTTATCATTCTGTTTGACTTCACTGTAGCGACCTGTGCCAAAATTTCCTCCCGAAGCCTTATTCATTTCTCAACTTCTTCTCCTTTAAAGACCTAACAGCACCTTCCTCATTGACTGCTGTCTTAATGTAGCAAAACATTTTACGGTATGAAAGGAGCTGTGTAAGTTCAAGTTGTTGACATACTACTATAGAATCATCTTAGCTAGAAATCCAATTCTCATGGAATTTTTTTTTTCCTCTTTATTCATTTGTGTGACATGGGTGTACCTGGCTGGCCAGCATTTCTTGCCTTTCCGTAGATGCTCTTGAGAAGGTGGTGGTGAGCTGCCTTTTTGAATCGCTGCAGTCCTCCTGCTGTGGGTTGACCCACAGTGCTATTAGGGAGGGAATTCCACAATTTTGACCCAGCGACAGTGAAGGAACGGCGATATATTTCCAAGTCAGGATGGTGAGTGGCTTGGAGGGGAGCTTGGAGATGGCGGTGTTCCCATATGTCTGATGCCCTTGTCCTTCCAGATGGAAGTAATCGTGGGTTTGGAAGGTGCTGTCTGAGGGTCTTTGGGGAATTTCTGCAGTGCATCTTGTAGATAGTACACACTGCTGCTACTGAGCATCGGTGGTGGAGGGAGTGGATGCTTGTGGATGTAGTGCCAATCAAGCGGGCTGCTTTGTCCTGGATGATGTCAAGCTTTTTGAGTGTTTCTGGGGCTGCACTCATCCAGGCAAGTGGGGAGTATTCCATCACACTCCTGACTTGTGCCTTGTAGATGGTGGACAGGCTTTGAGGAGTCAGGAGGTGAGTTACTCACCACAGTATTCCCAGCTTCTGGCCTGCTGTTGTAGCCACTGTGTTTATGTGGTGAGTCCAGTTGAGTTTCTGGTCAATGATAACACCCAGGAAGTTGATAGTCTAGGATTCAGTGATCGTAACACCATTGAATGTCAAGGGATGATGGTTAGATTGTCTCTTATTGGTGATGGTCATAGCCTGGAATTTGTGTGATGCAAATGCTCACTCCAAAGAATGAGGAGGAAATGACAATTAATTTTGAAAAGTTTTCACATGACAAGAAAAAAGATACACGATTGTATCAATGTGAATGGACCCTATTGGCTGCCATGAGCTAACTGCAATGAGCAAGTAAATGAAATACACAGCCAGTTTATAAATTTTAAATTCTGGTTTAATCTCCAGGTTAGACACTGAAGTTCAGATGCACAAATCAGCAAGTGCGTGATTACTTACTGATGTAACAGAGTCAAGTGTCTTGCTGACCACAACACTGAATAAACTTTCTGCAATTCCATACTTTTAGCCTGTGGGTCTGTAGGTCAAGTACAACATCAACAAGAACTGAAGGCATAACTATGATTTTTCTGAAGAAGAGTCCCGAACCGCAACGTCAGCTTTCCTACTCCTCTAATGCTACCTGGCCTGCTGTGTTCCTCCAGCTCCACACTGTGTTATCTATTGCATAGCTATCACTTACCAGTAAAGCACAAACTCACCACTAAATGCTGATAATGAATAAATGCTATGAAGCAGTGTTTTTGACAAGACATGATTCTTTGTGATAAAGCTGGTGTTTACCTCAATGGAGATGTTAAAGCTGAAACATGAAATGAATGCAACATAATGGCTCCTCTCCACCACTTCACTCAACAATTTAACTTAAACCCCAATCCCAAAAAGCACTCCACATGAGTGTAATCCTTCTGTTTGCCCAGACTCTCATCAGTAAATCTGCCAATTTAGCAGTAGTTGTTTCTTTTCCACTGCCCACTAAAAACAGCTTTAGCTGTCTGGCTGGTAACAATAAAGGAGATTTCATGTATTGGATTCAAACTCAGGTCCCAGAAATAAAAGGAGTCACACATCTTTCTTTCTTCAGAAGAGATCTGAGGAAAAAGAGTCACTGGACTTGAAATATTAACTCTGCTTTCTCTCTGCACGTGCTGCCAGACCTGCTGAGTTTCTCCAGCAATTTCTGTTTCTGTTTCAGATTTTCAGCATCCTCAGTTCTTCGTTTTATTATATTGTTCTTGTCAGCTTGCTCTCAATTCAAGGTGATGTCAAATCAGGATCAGAAGATTCTGCATATGTCTTCATGTGACTGAACAAGCTGATCGTCATTCTGTCGGCTAGATGTCTGGCCAAATGAGGCAGGGGCGGATCAGTGGCTCAGTGGTTAACACTGCTGCCAAACAGTGCCAGGGACCCGGGTTCGATCCCACCCTCGGGTGACTATCTGTGTGGAGTTTGAACATTCTCCCAGTGTCTGCGTGGGTTTCCTCCGGGTGCTCTGGTTTCATCCCAAAGTCCAAAGATATGCAGGCTAGGTGGATTGGACATGCTCAATCGCCCATAGTGTCCTGGAAAGTGTAGGGTTATAGGGATAGAACGTGGGAGTGGGGCTGGGTGGGATGCTGTTCAGAGGGTTGGTGCTGACTCAATGGGCCAACTGGCCAACTCCCACACTGTAGGGATCCTCTGATTCTAGGATGTCCCACGTGGTAGTGGGATCTGGAGTGCCAGATTTCCTTCCTTCCTTTTGCTCTGACTTATCATTAAGATGTTTGGACTCAAAGCATGATGCAATTTGACAAAGAAATTGTTGCCACTTTAAATGGAAGGCAGCAAGCTCCTCACAGACATTAATCTCAATGTTTCTGTCCTTCATACATTTCAGAGTATCTTTGAAACGTATTGTCCTGTACAGGGAGATGCTTTTCTGCTATTCAGACAGCATAATTGGCTTTGTAGGGGCTTTGCCTGAATTTTTAAGGAGCTGACTTCAAGGACACTAACACTTGTTGGATGGCCTCCTGGTTGAGTCTACAAGATATGGGAATGGCATTTCTGATAGAATTTCTCTAGCCCTCTTTTGTGTTAATGACGCACAGTCCAGTTCACACAGCAAGATTGAAGTCTTGTGAAAAAACTAGCCAATATATTTCCATATTTTAACAGACGTGGAGACTTAGGATATGACAACTAAAGTCATTTACTGAGGTCTTTTTATTATTCTGTGATGTTAAATATAGAACTTTTATTTCAAATGATCAAAAATAAGTTATTTTTAATAATGCATCACCAATCTCCAGCATCACAAACACTCAAATGTTCACTCTGACCTTTAGCAGAGCCAAGAGTATTGCATCTTAGAAATTCACACACAGTAACTCTATTGTTAATCTGTTAAATCTATTGTAGCAATGCAGGATTATTATAGAGCATTAGTGTCTGCACTGACAACACTGATTTGTCATTGCAATAATCTAACCACTAATGCACTTTAATCCATAAAATAACCATGTACCAAACAGTATATGTGTGTGGCAGTAATTATTACTGAAGCTGTACTCAGAACAGTTTGATACATGTTTTAGATATTTGTAAAAACATTAAACCTTAGCTCAATTCAACTTATTTTGGGTGCATGCATTTTAAGGAAATAGCAGTGTACCAACCCAGAGTCTGAACTCCTTATGCACATGTGTAATACCAATGGCAAAAGGTCCAATACAGGACACAGCTGTCACAATTTAAAAGAAAAGTATTGATTTTATTCTTAAAGGTATTTTAACTATTTTGTTTTCACCATTTTCAATCTTAGTTATCTTGTGCAGTTTATCCATTTCCTTCTTATTTCAGTACAAATCAGGTCTTGGTACCTCTTTATTTCCCATCTATCTGGCAGTGTATTAAGGTGGGAATGTGTGCACGTTCCCTGGCACCATTACTGACAATGAGTTCACATTTACTGACAGCACCATGTACCCTTATCGTCCAATGCAAAGGCCTGATACATTTTCCTCTGAGTGAAGGGCTTTATCTCAATGTTTCCTGGTGGTTACTATGCAGTGGCTTATAAATCTGAGTACACTCATACTTTCTGTTAGTGGAAGGAAGTGCATTATATCATCTGGTGATCAGGTAAAGGGGTTGTCTCTCTTTCTACTTTGTATTTTAGAAGAGGATCTTTCTACATATCTGTAGGTCTAATGAGCTAGATTGGTTTCATGTTCTCTGGCAGTCTTGGGGAATAGGAACCATGCAGGTTCCTTGCTGGTGCATTGGTAGAATTTGCTCATTGACTAATCAACGACTAGAGAAGGGGGTAGCTTTGTTGATTTTTGTTTGGAGGGAGGAAATTCACTCAAGTTCAGTTCTGGCTTCCTTCCTAAACCATTTTGCCTCTGTCTCTTTCTCTCTCTCCTCCTTTAAAATGATCCTTGAAACTTGACCAAGTCTTAGGTCGTCTGCCTATATAACTTAAGTTTTATTTTTAATTCACTCTTTGGAAAAAAATACAATTTTTGACGCATTGGAGTTTTAATTTGATGTAGTTGGCTTGTAGCAAATAATCTTTCTTAGTCTTGTGTTTGGAAATGTCATGTGCAAGTGGATCTACTCTGTTTTGATACTTAATTGAAACTATTTGATGAAATCCCAATTTCCTCTCATTGCCTGAGGTAGAAAAGAATTGAGCAGGAGAGGGTGTACCTCATCAAATAATGTTTTGCCAAAACCATTTTAGTTGCTGAGACTTGTCTAAGCTGAATTGGCTTATGTTTAGTGTATGAAATATTTTTGTCTAGTGTTGAATTGTAAATATAGGAAGTAGGAACATTGATCTCTTGGTTTCCACCAGCTGTAGACAATGACTGCATACATTCTGGGTTGAAGTGCTATGAATCATGAAGATGTAGACTATTATGGTGCAAACTTAATGTTGATTCCCTGATTTTTAGGTAAGCTAGCCATAATTGGAGAAAAAATCAGAGTTAATGTTTCAGTCCAGTGACCCTTCTTTTCTAGTTCTGAAGAAGGGTCACTGGACCCAGAACGTTAATTCTGATTTCGCTCCACAGATGCTGCCAAGATTTTCCAGCAATTTCTGTTTTGTTTCTGATTTCCAGTATCCGCTGTTCTTTTGGTTTTTTGTTTTTACACAATTGGATGCAGATGAAATGTCAAAGTGAATGTAATTATAGTATTGGGAATAAAGAGTAATTGTTTCTTTGGTGTGCGTCATGGATCAGCACAGGACATCAGCAGTTGAAGATGGCAACTCACCACCACCTTCCCAAGGCAACCACAGACAGGAAATGCTGGCTAGCCATACAGTATTTTTATTGAGAGCAAGCAGTTGAAGATAATAGGTGTAGTGATTGTAACAAGGTCAGTCAGCTGGACCTCATAGATATGAGTTCCCTCATTGGGTCCAATTAGGGAGTCATAGCTGACAGAGCAAACAGGATGTCTGACACTCCTATCCTTATCTGAGAGCTGGCTCTGAGAGAGCTGGATCAGTGTCAAGCACTCTGTGTAAATAAAGGGTGACTTGGTTACGGGATACCAGCCTCAGTGGAGTTACTTCAGTGGCAACGAGATTGGGATTAATGATGTAACCATGCAAAAGAGCCTACATCTGAAGCCCAACTGGACTTCAAACAGGTACTACAACTGGCTTTGTCAAAGGAAAATGCAGCAAGTGGAACATAAGAGTTACAGGACATTCTAGTGGAAATGGATGCCCTTGGCAGTCTGACTGAGCTTGGGGAACACCACTTGAGTGAAGGCAATTACATAGCCTCACTCAGGAAATATCCTGAGCAGAGGGACTCTAGGTCAGTCCGCAGCAAAATCCCAAAACAAAGCCATGCCTTGAAAAACGGTTAAAATTATCTTCAGGATCCAGACCATTGTAGTTGCTGCCAGTATGTGGACTTGAGACAGCTAAAGAGTCCCACTAGACCTAAACTGAGTAAGAGAACTCAGGCCAGTATCCAGGAGAGTGCACTCCCTGGAAAATCCATCTACATCTGGTTTGTAACGGTTAAATTCCTTAGCAACTTCCAAATTAGAACCAATCAAAATAAATGCTACCTGGAATACACCTCCTCCCACCCACCCTCCTGCAAAAATGCCATCCCCTATTCCCAATTCCTTCGCCTCCGCCGCATCTGTTCCCAGGATGAGAC
>JAHRHZ010000082.1:908476-944396 GCA_024137785.1 Ginglymostoma cirratum
CAGCCCCATGCTTGTTATCCAGGACCCAGTGGGTCAGTTTGCTTTTGTGGGGATTATAAACAAACGATAAACTGCCTTTCGCACCTGGATAAATACCAAATCCCTTGTGTAGAGGATTTATACACAAAGCTGGAGGGGAAATGTCTTTCACGAAGCTGGACATGAGCCATGCCTACTTGCAACTGTATTTAGATGAGGATTCCCAGAAGTATGCTACAATTAATACCCATAAAAGTTTGTACCAATGTACAAGACTGCCATTTGGGGTTTTGAGGAAGGGTCTCAGACCCGAAATGTTAACTCTGATTTTTTTCTTCACAGATGCTGCCAGACCTGCTGAACTTTTCCAGTAACTTTGTTTTTGTTACTGCCATTTGAGGTATCATCAGCCTGTGCAATTTTCCAATGGATGATGAATAACATTTGATAAGATCTAGCTCAGATCGCCATTTATCTAGATGACGAGCACTTAGAGAACTTGGACATTGTCCTCAGATGTTTCTCCCAGGTAACCATATGCCTTAGAAGGGAAAAATGTGTGTTCCCTACACCCCAAGTGACCTACTTGGTCTATAGTCAACAAGACGAGGTTACACCCATTGGAGGATAAAGTGAGGGCAATCAAAGGTGCCCTGTCTCCCACATCTGTTCCGGAGCTTAGGTCTTTCCTTGGGTTAGTAAATTCTTACAGGAAGTTCATACATAACCTGGCATCCATCATTGCAACTTTGCATCAACTCTTTAAGAAGGGTCAGCCATGGAAATGGTTGCATAGCTAAGCCATAGCTTTCAAGGAAGTGAATGGCACACTGTGATCCCAAGTGAGATCTAGGATTGAAATGCCTCCCCGTACAGCATGGGGGTGGTATTACCTCATAGGTGGCCCAAGGGAGACGAACACCCAATAGCATATGCATCCAGGACTTTGGCTAATGCAGAGCATAAATACGCCCAGCTAAAGAAGAAAAGTTTGGCGGTCATACTTGGAGTCAGGAAGTTCCACCAATACCTTTACAGACATAAATTTGTAATAATATCAGGCTACAAACCCCTGTCAGGTCTACTTAAAGAGGACATGACAGTGTCACCCATAGCTTTGGGCCAAATTCGGAGGTGGACTCTAACACTAAGTGTGTATAATTACAAGTTAGCACACTAGCCAGGAGGTCAAGTAGCAAATGCTGATGCAGTGAGCCACCTCCTGCTGGCAGATACACCACCAGTGGTACTGCCACTGGAAGAGTCCGTAATGGTTTTGAATTTTCTGGTCACACTTGCAGATACAGCTGACAATTTTGGGCTTTGGATGCATAAAGATTCAGTCTTGGCAAAAACTGAAACAGCTAGAGGTGATGGGAGCTCAATGGCCATCGCAACCAGAACTGAAACCTTTTGGACCTGGAAAGACCAGATCACAGTACAGGATTGCGTATTATTATAGACAGCAAAAGTGATTGTCCTAAGCAAAGGTCGTCACCAGATACTGGCTGAACTCCACCGGGATCATATAGGGGTTTCCCAAAAGATGATGTTGGCGAGACGTTATGTCTGGTGACCAGGACTAAATGCAGGCATAGCCACATTGGTGGGACAGTGCCCAGAGTGCCAACAAGGACAAAAATTACCACCCACTGCTCCCCCCACATTTGTGGGAATGGCTAGGTAAACCCTGGATTCAGTCACACGTCGACTGTGCAGGTCCTTTAAATGGGCTCAATGATCTTGGTCATTGTGGATGCCCACTCAAAATGGCTGGACATACAGAGAGTTCATTCATCAAACACAAGCATGACGATAGAAAAACCGTGCACATCTTTTGCAATATGCAGACTCCCAGCAGAGTTGGTCACAGATAATGAGACACTGATTGAGGTTGTTGACTTACTCATCGAGCCGGTGGGTTTGGTTGCAGACATTTTGTCACTCTGCTAGGTAATATCGTCAGTGTGCCTCTGGTGAAGCGTTGGTGTTCTGTCCCACTTGTTATTTATATGCCTCGGTTTGCTGGGGAGGTTGGCATTACGTCCGGTTCTGTTTTCAGTGGTTTGTATATCAGGTCCAGTTCAATGTGTATCTTGACAGAGTTCCAGGGACTGGGACAACACATCCATAATAGCACAAGCCAAACACAGACATCAAACAGAAACCCAAGCTACCAATCTTCTCAAAAACTTTGGACACCGTTTATCAGCAGGGAATTTGAATATTTCCTAAAGTTGAATTGTATTTGACACTTAAGAACAGCTTCGTACCATCTTCATCCAATGGTCTGGCAGAAAGAGCAGTCCAAACTTTGAAGGCAGGCTGAAACAATCAGCTTCACTAGATACCAAACCGTGCCAGTTCCTATTTGATTATAGGACCACCCTTCATGCTACTACATGTGGTGTAATGGACAATGGAGAAGGTTAACTCAGAGTACAATGGAACCTTGATCAGTTGAGCCAAGGAGTGGCAGATGGAGTTTAATTTAGATAAATGAGAGGTGCTGCATTTTGGAATGGCAGGTCAGGGCAGGACTTATATACTTAATGGTAGGGTACTGGGGAATGTTGCCAAACAAACAGTCCTTGGGGTGCAGGTTCATAATTCTTTGAAGGTGGAATCACAGGTACATGGCCTAGTGAAGGTGTTTGGTATATGGGCCTTTATTAGTCAGTGCAGTGAGTGTAGCAATTGGGATGTCATGTTGTGGCTGTACAGGATACTGGTTAGGCCACTTCTGGAAAGCTGTGCTGAATTCTGGTCTCCGTGATATTGGAAAGATGTTGTTAAAGCTGAAAGGGTACAGAAAAGATTTAAAAGGATGTTGCTGAGGTTGGAGGGATTGATCTGTAAGGAAAGGCTGAGTAGGCTGGGGCTATTTTGGATGCTGAAAGGTGACCTTTATGGAAGTTTATAAAATCATGAGGGGCATGGATAGGGTGAATAGCCAAGGTCTTTTTCCCAGGGTAGAGGAGTACAAAACTAGAGGGCATAGGTTTGAAGTGAGAGGGGAAAGATTTAAAAAGGGACCTAAAGGGGCAACCTCTTCATACAGAGGGTGGTGAGTGTATAGAATGAGCTGCCAGAGGAAGTAGCAAAGGCTGGTACAATGACAACATTTAAAAAGGCATCTAGACAGGTCCATAAACAGGAAGGATTTAGAGTGACATGGGCCAAGTGCTGGCAAATGGGACTACATTAATTTAGGACATCTGATGGCCTGGGCGTGTTGAACCAAAAGATTTATTTCTGTGCTGTATATCTTTGTGGCTTTATGATAGCTCCAGCAGAGTTGCTATTGGGGAGAAGAATCTGCACCAGATTAAATCTGATCTTCCTGGTCCTGTCAGGGAGGGCTGAAAGGGCATCAGGAACGCCAATGCCGAACACATGACTCCGCTAAGCGACAGAGACAATTTACTTCAGGGGATGAAGTCTGGTGTAGTAACCATGGGAATGGCCCTGCATGGAGAACAGGCATGGTCAACACAAGGTCAGGTCCAGTGACATACAAAGTTCAGGTAAGTGTGACAATCCTGAACAAGTAAATGGGCCATATGAAAACTGCAAACTCGCAAACAGTGCGGTAGCAAAACATTCCCAGCTCCTTGATAGCCTTTCCGACTATTCTGGAACCCATAGCTTCTCCCTCTGTCAAGCGTTGAATGTACCTTGGAATCTGAGATGGACACGGTTGATGCTGCCACCTCTGCCTCTTGAAGAGAACGGATTTCTTTCAAGACACTCCAGCCGCAAGAGGCAAGCTGCTGTGTGTTGCTTGGTGCCCATATCAGAGGCAGAGTCGGAGGAACCTGACCCGGTGCTAAAACACCCCGGGCGGAGCTACAAAAAGAAAGGTATGTCCTCGAACTCCGAGGGAGAGGGATATAGTGATTGTAATGAGGTCAGCCAGGTGGACTACATAGAATAGGAGTTCCCTGACTGGACCAGATTAGCAGCCCCAATCAGGATGCCCAGCTGAAAGACAACAACAGAAGTGCCAGACATCCTCACACTCTGGGAGCTGTCTCTGAGGAAGCCGGATCAATGTCAAGGACTCTCTGCATGTAAATAAAGTGTGACTGGTGATGGGGTAGCAGCCTCTGTAGAGTTATTTCTATAGGGATTAATTTCAACTCTACCTGCCCAATAGAAATTAGATGGTTGAGCAGTTAAAATTGCCCAACTTATTTGGTCTCCCTGAAGTCACCCGGAACGATCAGATCACAATTTGAACCTGCTGGAATGAATGTATGACAAAGACACCTTTTTATCTTCAGGAACCAAACTGATTTTAAATAGGCAGCTTGAGCAGAAAGCAGCAGGGAGTTTTCTAATAGGTTTTGAGGAAGTCTGGCTTCAGAAGAGGTGTAAAGGTTAACTTGATTAAATAAATGTTTTTATGTCCCTCATGGGGATAGGATGAAAAAGACGGCATATTCTGGAAGCTATTCACCTCCCCCGGCCCCGTTGCCTGATAGTCGTCCCCAGACTACACAACCTTCAACCATTTTCTTCCCAGCTGATAGGTTTGAAATGAGACCCCACTGTTTAAACTAATTGGGTCTTGTTGTGTGATGGGCAGGGCAAAAAGAAATTAGTTTGCCGGCATGGTTACCCATCAGAAAACTGCTAGCAAATAAAACACAACTGTGCATTTAAACAATTTGAAACACTGTGCAACACAAATTTGCATCTATTTCCCTACAGTGAGTTACATCATATAATCCTCAAGTACAATCCATTGCACAAACTTTTAAGAAAAGACCAGCTTGGTCTTTCAGCGGAATACTGGGAGGAGGTGGTGACGTCTGGGAAGGTGATTGATTGAAAAACATTTACAACTGTGTGGAAAAGTTTAAAATATCGCAACTTACTCACAACAATTCAATGTTTCATTTAGTCTTTCACCTGCCTGCATGTGAATTGTGCTCTTGGGGTTGAGAAACCTTTTCACTCCAGATGCTCGAACAACAAATGGATTGGTAAGTTTTTTAAAAATTGTAAACGTATGAGATTAAAACCACAGTGGGTAATTGTAATAGGAATTAAAATTGATGTGGTACAACGGATACAGAATTGCTGTTGTGGGATCAATTTAACAAAATCAGTTTTTTTTGGGTGACTGCTTATGCACTGCAGGGGCTTCAGGGATGTATGTGGACTGCAGTGGTTGGAGAAGGCAGCTCACTACCATCTTGTCAACGGCAACTTGAGATGGGCAATAAAGAATGCAGGCCCAACCAGCAATGCCCATGTCCTATGCGTGAATAGCAAAAAAAAATTAAAATGTATTAACTGCTATAGGCCAACGGATGATATATAGGTTTAGGCCACAATCAGCCATGATCTCATTGAATGGTGGAACAGGCTCTAGGGGCTGAATAGCCTACTCCTGTTCTTTTGTAAATGGTTGGTCTTCTAGCCGAAGGCTCTTTCTTGTAGTTATGAGATCAACAGTCATAGACGCAAGTTAGAAACTCATGCAATGGTATACTTGAGTGTATAGAATTCCTGGTTAATTTGTGACTGCAGTTTATGAATACATGGTTGGATATTTACCAGGGTGAGTTACAGAAAAGAAGAATTTGGGATTAGGACTGAATTTTCATGTTCTTACTAAATACCACTGTAGTAGACATCTATAAAAATCAACATGTTTACACATGTTATGGCAACAGATGGGACTTGAACCCAGGCTTTCTGGCTCAGAGCTACAACCACTACCACTGCACCACACTTGCCTCTTTATTACCATGGAACGTTGGGCTAAATGGCTGTGTAATTCTATATAATTATTTGGTGCAGATACACAATGCAGAATGTCCATGGTCCTTCTATTTCAATTCAAGCTTTCAACTGTACTAACTTTTGGCTATTAGAACCACTCAGATGTTAAGTATTGGTCCTTGTGCAGCAAATGAAGTCTGTTCAGTGAAGCCAGAGACAGTTGTCCCCTGACTCCTGAATATATTCCACTGGTGCATGAATGCAGGCCCCACACACAAGTGATGGGTACAGGCTGAATGCTGTTCAACTTGGTGGTCTCACTTCTCCAACTGAAGCATTCAGGACACAACCTAACAAAGAATACCTATGCTCAGCACTTTGTATGGTGCCATTTAAATCATCTCAAAACCAAGAATATTGGCAAAAGTGAAAAGGTGGCATAATTCCCAGCCAAAGCAGTTATTTACTACCATTTGCCTTGTGTAATAGGTAGCTGGAAGAAAAAATATTTTTCTACTACCAATACATTGGTCTGCCTTCTGAAAGCTCCTTTACATAAATGTGTGCATTTAAATGAGTACTTTGCATACCAGTACTGTGGCCTCAATTTCACTTCTGAAACTGCTGGTCGGGACATCTGGTAAATGTGGCTGAAGACCCACACTTGCTTTAGTTTAGGTTCTTATGGCAGTGACCAGTATAAGACTGGAATATTGTTCTTACTATGTTCAAGTGACTTGGAAGGACTGTTTTAAAATACAGAACACTAAGACAAAGTTTCTATATATATATATATATATATATATTTTTATCCAAATCTACCATGTATATATAACTACAAAATATAGAACTTGGAGCACTTCAAACTTCAAAAAATAGCAATACTTCAGCAAAGATAACAGTACGTCCATACAATCAGATAAAACAGTGAAAACCCAATTAGATCAAACCATTAAGATAGAACAAAGCTGCAATCTGAAGCAAACTGTGATCTCTGTGGGTTTTGAGTAGAACAGTACCAATGTTTTTTAGTACAGTTTCCAATACTTATTTGTGGTCAAGCAAGCATTCATAATTCCTGAACAAAGTGACATCATTTCTTGGTTATATGTACACACGCATACAGACACGCGTGCACACACACACACACAAAACACAGCAAATTCACAAGTTCCAGGTCTTTTTGATTATAAGGAGTAGTCCCAGTTCTGATATTTTGTTAGTTTGAAAAAACATCCTGAGCCTGAAAAAAAAAACGGTGTACACATGTAGATTTAGCGCAGTGCTCATGATCAGAATCATCAAAGGTAAAATCATTAAGTGGGATATTTGCTACTGAATAAGAGCATGTAAACATATTCTGCAACTTAGGAAGTTTTTTTTGTGCATAGAAGCCAAACCATACCTGTCCACTCCAATTTGTACCATTTTACAGAAGTCGTTCTTTGTGACATTTCTTAAAGACTGTGGTTTGGAAATACCATATTGAAACCATAAACCTCCATTGCAAAAATGTCTGGTCTAATTAAAATATAGACCACAGGCTCAAAGCAGTAACAGCTCAGTCAGTCAATCTTCAGATTTAACAATAAAGCCATCAGAAATACATTTAAATGATTAAAAACTCTGAAGTAACTGGATTCTCCTTTAAATTTGTTAGCTGGAACATGGCAAAACAAATTGCTGCCACATGACACAATTAGATTGGACATTAATACACAGAGTGACAGATTCACGGAGTTTACAGACAGACACCAAATTTGAAATGTTTGGTTAGTTTCCTCCTTGAGGTTAAAAAGGCCAGTATCTGTGTTAATGACAATTACTCACACATGGTAAAACCTTGCATTATAAAAATATTTTGAATGTAATGAAACTCCCAGCATTCAAATGGATTAGTAACTACTTTTTTTCCTCAATGAGATTTTCTGAAGTGTTGCTTCAACCCTTTGAGGACATCATGTCCTTTGCAAATTTATGTATTTTCTATTGTCTAGTTTACGTAAAATGTTAAAAAGTGGATTCTATTTTCAGACGTACAAATTTTACTATAAAACAGGAAGCAAAAAGAGACATAACTCATCTTAACATGTTCACAACTGACATCAGATTAGGAGGTCCAACACAACGCTCTTGACACTTGCTTTATGGGAGATTACAGTGGGAGATATTTCTCTTCACCTTCCATGAAGTGATCAAGAATTCACTCCACTAATACCAGAATATTGCTGTAACCCCAGTCCTCTCATCTTCTTCTTCCTACCCTGAAAGTGCTATGTTTCCCTGGGGTACAGTACAGTACATGTAACAGCTCAGGCAGAGTCTAAAGGCTCAGATTGAAAAGGGCAATTTGCAGAGTCTGATTCTGCCATGATCTCTAAGAGATTGGATAAACTGAGGTTGTTTTCCTTGGAGTATAGAAGAATGGGGGGGGGGGCATGTTTGAGATCTGAAATTAGGAGCAGCACAGACAGGAAGAAACTTTTCCCCTTGGTGAATGGATAAATAACTGGGGGCACCAATTTACAGTAAGGTGCAGTGAGAATTAGAGAGAATGTGAGGAACTTTTTTTTCCACCCAGAGGATGGTGGAAATCTAGAACTCACTGCCTGTAAGGGTGGTACAGGCAGAAACCTCCATAACATTTTAGGAAGTATTTAGATATATACTTGTGATGCCTAGGCATACAGGGGTATCGGCCAAGTGCTAGAAAATGGGACTAAAATAGTTAGGTGGTTGAATTTGATTGGTGCTGTTTCAATGGACTGAAGGGCCTTTTTCTGTGCTATAGACCTCCATGACATCATACGCATAGCTTTCCTGCAATGGTCACAAGAGAGTGACTGGCAATTGTTATTTCTGGCTTTTTTCTCCCTTCCATACCTTGTGGAGAAAGGGAATAATTGTGGCCTCTAACTTGCTGGCTGACTGACATCAACCAACCTATCTTAGGTTACTGCTAACCTCTCACACTACTAATCAAATAACATGCGATAGAAGTAAATCTGTTTGATAAAATGGCCTGCCCCATATCTTAAAGTGCAGATCAGATCTGACATGGCGGACCACCTTTCTATTGTCCTTAAGGGACACGACTTGAATCAAATAGGCACTGTCCCCTTCGTCTGGTTCAACCCCTTCAAACACTGTAGAAAGCTTTTATTTTCAGACCAGAGATGGTGGAATCCTCTGGCACAAGAACTGCAATGTTAAGAAAATAATTAACAACTGAAAACTGCTCACAGGTTTAAACTTATCTACATTGTCATCCAGCATGACTAGCCATGCACACAAAATAAACCAAACAGGTTAGAGACTACACTTCTCCATAAACTGATCTTCCTGTTTTACTCAGAAAACAAGTTAAAGATGATCAATAAATAGAGGACTTTTTGAACTAGTTTATGTTAAATCTATCATCTGTGATTTGTGCAGGCAATCCATAATTACCTACAGTTCACATGCATTTTTTTTTGGCCAAGTCACAAATACCCCTTCCACGGCCACAAGTCCTTAAATGAGACTTGAACCCCAGATCCTCTGGCTCAGGAGGCAGGGACCCTACTCTATGATTTGCACAATACTTAAAAATGCCAGGATGTGACAAGACTGTAAAGTCTGAGCTTGTAGGAGACACCAACAGTGTATCGTGAATTGCTCACCTGTCCTTTATTAACCTTAATGGGAACCACAGACTGCACATGCAACAAGATGGACAATCTAGTAATACTAGATTTGCGACCGTGCTAAAGTTGAAACACCAACGTATCCAACTTGAAAAGGATACACTTTTCAATCTGTAGAATAGGATCCTCTAGAACTTCACTGGCAAAAAGTACCACAGACTTTTTAAATTAAAAAAAAAGTAAAATTCAGAGAAAAGAAAATGCTGGGAGCGAAATTGATGAATTCAGTTAATGGAATGTTTTCACTAGGTTTGTGCAGAAAAGGGATGGTTATGAATGACAGGATGATACCAAAAACAAACAAGTACTAAAAAGAAACTAGCTTTATATATATCAAATTTTCTACATGGACACTTCGTATTAAAAGAACACAGTGCAGAAATGTTCAGGTAGTCCTCAAAGTGTGTAAGAGACACTAAGGGCTAGGTTTTCGACTTAATGCCCAGGCAGTAGTCTGTATTGCATATCAAGTGTCCACTATAGAACCTGAAACCAATTAAAATACAAATTCAATAGGTTCCCTGGGTAAGTTGCAAATCTAAACCCTCATGCATTGGTTCATTAGAGATAGCAATTAAGAATCATCCAAAATCAAATCTACCTTTGTTATCCTAAGTGTTTGCATCTATAAAATCTTAAGCTTTCGTCCATGCTGGCAAAGGTGCACTTTAATGGTTTCCACAGTGGTTCTGTTGCAGACAAGCAAAGGCAATTGAGGGTGTTTTCTTATCCATTT
The DNA here is from genome assembly GCA_024137785.1 of Ginglymostoma cirratum. NCBI lineage: Eukaryota > Metazoa > Chordata > Chondrichthyes > Orectolobiformes > Ginglymostomatidae > Ginglymostoma > Ginglymostoma cirratum. Next base: position 918,614 of record JAHRHZ010000082.1, read on the forward strand.
CCTTAATTTTCATTCAATGCATCTCATCAGTCATTTAGTCAAGTCTACAATACAATTGCTGACAATGCAGTAGTTTAGAAGAACTTGGTCGGAATGGAGTCAAAATTCAACCTCAGTATAAGTGCAAAATGGTAGGTAGCACATCATTATTATATACTGAAGCTAAAAGAAATTAAAATTAGACAGGGTGAATTACTGCCAGAAATTCACTCCCATCAGTCTTACATCCCACTGAATTATTTAAAGTCTTGAAATCTGTTATACATTATCTCCGAAACTACCTATTTGTTACCACATATGGGGATAATATTAAGCATTCTCAGGCTTTTTCAGATCCTCATCCTAGGATCAGACTTTATTTAATTTCCACCTTTTGGTTAATCAGGCGTTTGAGGAGCAGTTTGAGGCAAATACCTACCTGTAAGTCTCAGAACATGTGCAATCGCACCAAGATTGTATTTTCAATCTATTTGTTTCTTCCTTGGCAATACACAATTCTGTCTGTCATATGGTCAAAACATTTAAAATACACAAGCTAGCTGGTGCAAAACTTAAAACATTTCCCTTATTGTGTGACTAATGAACCTGGTTGTACCCTTTTTAAGATTCATCATCAATCAATTAGAAGGGTTTTTTTGTAAAAGGTGGTTTGGTCCCCTTGAATCCACATTTAAAGATGAAGTAATCTCGGGATTGGGCACTGATAACCTGGCTATGTTGAACTGGTGCAACATAACCACTAATATTGGAAAATAAAGTGAAAAGATTTAATTAGGAGTTATGTAGAAATCAAGAACACTATTGAAGTGAATTCAAGTAGAAATAAAGCAGGCTTCTTTCTCAGAATATTGATGTCTGTATGTGAACATTAGTAAAAAGCATGGATCTTCACGTTTACTTGATAATGTAATCAATTAAGTTAGAATTGCTTTTACTGACAGTATACTGCAGTGTATTCAAGCGTCAGAACACAGTCCATAGTGAAACATTGATTCGAGCTCTCCATCTGTTGAGTACCTCATTTAACAGGTCACTATTGGGAGGAATCTTTTTAGGACAAAAGGCCACTTTTCCACAATTCCCATGAAGAATCCATTTAAAATAATTATTTAGTCAGACACACATGATTTGGTAAGAAACAGAATGATTGTTTTAATACACTAGGAAAAATAGAACTAGAATTAAAAAGTCTTCATAGGTCAGTTTCATTTTGCAGTACGAGGTGTCAGCTTTGTGTATGAAACTATTTGAATCACAGTTGGGTCGACTGGCATCAGGCCAATATCAACAACTACCAAGTTTGGAAAAAAAGTCTTTGTTTTTATTCATAACCTTTTAAGTTCACTACATACTAGCAACTTGGCTACTTTCTTAATTGTTATTAAATTTAGACAATGGAAGTCTGCATTTAAAACTCAGAAGTAGTATTAACATGGAGCTAAAGCTAATGCGGGCGTTGACGTTCTCTTTTAGAAAATTTTTAACACTTGCTGCTTCACTGAGTATCTGCCACTCCTATAAGTTATGGAAACCAGCGTTTGTGACCAATACTGTGAGCCATACTGCAGACGTACTGTTGTCATTAATTGAGTTGTTAGCTGAAATTGCTTTGTGCAACATACCTCCTTCCTATTCTATGGAATTCCAATCTGTAGATTTGATTTTTCAGAATGTCCTTAAAGCATCTCTACAATTTCAACAGATACCGTTACATTGAAAAAACCTTTGTGAAAGACACACATGAATGACGAATGCAAGGCAGCAATTTAAACAAAAACAAATCACAAAACTATTCTGCACAATAGACTACTCTTACCATTAAACATGGATATTCCTCACATTTCTAAATAAATATACAAACTTGTTTCTCTTGACCTTTTGTAAACATTCTGTTTCTTCCTTCACTGAAAACTTCATACACTCGTTTCTGGTGTGGGTAAAATTTCACCATTTTTTCCAGTCTCATCTTTTAAGAATTGCTCCACCTCTATGGAATCCACCGCTTCTGGTTCCTTTGGTCTTTCCCCTTCTTCCACATTTTCCTTTTGTTCTTTTACAGGTGACTCAGGTTTACTTTTACGTAAACAAAAGAAGTTTCCAAGAGCCAATACAATGGCAGACAGGACTACTTCACACCCAGCCAAATAGAAAACATACGTGAAATTCTTAGTGGCATCAAACAATTTTCCTGTAACAAGTAAAAAAAATGAACAGAAATTCAACACATTTACTTGAAATCCAATCAAGTCAGTAAATCACATCATTCAGGCCAAAACTTACTACACTCTATCCTGGAAAAAGCCCATTTTGCCTGCAACTCCAAGAAGTAAACAGACACACTACAGCAGACCATGAGTGTTCTAAATGACTTCCCGAATGCGCACCGCTTCTCTTGGCTAGTTACCGAAAAAATCATGTGTCCAAATCCCTCTTGGGAAGGAAATCAGAAAAGGAGACCATTTAACTCTCATGGACTGTATTTAGGACTTGCAGAGGTGATGGCGAGTAAGAATTTAGAAAAAAGAACAAATTGCAGGAACAGAAACTTTTTTTTTGCCACAACAGGTCATAGAACTCCTCGTTTTTTTCTTTAAAAGAAGTTATACATCTGTAACTCTGAATACCAACTATGTTTTATGCTAATTGCTTTGGTCATTGCACTGAAGGAGGACCACTGCTGACTGGGATTACTCATTTGAACTGACACAATGAAAACCTAAATGTCTCAAATGATAATTGACAAATGGCATTCAATATGCATATCATGTTTTTCTAGGGTTTTTACTTCTATACTATAAGAGAAGATTCAAGCAAGTCTCTTCCCACAAACACAGTTGTAGACAGACAGACACACACAGACAGACACACACAGACAGACAGACAGACACTTACCTGCTCCTGGAGGACCAACCAAGACTGCCATGGCTTCAATCAGCAATACAAGTCCAATGGCACTGGCAAACTTCTCAGTTCCAACGATCGCCATCAAGACCTCAAACTGCAGCGCTCCGACCATTCCATAGGACATTCCAAAGAAAATGCAAAACACCGTCAGACCAACATAATCACGAGCAAAGGAGCCTCCTAGATCAGTAATTCCATTGAAAATCATAGCAAAGCTGAAAAGATACACACAGCGAGGCCGGACAACCTTCAGCCCAGCAACGATACCACTAAGAGGTCGAGCAAATATATCAACAAAACCCAAGATCGACAACAAGAAAGCAGCATCTGTGTCTGGCACTCCTGTATCTTTTGCATAGTTAACTATGAACACGGGAGGAACAAAAAGACCGAAGACCATGATGGAAGCTGCTACGGTGTATATCAGGAAGCCTCGATCCTTAAAGACAGTGAAATCCAGAAGTTTCTTTTTCTTCTTCCGCTTCTCTGTTTCCTTTGCTTGTTCTATAATTTCCTTTTCTTTACGGCTTGGTTTCAGGGGTCTCATCAGGGCTGCACAGGCACAGCAGTTCAGCAGTAGACCCCCAAGAATGAGGAAACCTCCTCGCCATCCATAAACTTTAGACAGGATCTGACCCAATGGAGAGAGGCAACACAGGAACACGGGGCTCCCAGCTGCAGACAAGCCATTTGCCAATGGGCGACGCTTGTCAAAATAAAGGTTTACCATGATGAGAGATGGTTGAAAGTTCAAGGCCAGACCAAGACCTGCAATGAAAACAAAAACATAATTCCACTGGTTAAGCAGTTTTTTAAAAAAAGTTAAGGCACTATTTACAGTTAAGTGAAATAATGAATTAAAACCAAAACACAGGTCCCAAGCTATTTCGGGGGAGGATTCTCAAACACAATTTGACATCAAACAACATGATAAGGTATTAGGACAGATGACAAAAAGGTTGGAAAAAAGGAGCTTCAAAACGAAAGAGAGGTAGAGATAATTGGGAAGGGAACACCAGCACCCATGTTATAGAAAATACAGTCAGTGGATGGGTTAGAATTTGGGGCGACAGAATTGAAGGACAGAGATCTCGAAGAATGGTATGGCTGAAGGAGGTTAGCAAAACAGAGAGGGCCGTATGGAGAGATGTTAAAAACAGAATGAGACTTTTAAAATTGAGGCATTACCAAGCCAGAAGCCCATGCAAGTCAAGAGCATGGGTGCCAGGTGAAAGGGACTTGGTGCAAAATAGGATGCTGGCTGCAGAATTTTAGATGTTAAGTTCATGCAAGGTACCTTCAAAATATGACCAAGACAAAACGATTGGTACTGCATTTCAAGCAGCCAATGTACAGTTTCAACAATAAACTTTCTAAGGGAACTCATTTCAAGTACATATTTGAAAGATATTCCTAGGTTATTGCGGAAAGAGCAGGAGATTAGGACTAATTGGACTCTTACAAAGGCACAGAGCCAAATATTCTTCCTGTCTGCTGCATGATTATGTGAATCTCTACAATAATGAAACGTAAACTGATTAGAACCACAGTAACTCAAAAATCTCTGTGTAATGAAAAGAAGGTGTACTTTTTCCAGTTTAGGTAGTTTCATATCATTCATAAAGTTTCACTTTAAGATATAATTTGAGGTACTTAAACCATCAGGAGTTGTAGTGACTTGAGACATAATGTTTTATTGTAGAAATTAAACAGAAAATTTCGGAAATATTTGGCATGTCAGGCAGCAGCTATGAAGAGTGAAAAACTTCATCTCTCCATAGCTACTGCCCAACTTGCTGGGCGTGTCCAGCATTTTCTGTTTTATTTCAGATTTCCAGGAATATTTTCTTTAAAAAAGAAAAGAAGACTGGTGTTTCTTACCAGTGATAACGCCAGCAGTTAAATAGAGCTGGATGATGCTGGTGCACAGTGAGGCAAGTATCATACCTCCTGATGCAAACAGGCCTCCTACCATCATAACAGGACGACAGCCAAAGCGATTCACCAGAATACTGCACAAAGGCCCTGCATAAAAGACAGGAGGAAGAAAATTACTCAGCTGACTACTGGAGAAGGAAGAACTTTCAAGGATTTAGTTTAGTCTTTTGTAAAGACTCTGACACCACAGCAAAACTCAAAGTCGAATCAAAGATCCATTGTCCAACATTACAGAGTTACAAACTTAAATGCTTGATTGCAAACAACACATTTTGCCAAACATTCACTTGGGTCAATTGTGTAACAATGACATTTATTAAACTAGCTAAAGGACAAAGAGCAATTCCGCAGTAGACCACTGAGAATGAAAGGAATATTTCAAGCTGCAGTGATTATGAGTTTAGGTTTAATGCTAAGTCTTAGCTTCAACAGCTTGTCGTTACTGGAAGAAGGAATAAGTTTTGGAATTTTAAAGTCCTTAAGAGCAACTTACAGTGTTTGTAAAATAGAGTAAGTAGTGTAAGAGTGATTGACAGCACAAGAAAGAAAAAGGGTTGATTAGCAAGGATATGAGAAGCATTAGTTTACTTTATACAGTATTTTCACAATGCACAGAATGTGTTTTCACCTTCTGCAATCTTAAGCTTCAGACTTGAATCTAAACCTAGTTTAGATTCTTCAAATTCTGTATGACAATTTTCTAAAAGTCATGGATGATACTGGTGTTGTGAGGAATATAAGCCATCCAACAGGTTATCTTGTTAGTGAATCAGACTGAAGATGGGAAAATTAACAGCATATTAAAAGTAGGTGAATGCAATGTCAAAGTTGGTATAAAAAGGAAGAGAAATAAAGGGCAAAATTCTAACTGCTGGGGTTAAAGGACAGGAGAATGGCTGGGATGAGGCGGTCACGGCGGAGGGGGGTGGTGATGATACAGTGTTCTGATGCAGATGTGGGGTTAAAGGCTCAACCAATGTTGTTGAGTTGGGAACTCATGTGGGTTTGCAAGCAACTAGGAGTTCCTGTAAAGGACATGAAATCAAAATTCCCAGCAAACTAGAGATTTAATACACCATTCTGGTCATGTGTGGAATTTGCTAGGATCAATCACAGCAGGACGCAGAGGGTAGTCTGTGTACTGGCTGGGAAGTCTTCAAAACAGTGAAGTGCTGCTGCCACACCCACATGAGAGGTTGGAGCTCACAGCCTTTCTTCTGAAAGTTTACATTCTCTGCTTGACAATTGTTGGAAGCCACTTTGCTCATCTTGGATGTGAACTCATCTCAAGTTGCAATTCTCAGCCGTCTGCCTTCACTACAGATTTGAAGCAGCTTTTGCTGCTCTACCTGGACCTCTGATGAGGAACAGGAGGAGCAGCAACAGCAAAAATAATAGCGTCATGAGAAGCAACACCAGCTGCTTTTTCCTTAGATACAAGCCCCTCCCCAGGGCAGTCACAGGGATCCAATTTTAAGACAACAAGAGCCACAGCATGTGGACCATGGGCAAAGCCATTTTCTATGTATCTCAGAAAGCTTAGACTCTAACAGGTAATGGCTGATATCTACCAGATTAGTTGGCCTCAGCTACTTACAATCTAGATCTAGAGTTTAGATGAGGGGATCACATGTCATATATCGGAGTTTGCTGACGAGGCAAATTAGGTCGGCATGTAAACTGGAAGGAAGCTGCAAACAGATATCAGAAGTTTCAGTGAGTTGGTAAGAAACTAACCAGTAGAACATGATGTGAAGTAGTATGAAGTTATCCACTTTGGCTGAGAAAGCAGAAAACAAAATGGTGAGCAACTGCGAAATTCTGGCATTCGGAAAGGCTTGGAGATCCTTAGACACGAATCATAGAAAGTTAACATGCAAGTACAGCAAGCAAGCAAGCAGCACATTATCTTTTATTGCAAAGAGATTGGAGAGCAAGAGAAAAGAAATCTTACAAAAATGATATAAGGCCTTATTCAGAAAACAGTCCACAGTAATGTTTAGTCTTTGAATCCTTGCCAGGGAGAATGATTGCCTTAGAGGGAGTGCCACAAAGACATACTAGACTGATCACTGACAGAACCACTATGATGAAACACTGAGTAGGTTAGGCCTAATTTTATAATATCTATGATCATTTGTGTAATTTTTATTCTGAGTTAATGATTCATTTACTGAACATCCTGATAATTTTCTAGTTGCCAAGCAATCAAGGCCAGTGCAACATTTTTATGACTATATCCCCAAGACGTTAATAATGAGGTAGTCTAACTGAAGCCAGACAATTTATACCTAGGGGTCACAGTCTAAGGTCAAAGGGGACCAAACTGAGGGGAAATGTAAAATTCTTACGCCTTCGAACTGTGCAAGCTCAGTTACAGAATACTTTCTGTACGGTGGTTCATAGATGTTTGGATACTCAGGGAATGAAGAAATATGCAGACAGTGCAGCAAGGTAGAGCTGATCTTACTGAATAGTAGAGCAGTCTTGGGGGCTGAATAGTCAAATCCTTTCCATATTTCTCATGTTGAAATTGCATCTTCCACACAACCCTGCACTCTGACAGCTATTTCAAGACTAGGGACTGCTAGGTCCTTAAAGGAAACTTCAACTACCACAATTAAAATGACAGATTCAGAAAATGTATGGTGAACATATGTGAATTATTTGAAGTAGCCATATGACAAATACCATTGCTGGTAGTGACAGAAGGAATACTGTGGCCTTTTCCTGTTCCAGAAAGTTGTTCATTGCCAGCTTGATAAGAATTCAAAATGCGTGCCACTAGCCACTGTGCAAAAAAGTGTTTCCTATTAATTTACCTACCCAGAACCTGAGATATAAGAATCCAAAAACTAGTTGAATTCTCCAAGGGGTTTGACAAGATTGATACAATAAGCATATACTTAAATGAATATTAAAATTGCAGGTGCAATAATCCCAGAATTAATAAAGCTCCCCAATTTAAATGAATGATCTCTCAAGGCAAAATTCAAGATTCATCAGCAAAGGCGCACAGAATGGTAAAGCTAATAAAGCTGTTCCTGTGCTGTACTAATAGAAAAATCACTGCTCAGAGCTCACTAATGCATGCCAAACAAGCATCTTCTTTAAAGGGCAGGTTTCTACTTGAAATTTTGATTACAAGTGTCCAAGGCCACAAGTGGAGATTGGCAGTTCAAGTCTGGTGGTCACAATGAATTCCAATTAATGCCTTAAGGGCAGGCACTGTGCAGGGTTTTACTTTGACACAACATCTTCACTGCACCGGAATTATACGATAGCACCATCTTTTATTTACAATTAGAAATCATCTCACTGTTGAGGACTGGCCTGAGGGGAACTAATCATCATCGTAAATAGCCGTACTCAAAGTGCTGGAAGATAATGCATGCCTCATCCAACTCTTCCCCCATCTCAGAAATTGCTGAATAACAATTAAAAGCAAGAATCTTACGTAGACAGTTTTCCCATCCTTAATCATGAGGGGATTAAAAAAAGCTTCTATCTTACTTGCTGGATGACCTTGTTGAGTCAACAGCACCACTTAATTCGAAAAATGTTTAACAAAATTATGGATAAATTTGTTTCTTAACCACTGCGGAGAAATATGTTATCTAAAAACATTGATAGGCAGAGGTACATTGAAGGAAAAGGAAGTTGGTAAATTTGTTTGTCACTGATACCATCAGCAAGTCATGTAAGCATGAACTCATATGGGCTTACCAGGAAGAAACACTGATGTTCACAGCTGTGTGAAAAGTACTTCCTTTGCACAAACTGCAAACCTCATTGGCTTGAGCAATCAAAGGAAAGCTAGTAGTTTCGAGGAAGATTTTTGTACAGTCAGGGCCAGCAGAAATTCTAATCCTACTAGAATAATTGACAAAATACTTGTTCCATGCGGTGTGTAAGATGGCTGCAATCATGAAGACTTTTTTTTAAAATCGCATGACAGAGGTCACATGACTTTGGCCAGCTACAATGTACAAAGGCACTTGTATATTGGAACACACCCTTTCCACAAAAAAAAAAGACTAAAAGAAACTGCATACGTTCTTTGCAAGTCACATCACATACCTCGTTGGTATAACCCATTCAAAAAAAAAAAGGCATAAAAAAAGCAGCTATTTTTCCTAGCTTGATCCATTTTAGTCTGTCCTCACACATGCATTGCACACAGGCCCAGATCTTCCGGCCTTTGGATAACCTGAGACTAGATGTGTAAACCAGCATATATGACCAAACTCACTGATGCACTGACCAATTGTCCAAAAAGCTTGAACTTCTGGTGGGCAATTCCCCTGCACCCTGGGATCCTCCAACAAAAGTTTCCAAATCTGAGTTTCAGTCAGAGACTTTGAACAGTCCCAACGTATCTAACCGGACAGCCATCCAAGAAAATGTTAAATGGAAAAATTACGGTCCAACTCCTGAGTAATCATACAACTGACCAATCACCCCTCACCCAATTCTCCCGCACTCACTACCATCCTGACCAGACCTGACTATACACCTCCCATCTCCCCAGATTGTTCCCAAAACCTGACTAGATGCCAACACAACACCCTTTTGTGACTGCCCTGCTCCTCCCCTGTCCCAACTTGACTAGACCTCGCTTTCCACCAATTCTCCAGATCCCATCACCCGAGTTGATCAGCATCCCCATCTCACACAGCTGCCACCCCACCTACATACCTCACCCACTCCACACCCTTACCCAGTGATTACACCTGCTGTACTCACTTACCCACCTACATTTTCACCCATTCACTCACATACGCACACTAACACGAGAATGGTCTGGGACATTTAAGCTATGACCAGAATATGAAAGCTAGTGTAAAAAATGAAGAGGAGCATATTACTTTTGCATCGGTTCTCTGCCTTGTTCCCTCTGAGGTTTCTTGCACTGAAGGAGGTTTTGCCAAATACCTCTATTGGAAGATTGGAAAACAAATTGGAGGAAGGTAAGTGGACAGTTTTGAGTCTGGTCAACGTTGGAAACAGGTTCAGACAGTAACTGGAAGGTTTGGGCCATTGCTTTAAAGCATTAAGGTCTTTATGATATATGTGCAAGTTGTGGTCTGTTCTTCTGGTATCTGCTTGTCCCTGGGGTGACATTGTTTCCCTGGGCAATGTTGCTGCGTGACAAGAGTTGCCTCTTGTTGAAACAGGAATATTTTAAACTCATTTACTAGCATCAACTTCCTTCACAGGGAGTGGGGCTCTCAACAATGTGTGAAGACGTACACCTGCTTCCTTTGCTTATATTTCACTTCCTGGTGACAAACTGTCAATAAGGTAAACAATATTTGCAAACTTTTTGTTGCACATTGAAGCAGTTTGAGAATGATGCTTTGAAATGACTTGAGGTCAGACTCCACACATCACTTTCTCTCTGACATAGTCAGTTGTTAAATTACTAAACAGCCAGGCATGTTTTCTTGATCTGGGGGCTAGCATCATTGCACTTGTGTGAATACTCTGAATGCAGCAGCATCTGGCAGTCCTTGTGCCATGACAGTTGCCCTAAATCCTCTCTCTCATTGGCTTTAAGCTGTAGGGTGACTTCATCAACATAATAATATTTTAGCACTGGTGTTGTCGCTATTATTTGTTGTTCGATTTGAGCGAAAGCTGCTTCTTGTTCTGCGACCCCTCCCCCCACCGATTCATTGAAGCTGGTAACTGAACAATCACCTGCCTGTTTCAGGCAGTAATGTTGGCACCCACTTGGAATTCAAGGGAACCACATGGAAGGAGATTCTTGTTTTACTATTTTCATCTGTTTGCTGCTTTAATTTAAGCACAACTAGGACAATAGGTTGGTGAAAAACAGCTTTTTTTGTTGTGTTTGGTATTTTGAGATAGATTTTCCTGTTCCAAGCTGGAACAAGTAATGAAGGATTGGATGTCGACAAGCATGTTTGTAAGGCAGCCCAACACATCTTTCCAAACTGGCAACCATTTTTAATAAGAAAATTAGTTGTCCCTTATGCCTGACACTTCCCAGCAAAATCTGTCCCGTACTCTCAATTAATGAATTCTCTGCGGTCCTTTATTCAATGCAAACAAACTTTCTTTGAAATTTTAAAAGTAGAACTTGCCTTTGCTAAGTGACTTTCACATCCCCAGGAGATCACAGGGATTCACAACCTGTACATTTTGAAGTGCAGTTGATGGACTCTCTCAGATAAGTGGCAGCTAATTACGGCTTATAAATATATTACCTCTAAAGCCAAGTGCATGTGAATGCATGGTTATTTTCCCACTGATAGAGAGGCAGGGCAGTAATAAAAAGAAGACCATTTATGCTAAGAGATAGTAGGAACTGCTGATGCTGGAGAATCTGAGATAACAAAATGAAGGGTCTCGACCCGAAACGTCAGCCTTCCTGCTCCTCTGATGCTGCTTGGCCTGCTGTGTTCATCCAGCTCTCCACCTTATCTCAGACCATTTATGCTACCCAGTTGTTGAGGAAAAGCATCATTTGTAACACAGTTAAGAAATGCCCAGGTTCCAGCCCTAACCTGCATGGAGGTAACGGATTTCTGACATAATTGTGCAATTATTATCTAACAAAAGAGAACCTAACCATCTTTTCTTGAAATTCAACCATATGACCACTGCTAAGTCCCCCTTAGGAGTTACTATCGACCGGAACTCATTTGCAGTTTGGTGCCCTTATTTGGGAAAGGATGTTCTGGTTGTAGGAGTGCAATAAATGTTTAGCAAGCTGATTCCCGAGATAGCAGGACTGACATATGAAGAGAGACCAGTACAGTTAGGATTTATTCAATGGTGTTTAGAAGAAAGGGATGGGGCCGATTGTGTGTGCGGTGTGTGTATTTGTGTAAACTTATAAAGTTGGAATAGGGCGAGACAGGATGAACACAGGAAGGATGCTCCTGATAACCAGGGAGTTCAGAACCAGGGGTCACAGTTCAAGGATACGGGGTAGAACACTTAGGCCTGAGATGGGGAAAAATTCTTCACCTAGGGAGTGGTGAGCATCCCCCTCCTATTGACACTCGGTGTAAAGTCAATACAATTGGAGGCCATTCCAGCAAGGTCAGAGATTGACTGCTGCTGTTGAACTAAATCACAATAAAAGGGATTTGGTGTCTTCGAGTAAAGGAGAGAAAATTTAAAAGATCCTGTCCACCTGCCTCTTATAAATTATTTGGGTTTGACAATGGTTATAAATATCTTTCATGAAAGTCAGTATATTTTGTGAAATCAAACTTCAGAACTAGACATTGAATGCTGTATTTTGAAAACCACTTTTGTTAACAAAATATCACTTACACAATGTTTCCTGAACACCAAATGTCTTACCTGTTCCATATAACATAGCAAGAAGAATGGAAGAGATCCAAGCCGTATCACTGTAACCAACGTGGAACTCTTTAATCAACTCCTTGAAGAAAACACTAACAGCTTTTGGAAAAGCATATGAGAATCCAGTGATGACAAAACATCCAACGAGAACGGCCCAGCCCCAGCCTCCATCTGGGGCCCTGACTCCTGCTGGCTTATCATCTTGTACAACAACTCCCATGGTTCAGGTCACAACCTGTAAGTTAAAGGAGGAGTTGCTAAAAATCAATTCTCTTCTACTGGTATAGCTCAGATTAACATCACAAAATCATACACATTATAAAAATTCCACAATATCAAAAGATATGAATCACAGTCATGAAATTACTGCATTCGAATTGTACACTTGGTCAAGAATTATTTTTGCAATGAATGTATTCTCAGTATCTGAGGAGTTGCACACGGTCCTGGCGAAGTCAGGAGTGTGACGGAGCACTCCCCACTTCCCTGAATGGGTGCAGCTCCAACAACACTCAAGAAGCTGGAGACCGTCCAGTTCAAAGCAGCCCGCTTGATTGGCACCACATCCGCAAGCATTCACTCCCACTACCACCACTCAGTAGCAGCAGCATACACTATACACCAAGATGTTCTGCAGAAATTTGCCAAAGCTCTTCAGATAGCACCTTTTAAGTCCAACAGCATGTCCTTCTACAAGGACTAGAGCAACAGCTACATGGGAACAAGAGCACCTACAAATTCCCTCCAAGCCACCCACCATCTTGGCTTGGAAGTGTATGACTGTTCCTTCAGTGTCACTCAGTCAAAATCCTGGAACTCACTCCCCAGTGGCATTGTGAGACTACCTATACCAAATGGGAGGTGGCACGGTGGGCTCAATGGTTAGCACTGCTGCTTCACAGCACCAGGGACCCAGGTTCAATTCCAGCCTTGGCTGACTGTATGGAGTTTCCACATTCTCCCCATGTCTGCATGAACGCTTCAGTTTCCTCGCACAGTCCAAAGACGTGGGGGCTAGGTGGATTGGCCATGTTAGGTATGGGGTTATAGGGATGTGGTCAGGGGCTGTGTCTGGGTTGAGATGCTCTTCAGAGGGTTGGTATGGGCTCAAAGGGCCGAATGGCTTGCTTCCACACTGTAGGGATTCTAATCCAACCTAATTCTTCTACTAGATTCTAATCTAAAAATGAATTTCAGTGGTTGAAAGAGGCCTGTTGTCTCAAGGTCAACCAGGGATGAGCAATAAAACATTGGCCCAGACAGCAATGCTTATATCCTGTGAGTGAATAAAAAAAATTCTGGCAGGAACACTGATATGACATTCAATGCAACATTCTTGAATTGAATGCATCATGCACTTCACAAGCCGCAAACCTCACAAATAAACTTTTGCAGAGGTTTACAGGGCCCCCACCTCTCTCCAGCCAAGGGAAATAGCCATGGACAGCCATTTATGCAATTTCTGAGGATCTGCTAATCTTCCACGAAAGGAAACCCCATCCTTCGCTGTCACTCTACATCAGCAATAAATCGTAAATCTACACACATCTCCTATCAATTTTTTCCATTAGAAATTACTGTGGTTACAACTAAATGGAAATGTTCCATATAAATATTACACTAAATGTGTTATTTACCATTTGCATAATGTATTTCATACTCCAATGCCTGCACAGTGTGAAACAATGTCTTCTAATGCTCATGCTTTCATACTAATTACATGTTTGTCTCCTTACTGCCAATTCGGCACCTAGTGAAAAAAAACCTTATCACTTTTTCATTCTCTCAACCCTTTCTAATATCTGGACTTGTTTTCCAGCAAAAGAAACATCAGCTAGGAAATGGCCCACTTCTACTCCAACATCTTATGGTCTTATGCATCTCAAACGGAGACGTGTAAAGCTTACAGTACCAGGCCACTTGTTAAGAGTATAAAGCAAGCAAAATCTCTCGTATTACTCTTTCAGTCAATACATTCAAATCTGGGTCAGCTGTAGGCCTTTGGAAAATTACACAGATGATCATAAATATTACAAAATTGCCAATTTCTTTACCACGATAAATAACACTTCTACATGAAAGAATAAAAGTCAGTAGTCACACGATGCCAGGTTATAGTCCAACAAGTTTATTTGAAATCACAAGCTTTCGGTGTGCTACTCCTTTGTGCTTCAGCTGATGAAGGAGCAGCGCTATGGAAGCTTGTGTTTTCAAATAAACCCGTTGGGCTACAACCTGGTGTCATGTGACTTCTGACTTTGTCCACCCCTGTCCAACAACGGCATCTTCACAAGAAAGAATATAATGTAATAGTACCAACAGGAAAACAAAAATCAGATATGAAATTGCTTATTAAAGCAATTTAGGTTTAAGCATTAATAGGAAACCCAATCTCAGTTCAGCAATGTATTTTTCCAACAGATTCAAGGCTTCAATTTACTCATGCCCACATAAAAGTAAAACATGTAGAGGAATATCGTTAGCATGTATTTCCTTAAAGAAAAGTGCAGGTGTTCTTCTACAATGCTGCTTGGATACATTGAATAATCTTGCAAGTTCAGCATCACTGCAAAGCATTCAAATTCCGCTAAAGAATGTAACTGATCCAAGGAGAACTAGCTCACTGTATCTTAATCATGACTTTGTAAAATGTACCTAGAATTGTTCAATTGAATACTGACTGTTGCCACTCCTGTCTCTCCAATATTTTGGATAAAAACCAAGACAACTGCAGATGCTATAAATCAGAAACAAAAACAAAAGTTGCTGGAAAAGTTCAGCAGGTCTGGCAACATCTGTGAAGGGAAATCAGAGTTAACGTTTCAGTTTCAGTGACCCTTCCTCAGACGTTCTGAGGAAAGGTCACCAGACCCAAAACATTAACTCTGATTTTTCTTCACAGATGCTCCCAACATTTTGGTCTGGGCTTTGCTACCATACTTGTCGACGGAGACACACATAATCTGGATATAAACCCAGCTGTGACTTGAATGCTTGCAGGGGTTTGGCTGAAAAGAAATTATGAACATTACTACAATTCTCTTCAATCTTCCATATCTATCCTTCAAATCTTCTGTCCAAATTCATTCCTGCCCACAAAGCAGATAAAACCCAAACTCTCATAGGAAGGCATTCCATTTCACTCATTTCTGGAGTATTTCAACACTGCAATTTAATGACAGTTTGAGTTTTGTTTTAAAAAATTTTATCCTCACGGAGACCTGAACTGGATTTGTGATTACTATTTGTGGGTTTTTACGGTTACGGATAAAAGTTACAAGAACCATTGAAAGACTTCTCCATTTGCAGGTATGGCTTTGGTATTTCACTGGGGCCAAATGCTTACTTGGCATTGGCAGAATGGGTATAGTGAAATAATATAACAGCAGGCTAGAATATAGCTGAAATTCAGGATGGGGACAGGGATGAGTTTTTTTTTAAATGACATATTATTAAATTGTTGTGGTTTAAATGAATAGACCATTTTCAGGAATGCACCCAGGTTCTAAAATATAACCTTTTAGGAGGGAAACACAGCACATCTTTCTGGACAGTATTACCAGTTGGACCAGACAATATCAGTTATGTTTGCCTACACAATACTAACTACCCTAATAAAAAAAAAAATGACTAATTGGTATGGCTAGTACCCTGATTAGAAGATATTACAGAATTATAGAATTTCTTTTTACTGCATATTTGGAACTACTACTGTATTTACTACTGTAAAATTTACACAGATGGATTTGGGCTACACTACAACAAGACTGTGACCCACTCAGGATATTTCTGAAAGCAACCTAGTTATATTACCCATTCTCCACAGTCAGAAAGCGGAACTCTATTCAAATGTATGTAAGTGCATGCTTAGAACTCTGTACACCAGCCATGAATTCCCTATGAATTTTAACTCTTTATACAATCATACCTAGGTCTTCCTTAAAACAACAAACACAAGTATTCCAACCAATTTTCTTAGGAGGACAGCAGGGCCATGATCACCTTGAAGAATGGAAGGAGCAACTAGGAGAAAAAATATTGAACACTGGTAGAAAACAAAACTTATGACAAAGATATAACTTCTGCAGAGTCGGATTCTGCTTTATTAATTAAGGAGCTGAATTATATTGTGGTAAAATCAGCCCTGTCACATCTTGCATTCCTAACCTCAGTTAACCAAGCTTTGAACCCTGATCTTGCATATGACAAGTGTTTTACTGTCTAATTGGCTTCAGTGTGAACAAGAGCCTCCAGCCCAATCCCCAAACCAATACATGGTTCTTTAAAAAGAAAGACATTTCCCACCGCATTGGGCAGTTCTAGTGTGAAATTCTTTCAGAATCTAAGATGGTGTAGTGTGACCTGTGAGTAATGGGTGGCTTTCACTGCCAAGCTGTCAGGCACCAAAAACATCTTTCCTTTCCAGGAAGATTTTCTAATGGCACAAGTATATGGTCACTGTATATTTATAGGTAAATTTGTTCGTGGATCTGTTCATTACCAGATCTCAATCAAATTAAATCTTAGTATAAGCCAGTTCTTCAACAATGAAAAAGCACATCTGTGTGTGTATGTGCGCGTGCATATATTGCAGAGGCTGAACAATAAGAGGCTATGTCTCAACCAAATTCAATACTAATGCTAACTTCCTTAAGCTACATTTAGTAACTGAAGAGTCTATGATCTTTATGCCATGGTATTTAGGAATGGAAAAAATTGCACAGGAAGCCACTGAACTAAAATGTATCGAGCTTATTTACATAGTTCAAGCAAAAAGTCTCAATTTCTTACTTTAACTAAAACAGAAAACTAAAACATGACTTTTACAACTGGTTACACTACAAAATGTATGCTCTACACATGCAGGCTTGCCAATCTAGAAATCACAGGTATAGTCTCCATGATTTTTACCCCGATAATGATTAGAAATTCATGTAGCCCACCCCATGCTACTCCAGCTGATGTCGCACAGTGCCTGCAGCAACGCAAGGCCTCAGTAGCAGCAGGGTGCACACAAAACTTGAGACACTCAAAATGCATCCAAATAAAAGTCTATATTCTGTCACTGCAAATCTGGAGCAAAGAATAAGATCAACAGGTCCCACGAGAAAATACTCACTTAAAACAAAATGAAGCCTGTACCTGTAAACAAAGCTCAGGTTCAAAACAAAGCAAAGCAATCATCGCAACCATTCAAATGGATGCAGATGTCTAGAGGCCTCATCTGCTCAACTGCCTTAAGAGGGACAGAACAGCATCTTGTAAAAAGCATCTTTAAAAATACTGCTCTACATTCCCTCTTTCAGCAGGGAGTCTCTTCACCAACAGGGATTTAACTGGATCCCACGAGTTAAAATGAACAGCAGGTGCTTGCACTCAACTGATATTCACGTTGCATTTAACGACAGAGAAAGGTCATTACGTGCATCACTAAGCATTATTCAAGAAGCAGCCAAGATGCCTCCACTAACATGCCGTCCACAGAGCCTAGGGCTGAATCTTATGTTCTTTTTTGGCTAAGTGTGAGGTTCTTCAGGTTTTTTGAAGGAATTGTTGCCATGGGGCCCAGCAATATTTCTCACTGTACCTTACCCAATACATCTCATTAACTACATACCCTGATCCTCTTGCGCCCATCTCAGATGATTCTACTCCCACCTTACCATGGACTGTCCCTGAAACAACACATCACTTACTGAATGTCTGCCAAAGACTAGCATCCCTTGTGGCACACCATTTTTAAAAGCACATATTGTGTATCCAGGTGCACACAGTCAGTTCACAGCTGCATTGCATGTAAACCTGAAATTTGTCCAAGAAATGGCAGACAAGGGAAAACTGGCACCAGGATCCTCAATGTTCAGATGAATGGGGTGGTGCAGACATGGGATATCCTCTTCCCCCAGGTCCAGCAGTGAAGGCAATGACACCAGACTATGCCAGCTGGCCTGAAGTTGGCAACACGCTCATTGCAGTCTCAGTGATCTGGAGGACTTGACAGCAGTGCAACAAGAAGGTCAATGATTTCTTCCAAGTCTGCCAGCGTCACATTCCTCCAATACCAAATCCCTCTGGTACCTATAATGCTTTAAATTGCTAAGTTTATTCTTGAAAGCACACTAACAATTTATGGGAGAGTGAATACTTAGAATCCCTACAGTGTGGAAACAGGCCATTTTTACCATCAAGGCCACACCAATGCTACAAAGAGCATCCCACCCAGACCCAAATCCCCTACCCAATCCCTATAACCTTGCATTTCCCATGGCTAATCCACCTAGCCTGCTTATCCCTGGACACTATGTGCAATTTAGCATGGCTAATCCACCTAACCTGCACATCTTTGGACCATGGGAGGAAACCCACTTAGACACTGGAAGAACATGCAAAATCCACACAGACAGACCAGTCACCTGAGGGTGGAATCGAATCCAGGTCCCTGGCGCTGTGAAGCAGCAGTGCTAACCACTGAGCCACCATGCTGCCCTGTCAGACCCAAAGTCATGATAAGTCCAAAGAACAGGGATTAGTTAAAGATTAACCACATTGTCATGAGGCTTTCAATAGTCCATGAAGTTATTAACTTCTGAAAGATGCATTGTTTTAGGAGATTGATAGCAACCATAATACTACGCTACAATTCCAATAAAGTCTTGTAAGAGCCTTCCTCTGCTACAATGGTTTCAGCATCTGCAAATAATCTGATTGCAGTCCTCACTCAATCAACAAAATCCATTGATGAGACTACACTAGCAACAGTAAAACCTACTGAGATCCATAATAACACAAGTACACGAGTACACAGGCACACTTGTTGCACAAATTCACTAACTCAAAGAGCTTCAGTTGCAAAGTTAGGATGTAGCTAATGCATAGTACATTGATATTGGCCCGAATCTTCAAATTTGGGTCAGAATCTCCATTTTCAAACCAGATCAAACTAAAATGTTGCCCACTCACCTTTGGTGTAGTTTATCAGGTGAAAGTTCAAGGCTGGAGACTTTCCAGCAGAAGCAGTGTGGATGAGTTCAGCAACCCATGAAGTTGGGACTGGGGAGGATTGGCGCCGAAACCATGCCCCCTTTCATGCCACATTTTGCAACTTAAGAAAGGTCCCTATGCCACTGTGACAGCTTCTATCAGAAACGTCTTGTGTAAGGTAGGTGGGTGATGGATAGAGAGGCCAGGTGGTTGAGGGGAGATAGGTTTTCAGGCAAGTGGGTAAGAGTTAAGGGAATTTGAAATGTCAGGTATGTCCAGGCAGATCCAGTCCAGGGATTGTTTTGGTTGGGTGGGGGAGGGGGGAGAAGGGAATGGGTGCGCTGGTGGTGAGCAGGAGTCAGGGAAGAAAAATTACAGTTTGGAGGGGGAAATTGGGGCCAGCGGTTCGGTGTTGAGTTGAGGATCAAGGACAGGGATGGGATGGTAATTTGAGGGCAGTGCTGAATTTGGGGGTCAATTTTATAGTTATCCAGGTGATGGTGATTTTGTGCAGAGGGTTTCAACTTCCTGGGCAATTCCGACAGAGTCAGCTTCATCAGGACTTCTGCATAGGCCTGACACCCAACTTCTGTCTCTGACTATCATTCTATTAAAAGATCTGGGCCATTGTCTCCAATAGGTATTCAATGACATTTTTTAAAGTAACAACTTTAATCTGCAATAATACTCATATTAGAGAATGGCCATCAGGATAACCAAACCAAAAGTGTTTGCAGCAAACAAAACACTTAATATCAGTGACAAATCTTGAAACCTTACAGTCTGACAAGACAAAAATAACAATGAAGAGTGTGTTGAAGATATTAAACTCTCTCAGTGCTGGTGCAGCACCAGTTGTTTGCTTGGTATTTCTACCACTCTATAAAAGCTTGTTTAAAACATTGCTACTTAATATAGACATATAATAGGATTTGAGATTGCTGTCAAAATTAATTTGTAATTGAATGAGAAACTAATCTGGAATGTGACAGCACAGCATGGACGTATTAAGGGATTTTTCGGTAGTCTGGAAGATGCCACCTTCACTGCAAAGTACCTTAAGTAGACATTCTGCAATGCAAATGAAAATACAAAACAGGTTGGGCATCTTTTGAAACGGAACACCAGGTTACACATTATCCTTACAAGCAAACTAGTCCCAATGAGAGTTACTCCAAGAAAGTTACCCTCTTTCAGATATTGATGACCAGCTTTCCTATCAGCAGTTTTTATTGTATACGCCTAGCAACTTGAAATGTTATATTTGAATCTTTTGACTTCAAGACTTTTTTCGATAGGAAAGTTTTTTGTTTATTTACTAAGCAATTAACGAGACAAGTATTTACGGTTAACATATGTGGTGTTCCTAATCCCTTTAGAAGGTCACTGTCTTTAAAGGCTGAAAATGGGGCATTTCTCCAGAGATTCTAAAGGATGATTGAGTTACAGGCAACAGTGATGCAGATGGAACTGCAACTAACA
Organism: Ginglymostoma cirratum; assembly: GCA_024137785.1. Taxonomy (NCBI): domain Eukaryota; kingdom Metazoa; phylum Chordata; class Chondrichthyes; order Orectolobiformes; family Ginglymostomatidae; genus Ginglymostoma; species Ginglymostoma cirratum. The sequence goes on from JAHRHZ010000082.1 coordinate 939,263, forward strand.
TGTTCGAAATGTTTAACCTTTCCATGACATTCAGACTGCTGAGGCTTAGCAATGCCTTTCCTGATATTTGAAGTGCATCTGCATCGTCAGAGAATAACAGCAGAATGAGTGATAGCTCCAAGAACAATTGGAAGGTTAAGTGGTCACCACTTTAAGATTGCAACTGTCTGAAACTGCAATCAAATTTGTTGCTTATTTAAGTTGCTGCAACAGTGACTAAGTATAGTTCAGAGGTGAATATAACTTCACATTCTCAACACTAACTCAAAATGGTTATAGTCATTCATGCACAAGTCATAGGTATAGTCCTTTTTTTTAAAAAAAAGTTCCTCTGAACACAAATTGAATATAACTAAATTAGAATAGTTAAATGATCGACTAAAGAAGTAACTACACTTATTTTTTGACCTTGATATGACCACTGCTACCCATGGTCAAATGATTCCTGCACTAATTACATGCACATCTCTCTAGACTGGTCTCATTGTACCTTTTAAGTATATAACTCACATACTTAGGAAAATATTATACTGTATCTTGTGCATAGCAGCAAATAAATGCTGCCAGCTTTTGGTGAGATTCACCTTTGTCCACAAGCCTTCTCTGGACTTCATTTAGCAAGTTCACATGAGCCAATCATCCAAAAGGCACGATGCCCTGTTAAGGGAATCTGGCATCTGTGTGAATAGTATAAACAATGTGTGCCTTCTTCAGCAATGAGATTAATGAACTGTTGCCAAGCAGTAGACAGACTGAATCAGGAAGTTGTATTATTGAATGTCAAATCTAGTCCAGGAAATGAAATAATCAGAACAAAAGAAAGAGAGAAAAGTAAATGCATATTTTTAAATCTCCACCAATAATTAGAAATAGTAGGAATGTGACACTGCTTTGAAAGTTGACTCTTCAGCACCAAAAAGATTGTTTGATTGTAAATAAAGACACCCCATGTCTTTAAAGGGTTATACATTATATTAGAATGGAAAAATACTTACATTCTTATGATAAACTTCACTCCTCTCTAATCCTGCACCCTACTTTCGGTTTCACACCTTAAAGATTGTCATCAAATCTGCTGGCAAGGGAAGCATAGCTCTTGATTGACAAAAAGCCCTCTACTTTGTTGACTAAACACCAACCATGATTCCACCACCAAACAGCAAACCATTGTTTAAGAAACACCCATTGAGATCTTCTACCCATTGTCCTCAAACACGTTCAGCTCACTTCTACCTCCTACCCCTGATCCACAACCAGGGATGCCATTGTTTTAGCCACATAGAACTTACTTCTGCTTATATCCGCGCTACCTTTATCATTCCTTGTCCACAAACCTCCATCAACCACTGCCAATGGTGGCACTATGGAAATGGGGATGGGCAGAAATCTCAGAGTAGGAGAGTTGTACATTATACAGATTGACAAAAGGCCATGGAGCAATTTGAAAAAAAAAGAGAATTTTAAAATCAGGGTATTGCCTGACCAACTTAGGGCAGTGAATACAGGAATCTATGTAAATTAGGATGTGCATACGCCCTGATTATTCCTCTCTTCCACAATACCATTCCTTCTTAAACCAACATACCCTTTCAGAAGTTTTAATTGCTGCCCAAATGAAGGCCAGAGCAGATAACATTGATGAACCAAATGAGCTTTTACAACAACAGATGATCATTTCATGGTCACCATTATTTAAGTAGCTTTCATTCAATTTTTTTTAAAAATGCTTTTAAATTTCACAGCTGTATGATGGGATTTGCAGCTATGTGGCCCTACAGCATTAGGTGGAGCATTTGAATAACTGGCCCAGTGATATTATAGTATGGCAGCAAACCTAATGAAATGAATTCCATCTACAACAGTCCAGCTCACTAACCCCATTGTCAATATCTCATTACAGCTTCCCGTGGTCTTCTAAAAAAGAAACAATAACTTCTAGCTTAACTGCAATTTCGACAACCACTCATTGTAGGGTAATGGTGTCAAATCTGTGGTCCAAAGGCTGATCTGCTCGAAGAATGCTTCCATCTGGACATTCATAAATGTTGCAGCTGGTGCACGTGCAGTCAAGGGGCATGCAAGAAATCAGATAAAAGAACTAAACTACTTGAAGTGAGAACTATGCAAATATGTCTTTAGCAAAAAATGGTTAAGCAAATTTTGGGTTGAATCCTGGTCAGTTTCTTTAATCTGCAACTGAGAGAAAGATGCAGCTTATTCAAAAACCTCTGCCAATACTGCTCATTATATTGGGGCGAACTACGTGATCCATTAGTCAAACTTTTCACTCTGTGGTGAACTACTCATCCTTAATTTGACAATGATGATTGTGAAGATTACAGCATCTCAGGCACAAATGTTTGTCCTGTCATTGCTACAGTGCCAATCAACACCAGCCTGCTGAATCGCTAATACAAATATTCAGTTTAGTGCATAGTGCCACAGAAAATTTTTAGTACATCTAATATCATTAACCAATTTAGAATTCAGAATTGATCGATAAATAAGTTGCAAAGTTAAAATTTGCAAATGGTTTTTGGCAAAAAAAAACATATGTTTTTAAGAGTTCAAATTGAAATCAATAGAGAGCTTGTTGCATCACAAACTCTCCAGCAGCTGCTCAGAAATAATGCATGCAGGTAGCCCAAGCATCTTTGGCTAATGCATCTTTCTTTGGCATTAGTTAATGGCACCTAGCATTGTTTTGAAACTCAATGTGAACATTTAAAATAATTAAAATAATGCCAAAAACCTCTCAGAGCATTAAGTTTACTTATGTGGTCCTTCATTGAACTTTTCAGCTTCATTTTGTTCATGCACTGTGTGTTGGGCTAGTTTGAAAGTAATCAAAATTTAAAATCCTAGTGAGCAGCCTAAAAGTTAGTAACATGAGAATGGATAATGTCAGTTTAGATAATGCAACCTCTGTGATCCTATTGCAACTGTCTAATACCACTAACCCTAATAAGAAGCTATTACAGAGATAGTAAGAACTGCCGATGCTGGAGAATTTGAGATAACAAGGTGTAGAGCTGGATGAACGCAGCAGGCCAAGCAGCATCAGAGGAGCAGGAAAGCTGACTTTTCGGGTCAGAATTTCTGAAGAAGGGTCTAGACCCGAAACGTCAGCTTTCCTGCTCCTCTGATGCTGCTTGGCCTGCTGTGTTCATCCAGCTCTACACCTTGTTAACCCTAATAAGAAGCCTGCTTATGAACAAGTCTCTGAGCAACTAGTGACATTGTATACAACAATCATTGTCATGAAAACCTTTTCTACGATACAAATCAATTCATCTACCAGTTGGTTTAACCCCATATCTCACCTAATATAAGTCAATACTGCACATGTCGACACCTCGCCAGTGCCAGTATAGCTACAACATTACAAGGCATGTCCTCAAACAAAAAAACACACAATCACACAAAAATATCCAAACACTGGCATTTTCAGTGTCCTTGTACCAATGCTTTCATGTTATATGAATGCTACAAGTCCCAATTACTGTTCTGATGTAATATGTAGATAACATAATATCTGGTAACCAGCAAGATCATCTTGAATTGTATGCAGTACGCGTATGGGAAAATGTTACTGCTGTGGCGTGTTTGACAAAAGGTAATTGATCACAAACACATCAGGGTGGTTACACCAATTAAGCAAAACTAAAAACATCAACTGCTTAGCCTATATGCCGAATTTTCTTGGGAATTTTGAATTTAGATTTTTTAAAACTTTGATTTATAACCAATAAAAGGCTCTTATCAGAGCCTATAGTCTGGAACACATTAAAATAATTGCATTTACTACAGAGAGACAATAACACTGTCTCCAGAATTCTGTTCTCCTCTGAATTTGGAATTTAATCTCAGTAAACGAATGAAACTATTCCTCTAATTACTTGAAGTAAATGAGGCCTTTCATACTCATGGCAACATTCCAATAGCTCACTGCCAAAGGATCACCATTCACCACAATAATTTGCATCGTGGGTCAGACATAACGTATGTAGTGGATTGCTAGTTTCCATGCCATCTTCATCCTGAGCTTGTGATTTGTAAAATATGAGATTTGCATTTCCTTGTTGCATGTAGTGAAGTAGGTAATAAAGTCTCAGCTGGTCAAGTCAGGTGATGTAATTTTCATGCAAAACGTGGTAGGCACCTAAACAACTTTCAAGCATGGCAATGTACAGCCTAGAGACATACTTTAAATGATAGAATCCTGTAGCTATTATAAAGAAATAGAGCCTACGCTGTTTGATAGCAAGTAACACATTTCAAACTTCAGAAAATGCTGCTTCAACTTTTACTCTATAGTTAATGAAATTGTCTCAAACCACGCACTCAGTGCTATGGAAAGTAACCCACTCTTAATTGGTGAGTTATGTTTTGCATATATAGTTATACTAATCCTATACTATTTCCAACTATAAATTACGGAACTGAATGATAATGATCTCCTTTTCCAATTTGGTTCTCTGAACAGCAAAACTTACCTCTAGCTTTGATAACTTAAATGTGGGCTGACAGACCCTTTTTTCTTCATTCATTAATTCATGCGGGCAGAAAACCAAGGTGAACTGGCTGACAATTTCCCAGCCAACGTTTTTGGAGAGTGCTTCCTGGAAACATCCTCTCAGGAAATTAGGACCTCAACCTAGATTTCAACAAATGTTAACATACAGTGAACTAATGTATATATAGAAATAATACGATCAGAGTCCACCAATAAAATTGAGCCAAGGGAAGGAGAACTTATGCACTGCAATATACGAGTTAAATGTTAAAGCTTGGGGGGCATTTGGTTGCACTTATAACTCATCTGAAATTGGCAAAGCCAGCTTAAACAATTGTGGACTTTTTCTGTGTCGAGAGGTTCTGTGATCCATTGCATCCTTTCTCAAAATAAAATCACAGTAGGTTGGCCCAGACATAACACTGCCACATTCTCAAATCAAATTAACAAGTATAAGTTTTTGCTTCAGAGATAGTAGGAACTGCAGATGCTGGAGAATCTGAGATAACAAGGTGTAGAGCTGGATGAACACAGCAGGCCAAGCAGCATCAGAGGAGCAGGGAGGCTAATGTTTCGGGCCTAGACCCTTCTTCAGAAAAAGGCCCGAAACGTCAGCCT